>JAQNBH010000001.1:16927590-17302590 GCA_028752905.1 Cladorhizidae sp. MBARI D1340-BT2
AAAAAAACGCCAATGCACGTGCAGTATTCTTAAACTTTGAACTGTGTACTTGTCTTGCCTTCATTGGTAAAGGGTCTCTCTTTAAAATTGTCCTCTCTGTAACTTCATTGCGCCGACTAAAAGTCTTTGGCTGAGCCATTTGCGACATGTACACAGTCGAGATGATAACTTTTCTGTCACTTGTGGAATGAACAATTGTGTTGCTTCATATACCAATTGTGCCTCCTTCGTATCTCACGTCTATAGGCAACAACACAGAGAGGCTGTCATTACCCTGCCGAGTCCTACGAGTACTTCTGAGCAAAGTATCACACTGCATGTGATGAAATAAATGGACTTTGAAACACTTTATTTTGATTCTCATTTCATGGCTTATGTAATTAATCCATTATTTTCTTTTTACCTCTCTGATGTGTCTTCTCTACCTGCGTATCCTGTACTTCATTCTTTTAATAGTTCAATTCCATATCTTGTGTTGAAACAGTATGTTATGCATTGATGTGAATATTCTATTTACTCATTTTGTGATGTAGAACATATACATGAATCCACTCAATGGAGGCTTGCATGTTAAACGCGGGTATATATATATATATCATCACATACTTATAATCTCAAAGTTATCTTATTGTCATGACAGGGTATATATACATACCTTGGTGCACCACTCTGTTGCTAGCATCACAACCTTGGTCTCTTTGAGGAGTTAGTTAGAAACTTTATTTTACCTTGTTTATATACTGCAGGACAGAAGTGATTAGGGAATGAATCATGACAGACAGGATATTGTTACCAACAGGATGCTGGTTAATTATATTGATTATCATTACAATTCCACCTTATAAGCTTAGGACTTTGTCCTGGATATCTGGCACCATATAATTATAGGTCATAATAATGAGTGTTAAACAGATGTGTGGTCATTTGGTACATACAGTGAGATTACACACAGTACAGACATGACCAGCAGGGTGATGTAAATATGACCTGACCGCACATATACACACTAGATATAACATGAAAGCAATCACATTAATGTTTGATCAATTTACTGTGTCCTTGCATGTTTTTTCATCAGCACTGAATACAAGCCTTTGCCTTGATCTGTGCTCATTTCTTTTTGCACATTCCTGTCCACAGCATTTCTCCTAACTCCTCGTAACATCAATATACACAATTGAGAGCATAAATGCCCATAAAATCTGGGGAAAACGTGGGAGATATATATATATTTTATTTATCATTTGCTTTAAACTAATTCTTAGCAGAACGGGCATCTGACACTTCCCCATTCATAATTTTTCATTAAATTTGTATTGTTTGTCCCTTTATTATAATTGTTTGTTTTTAAATTATTGTTTATAGTAGTTGAAACTAATATTAATAATTGTTACTTTAACCATTGATTATTAGTACTAGTACTATATATAATATAATATAGTTATATTCATTCTTATATAAAATAGTCATAAAACAAACATAGTACATATAACTAATTATTCAATCTGAATAGTCACAATAATTAATGTTAATATTCTTATAATACAAAGTTATTATAAAATATTATAATAGTCAATCTGCAAAAAATGTTAATAAAACAAACATTTACACTTACTATATTTAACTAATTCTTCTATAAAAATACTTAATCGGAATAGTCACAATAACTAATATATACTAGTAATGTTAATATTCTTATAATACATTGTTATTATACATTATTGTAATAGTCAATTTGCAATGTATTTTGTTAATACAATAATTAATATTGTTAAAACTATGAAAATATATTTCTACAGACAGAAATTCGTTATTAATGTTTAGTTGAAATACAAAAATTGTTAATATAACACTTATTATAGAATAATAACAGTTAATTTGTTAAAATAACAAGGATTATTACAGTCATTTTAACAATATAGTAGTAAAAACAACAGTTACTTTTTACGGTGCAGACGTCGATGTATCACTTGTGGCTACAGAACATGTGTTGTCAGTTTTGACCGGATCTACACTGCTACCCAATGGATTATCTTCTACCAGCTTTATATGTATGTGACTTCTGACATTCATGAGGAGCTCTCCGAGGTGGTTTGATCCACTCTGGTCCCTTCCCACTCCCCAATACCAGTCACAAGGCGAGTTCTCAACGAGTCTTCTTTTACCAGTTCCAACAAGAAGTGATCTCAAGTCCTCGTGTTGCAAGAATTTCTCCAAAAGAGCTTATTATTTTTGATTCCCGACCAGTTACTTCTCTTCCAACTTGACTTTGCTGAATCATGAGCCATCTCAAATGCTTCACGAGGAGTCGGCACATCTCTGATCAGTTGATAATAGGGAGTTCCAATAAATTTCTGAGCTTGGAAGTAATGCTCGGTGCTTCGCCAGACATCCCCATCAATATTTATACCGCCCTTAGGCATGTAGAAGTTGGTCAACTCGTAAAAAGGCTCATCACGGTTGTAGAACAGAATCTCCTTGGCATCATGGGACTGCTGACGAATGTAAGAATGAGTCTGAGATGTTCCATGGCTAGAGTTATGTCTTTGTTTGTAGCAACGTTGACACCACTTATGGATTTCCTGTTTGAGAACATTTTGGCATCGCAGTTTCCAACTCATCTTTGATCCTAGAATAACAACACATTTTTATGAATGCATGAACAAGGAATGAACAAGGAATTCTGTCACAATAACCTTTTCAATAATAAAGACATTTCGACTAGATGCGCTAGCCTTCATTGAAGGAATTCTGTAACTTAATATGACATACAACCTTCAACAAAGACCAGTACAGCAATTGTGCTAGGTAATAGGTCATCTGTATGAGAGTATTGGAGTGAGGGGGGAGGGGCTATAAGATTGTTCCAGTTGATTTCAGGATCTTCAAAATCTCCAGTTCATCTGTTTCGTGAATTCTAGCACACTACAATAATGCATGCTTAGTATAATTTATGGTTATACCCTATACTCTTTATATAGACTACATCCAAGTTCTTGGCATAGCATAGCAAGCTACTACATATAAGGTCAACAATGCACAGTACTATTATAAACCAGTGCACTATCATCAGTTCAGCATTACTAACTTGACCATAAAAGTGTCATCTTCATTATTAAAATGATGACGAGAATACACAAATCATTGACTCTTTTCTTTCATTTTTTGGAAGTGCTGCATCTCAAACTCTCAAGACTATGTCTGAAACCACACCCATCTGTGCTTGTGCACTGTAGCAATAAGATGTATGCATCATGTGCACCTCATGTGACTTCCTTTGGACACATGTCAGCTGGTATTTTTAAGCACCTTCCCACACGTGTCACTTCATTCACCAAGAAGAAAGCAAAAGCAAATTGTTGTTATGAAGAGATAGTAAACTATTTACATATCTTCATTGTTTATTTAACAATACTGTATGTGATATGCAGAATGGTTAGTTATGACAATGTAAGCAAGAGCATCATTCATCTATCCATCTGTGTGAATACACCGTATGATACAAGCACACAGTTTGATGTGAAAGGCCAGCAACTACATCATGAAACAGTGCCAAGTTCTATCACACACTACTGATGTATTGGAGCCTACAAGGATGCTGGATAAGAAGAAATAAAATCACAACTTGCTCTAGTTCTGGCTATATATACATATATCCACACACACACACACACGGCTGACAATTATTGAGTGATGCATTAGATATAGCAAATATGCAAAAGAATCAACCAAATCTTAATTCCCAAATTTGTGTGTTGCTATGTTCAGAACTAGCATGACGCCAAGGTGATGCTAAGTGATGCTATTTTGACAACTAACATGATGACTAGGACACTTATAGTGGGGGGCACTACACATCTTTTACACTGGCTCAGCTAAGGTTGATCATAATTATCTTTATAGGTACACTTGACTGAATAGGATAGTCCAGAAGTAAAAGTAGTTGAGCCAAACTTAAGTCATACCAATGTCACAAGTTGAATGGACCTTAACTCTTAGCTGTGGCAAGACCCCAACAGTTTACATGTTGGTAGTGGCTACAAGACGAGTATACTGGAATACTATTGCTAAAACTCGGTTTACTGAGAGTCATCAAAATTCAACTAAGAGGAACATAACAAGAAAAAAGAACGGGAAAAGATGTATTAAGGATTCAAAATGTTCATATTATCTGTTGCTAGAATCAAACTTTAGCCGATTAGCCACTGTGCTTGCCACTACATAACATGCTCTCTCTCTATATATATATATAGCTATAAGCCCTAGCTTTGAGGTGCCTGCTGCTGGTGGACTTTAGGGGAGTTTAAGGATGGTTGCCTGCCAGCCTTCTAACAGAAGGTACCAGCACTTTAGCATAAAAGGCTCTGAAGATGGCAGACCCGGAGCAAGGAAAATTTGATTGGTCAGGCCATGTAGATTCTATTTTGTTATAATATATATATATATATATATATGCACAATTAAAATGCAAATTACACCCATGCACACAAGTGATACATATTAAATAAGTGGGGTTATTAGTGTACAAAATAATATTTTGAAATTACTTCATCATTTTTTAAATGTTTTAGCTGTTTTAGCATAACCTCGATATCAGTTAATACTGTGATGTTTAGTGATTACTTTAGTTTTCCAAAAATCTTCAGCCTGTGTTCGGAATCTCCTATGAATTCACTTGCAACATCTTTCACTTCCATTTTGTCTGTTAACTCCTTATGGACATGTAATATCATGAGATTATTTAACCTTAACTGACTCATGGTGTTTCGCAAATAACGTTTTACCCTGCGAAGTGCACTAAATGACCTTTCTGAAGTAGAATTGGTGGCTGGCATGATCAAAATAAGTTTGAAAAGTCGACACACTTCAGAAAGCAATAATTTCTTGGCAGCCATCAAGTCTGAAAAGAATGCCTTATCAGAATTTTTTTTCGTATTCTGATTCTTTTCACCATACTTTTCCTTCTGAATTCGCTGAAATTCCAATCTGAAAGTAAGCAACTGGGCTTGAAGAACTTCAGGATGGAAGTCATCTTTGTAAAAATAACAAAAACAATCAAATTCCTCTGTGATGTCTTCATTCCAGCAGGACTTAAACAGAACTGTTCCAAATTCTGGTAGATTCTGTGTCCTGGTTGATCAAACCTTATCTTTTATTGAATTCACTACAAGATGGCTTCAAAGTATCGTTGACGATAGTACAATTTCACATCGGTGTGAAAATGTCCTTCGATACCAATCTTCTAGGTGCCTTACGATGACGAGACAAGTGAGGTTCTTCAATTTCAAAGTCTTCAGCAAGTCTTGAGACCTTAGACCAAAATAAGTCATAAGTCATGTCATCTCGTAGCTTATCAAGTGTGCAAGTAACCATGCTAGCTACTTGTTGGCCCTCTGCTGCTGAAGTTTCTGGATTTTGTAAAGTTCGGCTGATATCAGTATGTCTAAGAACCATTTCGCCCAAGACAGTACCAAAGAGAAAATCAAATGTTTTCATTTGTGCCCTCACACCTTGAATTCGTGCCTTGGCCTCGGTATCTTTAGTAATTTTTAAAGCTTCTTCCCAAGTACTTAGCAATGCAGAATAATTGTCCATAATACTTAAGAGTGAGTCAGCATGGACAGTCCATCGAGTAGGGCAAAGAAGTCTTAAATCAGGTGAAGGAGAATCAGATAGCTTATCGTTTTCAGTTTTATGGACACAGAAGACTGCATCACGTCTAGGTGAAAACTTAATCAGCTTTGTTATCTCATGTGTAGTATCCATGGAGTCTTTCATAACTTTCAACTTTTTGACAGTGTCATTAGCAGCTAGATTTAGCGCATGGCCATAGCAGTAGCTCGTGGTTCCTCTTCTGATATTCTCTTAGCAACTCCTGTTTTTGTCCCACTCATTGTCTTGCAGCCATCATAGCATTGACCACGAAGTTGCAAGTTCAGTCTTTAAGCAAGCAGTCCTTGATTACTTTTGTAAGACATTCAGCACCAATAGTATCAACTTTGTAAAGCCCAATAAACTCCTCATACACTTCGAAATCTTCATCAACTCTTCGAATAACAATGGTGACATGCACACGATTAGTGATATCAGTCGTTTCATTAATCATGATGGTTAAAAAGGGTGATATTTGGAGATTACCAACAATCTTTTGAAGTACTTGTAGAGCAAGGATCTTCATTTTGAACCTCATGGGACGTATATTTGCTGATCTTCCTCTGTAACCAGTTCATGGTTAATGCATCACCGTCACACTTTGAGAAATTGAACAAAATTACTATCATTTTCAGATTCCCCATCAGCTAAGCCTTGCCTAGCCAATACCCTGATGTGAGAGAAAATCTTCATTAGCATCTTCTCATTATCCTCCATCTCGAGTGCAAACTGCAGAGAGAGTTGTGCACCAATATGCTTAGTAGAGGTTGCCAAAGACAGAATCATTTCTACTGATTCAAGATGGCAACCACTAGTTTCAGTCTTAAATGACAGAACAGTACCTTTCCAGTTAGAATAACCCTTGCATACCTGAATAGTTAACAGTTTATATAGTTTTGATCACAAGGTGCACAGCAAACTATAAGAAAACTGAAAATATACTTACAAATGATGGTTCTGCTTTTGAAGTCCTCATCTTCTTCTGCTTGAAACTCATCACACAAGTATGACAGTAGGCTAAATCTTTAGCTTCATCATAATGCAGAAAAGGCCACTGTTGAAACCAAGATGCTTGAAATGATCGTGATACCACAACAGTTTTCTTTCCAAAGGAGCGCTTTGGAAACCTAAAACTTGGGCCAGGCTGATGTGGTGTATCAGAAATTTCAGGAGGATGAAAACTCTGAAAACTACAGCTTGCCATATCTCAATAAACAACGCACAGCTCTAACTAACTAAACAACCTGGAGGATGCCTTTTAAATAGGCTGGCTCCCATGAGGTCTCACAATAACAATGAAATGATAATGAATATGTGTGTGCAAATGATCCTGGTCCTATATAGGTGTCTCCAGTAAATTGGTTAACACTCTTCTACACACTCTCAGCATGTATGATTATCTGGTCAGGTGATCTTCTACACAACCTCAGTCTTAATTATTAATTAATCATGCTGTCAAAAACACTCTTTCCTGATTTGATAATTATATGGTTAATCACAATGATTGGTAATCTATTTAACACTTCTATTTAACACTTCAAACAATTAAACTAATGGGAAAAAGACTGGGATTGCCTTAGCTAATCCAGATATATAATCCACTGTACAAAAAATCGATACATCCACATATGCCACACCCACATATGCCATATTTATTTATTTATTTATTGCTTTACAGTACAGATATGTGATGACATGAGACATAACGAGAATGTTGAACTATGATTGTGCACTGAAGGACTGCATCCATTTAACTATAATTATGAATAAAGATTAAGAGAAAATATATTGGTCAGGCCATGACCACTTGCTCAGGTCCTTTTCTAGTTTTTAAGAGAGTCCCTACATGCTTGCCATTGATGGGAATGAACGGGTGGGTGGGGGGGACAATCATAATCTTACTTGTACTTCACTGATAAAATAGGACTCGAGTTCAGTCAGTAGTCGAACTGTCCAATAGTCAAGCCCAGTATAGCGATAATGAATCATGTATGAGACTCTGGACGAAAAATCAGTGCGCGTCAATTAATTTTCGCGGTATATATAACACATGCTTATCTTAAACGCGCGCGCTAAAATGGAGCGTTCAGAAGGCATCAAGAAAGGTACTCGAAGTAAATAACAACTACCTCAGGACAACTACCTCAGGACAGAACAATATTCATAGCAGCTATACTAACAACAACAAAAAATAACACAACTTAATATTAACACAACTTCAAACAACTTCATAAAACAACAAATGCAGCATCGAAAAAAACCAACAACCAAAAAAATACAACTTCATATTCAAACAACTTCATAAAACAACAAATGCAGCATCGAAAAATCTTTGGCGCCAACCTGGTTGTCTTGAATGTCGTCCTAGGCATACTAGACAAGTGCCGAATAAGGCTGGCTTATCTCAGTTTTCGAGGCTCGCTAGATAAAGATTCAGACGAAAGCTATAACTCAACTCTCTATTCTCAGGTTGAAACGGTTGCCGTCATTTTCGTGGCTTGCCAAGTCAGTCTACCGTCTAGTGAGCTAGACAGAACGATGAAGGATATCTGGCTCGCGAAACTAGTCTGTACTATACTATAGTACTTGTCTTTGCGGCGGTATGTACCGGCTGGCATCCACTGACCAGTCCTCTGACCGCAGGATTGTTATTTCTAGTGTGCTCCTAGTGCCAACCCATCCACCTAGAACAAGCCATAAATTAGAGAGTGCAACCTTTGTGCAGCTGAGCATTACACTATATATAGATTAGTGTATGTGTTCAAGGGACAGTACTCAAACTCGAGATTTCCATTGCATGTCACCTGGGCAAAAAAGATCAAATGTAATTATAAATCTTGACCGCATGCAGACTCTTGTTAATTTTTTTAGCCCAGAAACATCCTGGAAAAGATTTTCACAGCGTAGTTGCTAAGAAGATTATGCGTTGTGACCAGCATGGCCCAGTGAGTCTTGACTTCACACCTGTGGTGCTCTGTGGATTGCAGCCGTGGTAATGATGCTGCTTTTGACATTTTTGTGTGGTCTGTTAAGATATGTCTAAAAAAAAACTTGGCCATGGGTAATAGATAGTCTTGAAAATACTTCACCTAGTAGAGTTGACATTTCTCATATAATTCGCAAAAGCTCAGTGTGTAGGCTACTATTAAAATTGTACCTGGTGCGATTACTTACATGAACCTGTTTAACTATTTTCTTTAGCTCTTATAATCTAGTACTCCCTGAGAGACCTTTGAGATCATAGATGCACGCTGGATCCAAGTAGGATTCTCTTCTGCTCTTCTTTGCAGGAGGAAAGCTAGACACTGGTGGTAATCCACTTTCAGGAGCATGTGAGTCAGCCATAATAATCACATTAAAAATGCAGCTAGGGTGGGCAAGGATCCAGGAATCAGTATGTCACATAAGCCTATACTAATAAATTCTCAGAAGGCCCAGAAATTATTTTTGGTACAGAAGGTGAACAAGAGGAAATATTCACTGTTCTGGAATGACACTGTGTGCCTCAGGGAAGCATCATGCATCCCCAATTCTATTTATTAGATTATGTAATGATTTACCCCAGTCGCCAAGACACCATATTTATGTAAATATACAGATGATACAAAATGCCTAAAAGAATCTTTTGATCTAAAAAAATATATTAACATTTCATATCTTTCTAGAGTAAGCAAACTAAAATTCAATCAGGGAAAGTAAGCTTTTCTTCTCCTTGGCCCACATATGGGGTTCACCACATCAGATATTGGCATCATACTGTCCTATAACCTTCCCTGGAACAAACACTACAACCATATCCTTACTAAACATCTAGGATGTTAGGTCTTGTGCATAGGATCTTTAAGTCATGCAGCTCTGTCAACAACATAAAGCGTATTTATCACTTGTCCTATATATGATTGTCCATAAATCTGGAGATTGATAAGCTCGGAAGTGTTCTGCCAAATTTATCACAGGGTTTACAACCTGAGTTACCAAGTCATCGTTAAACATGCATCTCAT
The DNA here is from genome assembly GCA_028752905.1 of Cladorhizidae sp. MBARI D1340-BT2. Classification (NCBI taxonomy): domain Eukaryota; kingdom Metazoa; phylum Porifera; class Demospongiae; order Poecilosclerida; family Cladorhizidae; species Cladorhizidae sp. MBARI D1340-BT2. Next base: position 16,937,245 of record JAQNBH010000001.1, read on the forward strand.
GTTACATTTTATATTATGAAGTCACACCCCATAAATTAGCTGACCACATATCAGTGAAGAAGTTGTCTGCAAGATAATCAATGATTTGACAAAATAACTCTTAAGTTACCTATGAAATGAAATAAATCTCTCTCCCATTTCCATTTTCTTTGGCTCGCAAGGCCTATGGGATGCTCTCCCAAGTGTGGATTTGTTATCCACACATAAAAACTTGGTCTGACTGAAGGAAGGAAGTAAGGAAGGAGGGAAGGAAGAAGTGAAAGAAGGAGGGAGGAGAGGAGGGCGGGATGGAGGGAGGGAAGGAAGGAAGAAGAATAAAACCAAGTAAAACTGAATACAATGATGCAGTAGTTTCCAGAACCGACCTTGGGTTGAGGCAAGTTATTCATTTAGAATCTCTATAGCTTATATCAGTAGATTATACAAAAAGTGATACAAATATGCTGTGAGAAGAGTAAAGAGGAAGTGAGAATTATGATTCTTGAGTAGATGTGCAATGCACTCAATTCTGAGAACAAACAATATTTCTGGAAATATTTTAAAGAAATACAAAAATTCTCAATGACATAACAGGACTTGTGTTTGCTGGATGATTTTTGTATTTACAATAACCTCAATAATTAACTTGAAATTGTATTCTCTCGACATTTTGACTAGATGCTCTAGCCATCATCATTATTTCTGGAAATTATTCCTGATGAAGACTAGAAGATCTAATCGAAATGTCGAGAGAATACAATTTCAAGTTGATTATTGAGAAGGTTATTGTAATGTGTCAATAACTTATTTAACAAAATCATTTCATGTTGTTAAGTATATACAAGTTACAAATACAAATCTTAATTTCTGTTAGTAACATTCAAATTTCCGATCTCCTCTCATCAATTACACCTGGTGAAGTTTCCAAGTTCTACATTTCCCCACTTAATAGTATAAATTGCGAGTGTGTTTGAGCAGTTTATGTAAGAGCCTGTCAAATTAATTTTTTTCTTCTCCTATTCTCAAACGAATTATTTTACCATCATTTTTTTTGTTGCCATTCTTGCTCCTCAAATCTCTACGGGATTCTTTTCTTGTTCCAAAGCCCAACAAAGGGTACCACCATGGATATGTGTAGGAACTGTAGCAATTTGAGTTAAGTTCAGATTAAACATGAAGTCGCAGGTGAGGGATCCAGGGTAGAGTGGAGGAAGAGAGAGAAAGCCAGTTTACGTCTGGGTGGTTAGAGTCACCCAAGATGACAAGTTTTGTGTTGTCTACACAAAGATGTGAGATGGAAGCAAAAATAGGAGGGCAAGACTGGATCTTCACTGTGATTATTTCTGTATTATAAATATCTGTGGAAATGGCGTGAGAGGGCATTGAACCAGAAACAGCTATCATGACACCGCCACCAAAAGAAACCCTGTCCCTTGACATCCTGAAGGTTGATTATCAGAGATAGTGGAAGAGAGCCAAGTTTCTGTTATGGCAAAGATGTCGGGAGATTTGGTGTATATTACAGGTTGAAGATATGGTAATTTGTTTTTTTAATATTTCTAGCTTTCCATAAGATTATTTTTAGCTTAGAGTTGCTTGGTCATTGGAGTGGGTGGAAGAACAGTAGGTAGGAATATGAGGGGAGTCAGGAGAAATAGATATTGCTGAGGCAATGGTAATGATATATAGGTATGTCACTGACACCTTTACGTTGTGTAGGGTGAGACTAAGCGGTATATAAGTCTGGTGGAGAACATTTCTGTGGATAAGATGCGACGTTTGGGGGAGGCACTTCATGACAAGAGATGTCTTTGATACAGCAAGATGAGATTTTCGGCCAAAGGTGGGTTATATTATGGAGCAGAGGGGGCAGGTGTAAGAGGCTGTGATTCACAGGGAGAGAAACGTAATTAGAATCACTGACTTGGCCTAATCTTGCTACCACTTCCTTTGTGTTCAACACCATTGTCAAATCAATGCTCTGCATTTTTTCAAAAGGCAATTACTCTGTCAGGAATGACTTAAAGATATTTTTAACTCTTGACAACTTGAGCCCAATAGAGACATCAAAGGACCTGCTTAGCTTGACCAACAGAGGTCATTTCTGCACTGCCATTCTAAAAAAATCTTTGACGGACTGCTCTGTGAAGAATGAAGCTATGAGTATCAATAATTATGGTTAATACAGGTCTAGGTTCTTATATACCTTAGGGTAACTTCGTCACTATCTTTCAGACCATATATAACAATGTTGTACTTGCAAATCAGATGGCTGGGCATGAATTGTTATTCCGCTTAATTGATTGGCAAAGACGAAGAGGAGCATCAGCAGAAGCAACTGACGAATGGGACCGGTTTGAAATTGAGGCCTGGGATGAGTGACCGGGAGGACATAGGCTGAATACCATGTTGATAGGGCCTTTGATTTTCATGGCGTCAAGCTGGCTCGATAGATTTGATACATTAGTTTGAGTGAGCTATTTTCTAGTTAATGTTTGTCCAGGTAGCTATCTCTCTCCTTATGACAACATCATCAGGCTTTATGGCGTCGAGGAAGAGATTAGACACACCCACGCATTGCACACATGCTCACTGACACAAACTACACACATGCACACACACACACCACAGAAACAAACACACATACATACACACAGGTCGTTACTGGAGCATACACAGTGCAGTGTAGATCATCTTAGAAACATTTCAGAGCCAGAAAATTGACATCCTTCTTTGTGACGCACCCACGGTCCTGATTAAAATTTTTTTTGCTCAAATTAACATTTTTTCGTGGACTATATACCTACGAACAAGAAAGCTAAAACAGCCAGGGTTTTATTTAGGGGGGGAACCTTTTGCCCCCCCCCCTTTGGAAATTGTAATTCTTATTGATGTTGTTAAGTGATTGACATCAGGCCCGCCTTAAAATCCAGATTCCCCCAGTTTCCCCCCACCCTTGGTCAATTTTCTAAATGAAACCCTGACAGCCTTTGCAGTTCATGCTGCTTACTCACTGCAGAGCTATACTCACAGTCAATGCCTTTTTGATCGCTAAGCACTCTCATCTTCACCCAAATCGTCAGCTCGAATGAGAGCGTTAGGCTTGCTTTGAAAGTAAGTCAGGCTAGACTACTTTGTCTAGCGATAGCAGAGCTTCAGGGTCAACACTGGTCTGGCCAACGTAAGATGAGATACCTTCACCTTCTTCATCACTGCTTTCTCCCTCAGATAGTCCTAAATCATCGTCCAGAACCCGAGAAATCACAATCCTCCAAGGTTAATTAATTAAGACGACTGCTCGCGGTAAAAAAAGCTGCATTCTGAACGGTCCACTTTTTTCTATATTTTCCCCTCTTATTTACCGAAGTGTAACAATTTTTAGCAACGCTTCTATATAGAATCATTAGAGACTCTTCCGAATCATTAGAAACACTTCTAGACATTTCTAAAATTATTAGAGACAATTCTTAGACACTTATTAGAGACACTTCAAGAACCATTAGAGACACTTCTAGAATTAGTGCTCTTTTTGTCGTTGCTGTTGCCATCTTTGTTAATTCAGTAAGAATAAAAATGTCATGCAAGTTCATATTTGTACACTAGCGTGTGATGTTTATGGTGCAGCTGCTTGAGAAGACTGCATTTTTTAGAGTTTTCCTTCACTGTGGAGGAACCCTGGCTTGTTCAGAAGACTCGGAGGTATTTTGCTTCTCATCAACATCACCCATACCTCTGGGTTCTGTCTGGTTCTGTTCTGTACCAGTAATTCTAACACTTTGCTTGGCAGCACTTTCACTTTTCTCAAGACCGGGATTACAACTGGCCTGAGTGTCAGAACCATCTGGACTGCAATTCCCAGCAGAATTATTGGTAGTAGAGGTCCGCTCATGGTTTGTCTCGGCATCAAGTTTAGGATCTGCATGTGTGGTTGTGTTGACATTCAAATCAGACGTCGATGTATCACTTGTGGCTACAGAACATGTGTTGTCAGTTTTGACCAGATCTACACTGCTACCCAATGGATTCTCTTCTACCAGCTTTGTATGCATGTGACTTCTGACATTCATGAGGAGCTCTCCGAGGTGGTTGGATCCACTCTGGTCCCTTCCCACTCCCCAATACCAGTCACAAGGCGAGTTCTCAACGAGTCTTCTTTTACCAGTTCCAACAAGAAGTGATCTCAAGTCCTCGTGTTGCAAGAATTTCTCCAAAAGAGCTTTGTACATGATATTATTTTTGATTCCCGACCAGTTACTTCTCTTCCAACTTGACTTTGCTGAATCATGAGCCATCTCAAATGCTTCACGAGGAGTCGGCACATCTCTGATCAGTTGATAATAGGGAGTTCCAATAAATTTCTGAGCTTGGAAGTAATGCTCGGTGCTTCGCCAGATATCTCCATCAATATTTATACCGCCCTTAGGCATGTAGAAGTTGGTCAACTCGTAAAAAGGCTCATCATGGTTGTAGAACAGAATCTCCTTGGCATCATGGGACTGCTGACGAATGTAAGAATGAGTCTGAGATGTTCCATGGCTAGAGTTATGTCTTTGTTTGTAGCAACGTTGACACCACTTATGGATTTCCTGTTTGAGAACATTTTGGCACCCCTGTTGTTTGCAACTCATCTTTGATCCTAGAATAACAACACATTTTATGAATGCATGAACAAGGAATGAACAAGGAATTCTGTTACAATAATATTTATTGTATTCTCTCGACATTTCGACTAGATGTGCTAGCCTTCATTGAAGGAATTGTGTAACTTAATATGACATATAACCTTCAACAAAGACCAGTACAGCAATTGTGCTAGGTAATAGGTCATCTGTATAGGAGAGGGGGAGGGGCTATAAGATTGTTCCAGTTGATTTCAGGATCTTCAAAATCTCTAGTTCATCTCTTTCATGAATTCTAGCACACTACAATCATGCATGCTTGGTATAATTTATGGTTATACCCTATACTCTTTATATAGACTACATCCAAGTTCTTGGCATAGCAAGCTACTACATATAAGGTCAACAATGCACAGTACTATTATAAACCAGTGCACTATCATCAGTTCAGCATTAACTTGACCATAAAAATGACATCTTCATTATTAAAATGATAACGAGAATACACAAATCATTGACTCTTTTCTTTCATTTTTTGGAAGTGCTGCATCTCAAACTCTCAAGACTATGTCTGAAACCACACCCATCTGTGCTTGTGCACTGTAGCAATAAGATGCATGCATCATGTGTGACTTTTTTTTGTGGTATTTTTTTGCACCTTACCACACGTGTCACTTCATTCACCAAGAAGCTGGCCAAGCAAATTGTTGGTAATTTTATAATTTGAAGCTGTTATGAACATATCCTCATTGTTTATTTAACAATACTGTATGGGATATACAGAATGGTTAGTTATGACAATGTAAGCATGCATCATTCATCTATCTATCTATATGAACACACCCTATTATACAAGCACATAGTTTGATGCGTAAGCATGCATCATCCATCCATCCATCTATATGAACACACCTACACTACTGATGTATTGGAGCCTACAAGGATGCTGGATAAGAAGAAACAAAATCACAACTTGCTCTAGTCTGGCTATACATACATATATCCACACACACACAGGGCTGACAATTATTAGAGTGATGCATTAGATAGTGATGCATTAGATATAGCAAATATGCAAAATAATCAACAGAATCAACCAAATCTTAATTCCCAAATTTGTGTGTTGCTATGTTCAGAACTCAGAACTAGCACGACTCCAAGGTGATGCTAAGTAATGCTATTTTCACAACTAACATGATGACTAGGACACTTATAGTGGGGGGCACTACACATCTTTTACACTGGCTCAGCTAAGGACGATCATAATTATCTTTATAGGTACACTTGACTGAATAGGATAGTCCAGAAGTAAAAGTAGTTGAGCCAAACTTAAGTCGCACCAAAGTCACAAGTTGAATGGACCTTAACTCTTAGCTGTGGCAAGACCCCAACAGTTTACATTGGTAGTGGCTACAAGACGAGTACTAGTTCCTGGAATACTGTCACTAAAATGCCGTTTACTGAGAGTCATCAAAATTCAACTAAGAAGAAAAAAGAACGGGAAAACGGGAAAACGGGAAAAGATGTATTAAGAATTCAAAATGTTCACATTATCTGTGCTAGATGCAAACTTTAGCCGATTAGCCACTGTGCTTGCCACTACATAACATGCTCTCCCTCTATATATATATATAGCTATAAGCCCTAGCTTTGAGGTGCCTGCTGCTGGTGGACTTTAGGGGAGTTTAAGGATGGTTGCCTGCCACCTTCAGAAGGCACCAGCACTCTAGCATAAAAGGCTCTGAAGATGGCATGCTCCCTTTTCTAGTTTTAAGAGAGTCCCTACATGCTTGGCATTGATGGAAATGAAGGGGGGGGGGGGATAATCATAATCTTACTTGTACTTCACTAGATAAAATAGGACTCCAGTTCAGTCAGTAGATTATCCAACCACACTCTAAATAATAAACAGCAAGGTTCTGTAAGAATGCCGTCAAAGTTTCGTCAGGCTCAGTGGGCGTAATCAGAAGTCGAACTGTCCAACAGTCACGCCCAGTAGCGATAATCTTTGCCCAATCTGGTTTTGAATGTCAAGTGCCGCCGCTCGCTAGGTAAAGATTCTATAACTCAACTCTCTATTCTCAGGTTGAAACGGTTGCCATCATTTTCGTGGCTTGCCAAGTCAGTCTACTGTCTAGTGAGCTAGACAGAACGATGAAGGATATCTGGCTCGCGAAACTAGTCTGTATAGTACTTGTCTTTGCGCGGTATGTTGCCGGCTGGCATCGAGTCCTCTGACCGCAGGGTTGTTATAGTATTTTCCTAGTGCCAACTTTATATGCCTCATCCACCTGGAACAAGCCATAAATTAGAGAGTGCAACCTTTGTGCAGCTGAGCATTACACTATAGTGTATGTGTTCAAGTCAAACTCGAGATTTCCATTGCAGGCAAAACAGATCAAATGTAATTATAAATCTTGACCGCACAGAAACATCCTGGAAAAGAGTTTCACAGCGTAGTTGCTAAGAAGATTATGCGTTGTGACCAGCATGGCCCCAGTGAGTCTCGACTTCACACCTGTGTTGCTCTGTGGATTGCAGCCGTGGTAATGATGCAGCTTTTGACCTTTTTATGGTGCTTTCCTCAGATAATATGTGACCATACTTGCCAACTTTCCATAAGTTAATTCCGGGACATTAATTTTATATACGGCGCGAATTTTCGACCACGCCCCCTAATTAGCGTGTTGACCACGCCATTAATTTTATACGCGCGAACCGGTTCATCTCATCATACAGCTGTGAGGTAGTATTCTCTGTAGACTCTGTAGATTTCGTAGATTTCTGGAAGAGGCGATTGAATTGATCCATTGAGGGCAAGATAAAAGAACAACAGAGGTTTCGTCAGAGGATTCTCAAGCCTTGAGCTGTTTCAGCTTCCTCACAAGACAAGAAGAATGACTTCAAACCATCATACTGCCTGAGGTAACGATTCACACACTTCAGCAAGCTGAGCCATCGTGTGGGGCAATGCTTCAAAATCACCCCTGGCTCAGTGGTGAAAAGTGAATACCATAGGATGACAAATTGCTGCACTCTTGCTGCTATGGAGGTAGTAGAATATGTCGATGAAGAGCTAGTCAATGTTCACTGGGAGTACTGTACCTTCAAACCAGCTTTGACTGTTAAATCAGCCAAATGGCAGATGCAACCAACATCATACAAAGTTGGGATCTCATCCTTAATCAGCTTCTGCACACCTGACCTCACTCCACTTTCATAACATTGGTGGTATCAGACATGAAAGACACTGCATTGTCAAAGCTGAGCCCATTCTTCTTAGTCAGTGACTCCTTCAAGGCTTGAAACAAGTTAGCTATATCAATGTTCACAACAGGCATATCCAAGAATCTCGTCCGTACTTCACCTACCTGTGGATCAAGAAGCCTCAAAAGAATTATGCAAGGCTTATCCCTCTTGTCATGGGATTCATCGCGATCATCAAAGAGAATGGACCACTTGACATTGACTCCATAACTCTCTGTGTGAAGTAAGGAGCAAGAGCTTTCTTCACTATGGCGGTGGTTTTGGTGTGGGAACAGGATAATTTCTTTGCAATTTCAGAGTCTGGGAACATCTTGCTGAAAAGCTTGGTGGCATGGTCACTAGACAGAAAGGATATGTTGTGCTTAGCAACAAATGTAGCCCACCTGACCTCTGCTTCAATTACTTGATCACTTCTCTGATGTTGGAAGAGAGAGGTGATTGGAATAGTTGATAGCACAGCCTTTGACATATCCTTATGTTTCTTGCTCTTGAGGTGAGATGTGACATCATTACGGCCACCATGGGTAACACCAAAATCGATTGCACACAGAGTACATTGGGCATACAAGTGATACAAGCATTTGAGCTATATATAAAGTTTACAGTGAAGTGTGCAGAATCTATGGATGTTTATTATCAAGAGAGAGCACACAGACAGACCTATCTTTAGAGTTATATATCATGTCTATACAGTACATTGGGCATACAAGTGACCTAAAATGAAGGCAAGACTACTGACATTACTATTGCATTGAACACAAGCAGCACACTGTACCCATGATGTTATTATTTACCCTGTATTTGCTGTATTCCATGCTTACTTACTTTGTCAATCAATTTCATTTTATATTTTTAATTTATACCTTTGAAACTCTAACTCTTGCTTACTTTGTCAATCAATTTCATTTTATATTTTTAATTTATACCTTTGAAACTCTAACTCTTGCCTAATCCCCTGAAATTCTTTGATCCATTTATTGTCAAAATGGCATTCTCTCCTCTGCTTCTTTGCTGAGATTGCACGTGAGTGCCGCACCTCCAATCGAAACAAGGTCAAAGGTTGTTTCGCACACCCGTAATTGTTTATCTGAAGTTTTTCTCTGCTAAAAACTTGTCCTGTTTTTGTTGCTTTACGAGTGTTAAAGGACTAAACTAAACAAGCTTGAGACTGCAGTGGCCATCTAAGCGAGTGGAAGCGCAAGGTGCGCGTAGCTGTAAATTCCGGGACATTTCCGGGACAAGGACACCACCGGGACAAAGCTCAAAATTCCGGGACTGTCCCGGCCATTCCGGGACGGTTGGCAACTCTGAATATGTCTTGGCCATGGGTGATAGTCTTGGTACGGGTGAAAATACTTCACCTAGTAGAGTTTACATTTCTCATATAATTCGCAAAAGCTCAGTGTGCAGGTTACTATTAAAATTGTACCTGGTGCGATTACTTACATGAACCTGTTTAACTATTATCTTTAGCTCTTATAATCTAGCACTCCCCGAGAGATCATAGATACACGCTGGATCCAAGTAGGATTCTCTTCTGCTCTTCTTTGCAGGAGGAAAGCTAGACACTGGTGGTAATCCACTTTCAGGGATAGATAGAGCATGTGAGTCAGCCATAATAATCACATTAAAAATGCAGCTAGTGTGGGCAAGGATCCAGGAGTCAGTACGTCTTTACTAATAAACTCCCAGAAGGCCCAGAAATTATTTTTGGTAAAGAAGGTGAACAAGAGGAAAACTTCACTGTTCTGGAATGACACTGTGTGCCTCAGGGAAGCATCATGCATCCCCAATTCTATTTATTAGATTATGTAATGATTTACCCCAGTCGCCAAGTTACCAGATTTATGTTGATACAAAATGCCTAAAAGAATCTTTTGATCTAAAAAAATATATTACCATTTTATATCTTTCTAGAGCAAGAAACAAATGGAAACTAAAATTCAATCAGGGAAAGTAAGCTTTTCTTCTCCTTGGCCCACATATGGGGTTCACCACATCGGATCCTGGCATCATACTGTCCTATAACCTTCCCTGGAACAAACACTACAACCATATCCTTTAAAACATCTAGGATGTTAGGTCTTGTGCATAGGATATTTAAGTTATGCAGCAACGTAAAGCTTATTCACTTGTCCTATGATTGTCCATAAATCTGGAGATTGATAAAATATATAATCGCAGGGGTGGCTTAGCAGGGTGGGCCGGGTGGGCCATGGCCCACCCAACTTTTCCCCCCAAAATATATAGCTAGTTGTCTGCTATATGTAACAGACAGTCTATTGTTTGGGCACTACATAGTGACCAAACAATAGATTGTCTGTTAAGTGATCAGTAGACACCACAGTGAATGTAATTTTCAATTAGCTGTACTAGCTACACTATAGTTCAAAGGTCAACAGGCTATTGACCTTTCAACTGAAAGTAAGCCAGCTGGATTGATGGCTCTTAGTGAGTGCATTGAACCTTTCATCCAGGGAAAAAGTTTAATTTCCCCAAGAAGAAGTAGGGTCAAGGTTGAGATCTTATCAAGCACAGTGGTTTCAGGATTACTCATTTCTTCACTACGATGTAGAGAAGGACGCCATTTTTTGCCATACTTGTACAAAGGCAATGGCTCAAAAGAAGATTTTGGCTTCAAAAAGACCAGATAGTGCCTTTGTAAGTATATTCAAGTTATCTAGATATCAGCTAGCTTTTCCAATTGGAAAGATTGAATGTCTAAGATAAAGAAACACCATGAGTCTGAGCATCATAGGGAGGCATGTGAAGCCCTTTTTATCTTACCAACCCAAGCTAAGAGCATCGATGAGCTGCTTGACATCAGTCATGCCAGTAAAAAACCTGGAAATCATCAGATATTGAAATAGAAAATATACAGTTCCTAGCTAGGCAAGGTATTCCTCTGAGGAAATGAGGAAATGGGGAACTGACAGCAAAGAATTAAATTCAAATTTTATGAAGCTGTTTCTTCTTTGTTTGATTGATAATCCTAACATCTCAAAATGGCTTACTCATCAAAATGATATATACTAAAGACACACAAAATGAACTAATGGCACATACTGTTCTTCGTGATATAGCAGCTAATTTGCAGCAAGCATATTTTTACGTTATTATGGCTGATGAAGCAAATGATGCATCGAACAAAGAACAGCTAGTTTTGGTTTTCCATTGGGTAGACAATAACCTTGATGTACATGAAGAACTTTTAGGTTTGTATCAGCTTGACAGTGCAGATGCTACAACCATTATTAGCAGATATACACAAGGTAAGAGGCCACTGCATGATGGGGCCATCACAATATCAGGAGCAAAGGGCAGAGTAGCAAAGGAAATCAGAGATGATGAGCCCCCTCCTATGGGCACGCCTTAAATTTAGCTGCAGGAGACACTATGAAAAGATGTAAATTGCTAAGGGATTCAATGGATATATACAACTTATGAATTATGTAAGTTAGTCAAATTTTCACCGAAGCGTGATGGAATCTTTAGGAAATTAAAAGAAGAATTGGAACCAGACACTCCTGGATTGAAGCAACTTTGTCCTACCCGTTGAACTGTGCGTGGAGACTCATTCAAGAGTGTACTTGACAATTACACTGTTCCAGGAGCTATGGGCTGTTGCTTATGATCAGTCAGGGCCCGAAGAACTGGAACTTCTTCCCAAATGGCTCCATTTGATTATTATTTTTTGCATTTCTTTTTCTTTAGCACAGTTGTTGTTGAGACATTTAGAAGCACAAGAATCTGTCTGCAACAGAAGGCCAGCAAGTTGCTACACAATGGTCAAGCAAACCTTACAGGGAATGCGTATAGATGATGATAACTTCAAGGGGTTTTGGAAGGTTGTCAAAAGAAGGCAATGCAGGTAGATGTTGGTGATCCTGTTCTTCCACGAAAGAGAAAGCTTCCAAGGCACTATGAAGATGGTGACAGTGGAGGTGATTTTCCATCACAGCCTGAAGATTACTACAGGAGGATATTTTATGAAGCTTTGGACTTGAGCATTGAAGACCGTTTTGACCAGGGCTAGGGCTCAGGCTAGGGCTAGGGCTAGGGCTAGGTTACCAAATCTACTCAAAATTAGAGCAGTTAGTCCTCAAAGTTCGCCAAGGACATCCTCATGAATAAGAAGTGGAAGCTGTGAGGAGCCATTATCATGACAATATGGGTGAAGAGATTTCACTATCAAGTATAGTTTCATACCTTAAGGGACTATCTGAACCCTCTAACCATCTATTTTCGGAAGTCATCATCTTAGTGAAGCTGTTACTTGTATTGCCAGCAACAAATGCAACAAGTTAGAGGTCATTTAGTGCCTTTAGCCATCTCAAAATCTATCTCAGGTCTACAATTACTCAACTTTGTCTTAATAACTTATTACTTTTATATGTGCATCAGGATGACTGGACAAAATGATATTGGTAGTCAATTCATTGATGCCAATGAACACAGGAATGCAATATTTGGTAGATTTGATTTGTCAATTGTGACTCAAACCATGGAGTTGAATAGACAAAAATGATGAACTTCTAATGGCTATTTGCAAACATTTAATAATAAAAAATTGTGGCTGCAAGCAGCCTCATCCTCCTTTTGACCCATCCAACCTTAAAGTGGCTGAGACACCACTGGCCCAACCAACCTTATTATAGTGGCTGAGCCACACCTGACGATTGGTAAAAAGCTCGGAAGTGTGCTGCCAAATTTATCACAAGGTTTACAACTTGAGTTACCAAGTCATGGTTAAACATGCATCTCATGTTAATTTTATATTTTATTAAGTCACACCCCATAAATTAGCCGACCACATATCAGTGAAGAAGTTGTCTGCAAGATTATCAATGATTTGACAAAATAACTCTTAAGCTACCTATGAAATGAAATAAATCTCTCTCCCATTTCCATTTTCTTTGGCTCGCAAGGCCTATGGGATGCTCTCCCAAGTGTGGATTTGTTATCCACACATAAAAACTTGGTCTGACTGAAGGAAGGAAGTAAGGAAGGAGGGAAGGAAGGAAGAAGAATAAAACCAAGTAAAACTGAATACAATGATGCAGTAGTTTCCGGAACCGACCTTGACACCATTCCTGATGCCACTCATATTAGATGCACCATCACAACATTGGCCTCGGCACTGAGAGATACTGAGATCTGACATCCGAAGTATAGTATCTTTGATGGCATGGAAGAGAGTGTCGGAATCTATGCTAGTTACTTCATAGAGACCAATGAAATTTTCATGATCTTGAAGATCTCATCATCAACCCAACTAATGCAAATAGTGAATTGCTCTTTGTTTGCTATATCAGTACATTCATCAGCCATGATAATGAAGCAGTTACTCTCACGAATCTTTTGACTCACCTCCCGGATAATCTTGTCTGTCATAATCTGCGGACATTCGTTCTGAATCATGCGAAGTATACTTGTTGGTTTTCTTATATATCAATCCATGCAAGAATTTCGGGACGATCTAAACTTCGCAGGGGTAACAGTTGGATCAAATTGCTTTCAGTCTCCTGGCCATGACTTACCCCTTAGTGGCAATCCCTGGCGAGCAAGGAACTTAATATTCTCGAAAACAGTTAAAAGCATTTTTCTATTGACTGCCTTCACTTCCTTGTTTTCTTTACTTCACCAATATCACCAATGATCTGTTTGGGGAGTGTAACTACAGCTTCAAGTGCCTCCAGATGACAGGCACTGGTCTGGTGTTTCTTGAACGAGGATGTTGCTTCTTTCCAATTTGTGTAACCTTTGGATGGCGTGCTTACCAAGAACTTCCCTTCATGTTCAGCCCTCATACATAGGTAACGAAGAACAGAATCAAGTGGTACATCATAATGAAGCCAGGAATACTGTTGACACAGCTCTGAATGATCTTTCATATATTCCATATCTCTTCTTTGGGAACTTAAAACTACTTCTTGGTTGGAACTGCTCTGGAAAGCTAGTGTTAGCTGACAGTGAGGCAGAATTTTACACACAGTCATGCAATCCTAGAAATGATTGCCATGTGCTCAGTGCTCACCTGCTCTGGCAGTGATGTATTGCATGCATCATTAAACAAGTCACTCAGTGACATAATCTCATGTAACAATTAATGACTGGTTAAGTGGGTGTTAATTTTAAATACAGGCCAATGTAAGGTAAAATAGTAAGTAAACAATGCACCAGTTCCATAATTATTAACACAAGATACAAAATATTGGTCAGGCGGCCGCCCCCTCCACCGCCCCCAACCCCCCGCTATGGACGTAAGAAGTTCAGGAACTCGAAAATAGTGACATCCCTTCTTTTTTTCAATAAGGTAAAGGGTCACCATAGATTTTGACTAGGTAAATGGTTTCGTTCTGCGAGCTGGAGAGAGAAAGCGCTTGGAGAAATGGCTCAACAGGTGTTCAACACTGCCCATTATTTCTGGTGTAATAGAGACAGGCTAGGCCATGGGGCCACCGGAACTGTGTACGTCGGCTATGATAAGGTACCAGCAAAACTGAGAGTTGAGCTTTCATGTACACGCACCTATTTCGACTATCTCTCTCCAAGGCTGACATTCCAACGGCATATGAACAAAATTGTTTGCATCTCGGAAGGGCTTAGCTAGCCAAGGTGATTGACCACTGCAAAGACAGTTGATAGCCTATGAGTGCATATTGGTTGCTCAGATATACAGGTTCAGATCACTATAAATACTGTTTGAAAACCTGTCACATTCTATATATATACCAGGTTCAGATCCCATAGGGTTACCCAGGTCAAATGATGCCAGCTAAACATTCAGCCTTTGTATCCCCCCCCCTCCCCCATTGCTAAAAGAAATTTCCTCCCCAGACAAGCGAATATTTTAGTAGCCCTAGTATATATCTTTTCTTTTTTTTTTTTTTCAAACCTCCAAGATTTCTCAAAGAGAGCATCTAGTTCTTCCAACTTTTTTTTTTATCAGGTTGTTGTTGCAAAAAAGGTGATCCAAGAAAATCGTGCTCACTAACCCCCCCCTCCTCCCCCTGCCCCTGCCGAAGGGGCTGTTCACTTGTCAAGGGAGTGATGTGGACCTTAAGCATGTGAGGTTGTCTATAACGATTGTTATGCTGGGAAATATCTGGTCAACTGCTGTGAGTGCTTGGCAACAAGACACCTCATGATGACCACTTGTAGGTTATGACCATCTTTGGGGGTTTCCCCATACTCCCCCCCCCCCCCTTCCCCGGTTGGCATCTTTGGGGGAAGTTCTGGCGACTACTGCAAGAGATACAGAAGCCTACAAGTTACACATATGTACATGTATCATCACACACCCAATAACTGGTTCCATTTAGGAACCCTTTACCTCTTTACATTTGGGGAAAAGGGTTGGGATGTGGAACATTCAGTTGTTTTCTTCCTCTGATGTCACCACTCGAGGTCTATCCTTACCAACACTGCGCAAGTAGTGGTGACATCACAGAGCCGCCCACCAATGGTGTGGGCTCTAGGAACGAAATACTGCGTCAGTGTACTCTCTGGTCCCAGTGTAAAAGTGACTGGTAAAGGATAGTCACAGTAACTGCTTGGGGGTACAGGGGGGGAGAGGGAGGGGGGGGGGGGGGGGTTGATCCAGGTTACCCCCTCTAGATCAGTAATACAAATTATTATTGCCTTCTATGTATAGGCAGGTTGAAGTTGAAGTTGGTAGACATTAGCTCTATGGGGACACACACTGGATCAACACCACACTGGGTTGAGGCAGGTTGAAGTAAGTTCATAAGAGCTCTATGGGGACATACACTGGACCAACACCACACTAGGTTGAGGCAGGTTGAAGTAAGTTCATAAGAGCTCTATGGGGACACACACTGGACCAACACCACACTAGGTTGAGGCAGGTTGAAGTAGGTTGGCAATAGCTCACACTGATCAACACACTGGTTTTATACGCCATGAATACAGTGGGTTTTTTTCTCTCCTTAAATTCTTATGCGAGATTCCAGCCTCTACATTAATATCCAAACTGCTCTGATTATCCTCACTCTCTTTGCCGCAGACATCGGGTGAGCGGAGAGCCATCAAGGTCTTCGCCGGAGGAGCAGATTTCAAGGCATTGAAGCGAGAGATCGATGTGGTCAGCTCTCTCTCTCCTCATGACAACATTGTCAGGCTTTATGGCGTGGAGGAAGAGGTAGGGATTAGACACACCCCACATGGCACACATGCTCACTCACACACACTCACACATGCACATACCACACACACACACCACAGAAACAAACACACATACATACACACAGGTCGTTGCTGGAGCATACACAGTGCAGTGTAGATCATCTTAGAAACATTTCAGAGCCAGAAAATTGGTTTCCGAATTCTAAATCTGGTCCAGATCTAAGTCCACAACTCACCCTGGTTACAGGCAATTGGTGAGAATGTGAAAACCAAACAGCCACAGTACAGCCAGCCCCAGCACAGCCAGCCCCAGCACAGCCAGCCCCAGCACAGCCAGCCCCAGCACAGCCAGCCCCAGTACAGCCAGCTCCAGCACAGCCAGTCCCAGCACAGCCAGTCCCAGCCCCAGACCCAGCCCCAGCACAGCCAGTTCCAGCACAGCAAGCCCCGGCACAGCCAGCCCAAGCACAGCCAGCCCCAGCACAGCCAGCCCCAGCACAGCCAGTCCCAGACAGCCAGCACCAGCACAGCCAGCCCCAGCACAGCCAGCCCCAGCACAGCCAGCCCCAGCACAGCCAGCCCCAACAACTGTACACAAAAACGGGTTTCCCTGGGTAACCCCCTAACCTCCACACCTAGTTGGAGGATTCGCATATCCTTTGAAGTGGTATTCTTCTAAGCACTTTTTAGATACCTTCCCTACAAACCAATTTCATGTACATAAGTACAGTACAGGTGTGTGTGCATGTACGGTGTGTGTGCATGTACAGTGTGCACATATATAGTAGACCTCAAGGCTAAGGACTAATCAACTACATAGACAAAATTAATATCAGAGAAGCTAGGCCATGAATCTAATTAAAATACCTCCATTAAATTAAAGCAAGAAACCAAATAAAGACACCAAATTAAATAAAGCAAGAAACCAAATAAAGACACCATACATAATTAATATGCACACATGCAGGTACTAGTATGACAGAGATCACAGTTTGTTGTGTTTGTGATGTAAGAAGTAGTGCATGGGGAGGAATGAAGACATTGATTAGTGCGTCATGTACAACGTATGATTGTGAAGATGTCCTGTTCATCATCAGAGTCGTCTCTCTCAGGTAATCCTAGCTGTGCGTATCTTACCTGAATTATGCAGAGCCTCATGCTCAGCTCTGCTCATGCTTTCCTTTCCATGGAAGCACTTGCGCTGTCATTGCGGCAAGAAAAGAAAGAAGAATGGATCTTGTCTTCATTCTTCTTGAGGTCACAGACAGCATCCAACACACTCCCTGGCCAGCTGTGAAGTGCTCTCACTCTTCAGCTTATACAGTACTTCTATTTTCCTCTCTATGGCTCTCTTATGTCTGCCCCCTGCCCCTAGCCATGCTGGAGTCCTCCCTCAGCTCTCTTATGTCTGCCCCCAGCCCTAGCCATGCTGGACTCCTTCAACAGCTCTCTTTTGTCTGCCCTCTGCCCTAGCCATGCTGGAGTCCTCCCTCAGCTCTCTTATGTTTGCCCCCCACCCTAGCCATGCTGGAGTCCTCCCTCAGCTCTCTTATGTCTGCCCCCAGCCCCTAGCCATGCTGGAGTCCTCCCTCAGCTCTCTTATGTCTGCCCCCAGCCCTAGCCATGCTGGACTCCTTCAACAGCTCTCTTTTGTCTGCCCTCTGCCCTAGCCATGCTGGAGTCCTCCCTCAGCTCTCTTATGTTTGCCCCCCACCCTAGCCATGCTGGAGTCCTCCCTCAGCTCTCTTATGTCTTCCCCCAGCCCCTAGCCATGCTGGAGTCCTCCCTCAGCTCTCTTATGTCTGCCCCCATGCTGGACTCCTCCCTCAGCTCTCTTATGTCTGCCCTCTGCCCTAGCCATGCTGGAGTCCTCCCTCAGCTCTCTTATGTCTGCCCCCCACCCTAGCCATGCTGGAGTCCTCCCTCAGCTCTCTTATGTCTGCCCCCAGCCCCTAGCCATGCTGGACTCCTACCTCAGCTCTCTTATGTCTGCCCCCAGCCCTAGCCATGCTTGAGTCCTCCCTCAGCTCTCTTATGTCTGCCCCCCACCCTAGCCATGCTGGAGTCCTCCCTCAGCTCTCTTATGTCTGCCCCCAGCCCCTAGCCATGCTGGACTCCTACCTCAGCTCTCTTATGTCTGCCCCCAGCCCTAGCCATGCTGGAGTCCTCCCTCAGCTCTCTTATGTTTGCCCTCTGCCCTAGCCATGCTGGACTCCTTCAACAGCTCTCTTATGTTTGCCCCCAGCCCCCTAGCCATGCTGGAGTCCTCCCTCAGCTCTCTTATGTCTGCCCTCTGCCCTAGCCATGCTGGAGTCCTACCTCAGCTCTCTTATGTCTGCCCCCAGCCCTAGCCATGCTGGACTCCTTCAACAGCTCTCTTTTCCGCTCGCTTCCAGCTTGATACGCAAATGATCTGGAACAGATACATACAATTAGCCTTGTGGATGAGTTACCGGGTGACTGGGGGGCCAGCTAATCGAGGTTCTGTAGGTGTTCAGAGTTCTAGTTACAGTAGGAGACTAGACTTCACTGGTCAAACTCCGCCCCCCCCCATATACATTTGTTTGGCTTCTCTGATATAAGTTTTCACTTTCAATGTTGACTTAAGTTGTCTTTAAGGAGCACAAACAAACACTCATGATGTTCCTTAACTGAGGTGAAAGTTT
Organism: Cladorhizidae sp. MBARI D1340-BT2; assembly: GCA_028752905.1. NCBI lineage: Eukaryota > Metazoa > Porifera > Demospongiae > Poecilosclerida > Cladorhizidae > Cladorhizidae sp. MBARI D1340-BT2. The sequence continues at coordinate 16,955,924 of JAQNBH010000001.1, forward strand.
ATGTGCTTGCACCGATGCTTCAGATAAGGATGAGGTGTGTGTACTCTGCAGATCTCCAAGCTGCAAGATAACCGGGTGCTTGACTGCAAAATAGCCGCTCAATAAACGCTGTTGCTAGGTTATCTACACCCACTGAAGAACTGATTACTTGGCATGATATCTTTAAATGGGAACAGGGAAGTTAGTTGCGCGAGCCAGTGAAGGAGGAGCTAATCGTTCGAGCCAGAGGAAGACAAACCCAGCCTCTCTCTCTCCCGACTATGAAGGAATAAGTCTTAGGGCTGGTTCACAACACGACGTTGGCCGAGCGTTGCATTGTGTTGCATGTTTTCAATTGACCTTTGACCCGAGTCTCTGCCGACAAACGATGTTCTGATTGGTCCGACGTTGCGTTTCAGACGCTGGTTTAGAAAAATGTTCTAATCCAGCGTTGGACCAATCAGTGTCCGTCTTTGTCGAGCCGATTCAAAGGTCAATTGACTACACGCAACACAACGCTCGGCCATCGTCGAGTTGTGAACCAACCTTTACGAAGTGAACAGAGAATGGGCTAGTGATGGGATCTCAAATATCGATTGTGACTCGACTCTACTCCGCGAAGTTTGTTTGACTAGAGAACTGTTTGGACATCCTTCTGGTAAATAGCTCCGCGTAACCAAAGTTGAGAACAATTCTTTGACAGACTTGCTTGACATCCCTCACGAGCAAGATGTGCAATTAATTTATAATCATTTTGGGTGCACTGGAAGGTGTTCTGGAACTTCGTGGGCTATGGAGGAGAAGTTGCCCTCGCTACTAGAAGACCGGCAAAGGAGGCTTGAAGTGCCCTGCAAATGAGCAGCGAAAAGCACGCTGGGAAACTGTGGACAACTATGGACAATTGATAAGCATGACAGAGTTTCATTTTAGAAAATTGTTCAGGGGTGGGGGGGGGGGCAAGGGGGGGGCATGATGGTTAAAGGTGTGACATAATATGATTTCGAAGCAGTTAGGAGGGGGGGGATTGGTTCCAAGTGGGGGCATGATGGTTAAAGGTGTGACATAATATGATTTCGAAGCAGTTAGGAGGGGGGGGATTGGTTCCAAGTGGGGGAGAAAACGTTCTGGGGAGGGGGAATAAACCCTGTGTAGAACTACTGGAATACATTCCCACCCCTATATTTTGTGAGATGTTGCCATTGTGAAGCTGATGCGCATAAGCTATACTTTATTGAATGGCTACCAGACCAGAGCAGACCAGGGAGGGTTTCACTGAGAAATACCATAAGGACGCCTGACAAAGATGGTTGCTAGTGCTCAGCAATGAGAGAGGCACTTCATCGACATGGACTCATGGAGAGGCTTAACAACCAGACTTGTTATGTGCTGTTGTGTTGGGGAAGAGGCACAACCAGCCATTGTTAAAATATGTGTTATTGATGAAGGTTGATATTTATATACCAATAAATAATGATATAATAATGTTGTTATAATAATAATAATATGATGATGATGATGATGATGATGATGATGATGATGATGATGATGATGATGATGATGATGATGATGTATGATGATGACGATAATAATAATACAGAATAATAATGGTAGTACTAATAATGGTAGTACAGTAATAATAATAATAGTAATAATAATAATAATAATACAGAATAATAATAGTAGTAGTAATAATAATAATAGTAATAATAATAATAATAATACAGAATAATAATAGAATAATAATAGTAGTAGTAGTAGTGTAATAATAATAGTAGTAGTAATAATAATAATAATGTGTGTGTGTGTGTGTGTGTGTAGGTGAAGTATAAAAACCAAGTCATCATTATGGAGCTGTGTCCATGCCACAGTCTCTACGAGGTCATCGACTCCCCTGACAATGCCTATGGTCTGTGCGAGACAGAGTTCAAGCAGGTCATTTATGATGTTGGTATGTAAGATAGTGTGCAAGTCACATGATGAGAGCTCTCAATGTTTTCTTGTTTTTCATAAGAATGTTGTTCTAATCAAGTAGAGTAGGAGCCATTTACACGCTGGCAGTTGCACAAGGAAGATTTACTAGAAGCAATACCTTGTAAACTAGCCAATACAGGGCAGAGCACTCTGTACCTTGTAAACTAAGTAATACAGGGCAGATATACTAGAATCAATACCTTGTAAACTAGCCAATACTGGGCAGATTTACTAGAAGCAATACCTTGTTCAGTACAGGGCAGGTATACTAGAAGCAAACCTTGTAACCAGTCAGATTTACTAGAAACAATATCCTATTATTCAATACAGGGCAGATATCGTAGAATCAATACCTTGTAAACTAGTCATTACAGGGCAGATATACTAGAATCAATACCTTGTAAACTAGTCATTACAGGGCAGATCATTAGAACAATACCTTGTAAACTAGTCAATACAGGGCAGATATACTAGAATCAATACCTTGTAAACTTGGCATTACAGAGCAGATGTACATGTACTAGAAGCAATATCTTGTAAAATAATATTCAAGATGCAAATTGGAACTTCAGAAAAAAATTCCCAGGGAGAGCCCCAAAAAGGTGTTGGTAAAATATAGGGGAGAGCTATGGGAACTTATCTATGATTGGGAGGAGGGGGAGGGGGATAGTCAAGCTAGGCAGATTCTCTTTGCTTTTGCATGCTTGTTGTTGGGGAGAGGGGGGGGCTGGGTTTGAGGGAGGGGGGGGGGGGGGGCAGTGGTCGTGTTCCTTTATTTGTAGGCCACTTCTGGTTCAGTGTCTGATACAGGATTTTGAAGAGCGAGGGGTTTGCAAATGATCATGCAGTGCTTATGCAGAAGCCCGAACCCCCTGCTAGGGCTAGGGCTAGGGCCCTGCTGGGTGAGGTAGGGAGGGAGGGAAGAGGGTGGTTCCCTTGGATTTTATTTCTGAGATGCAATCTGATGCAATGTAGAACTTAGGAGTGTGTTCCATAGCAAGTGATGCAAGTTGGAAATGATAGATAATAATGTTTTGCCATCTGAAGGGTTTTTCCAAGATCCACCAGTGAAGCTTATTTGCTGAGGAGGCACTTCAGATCATTAATTAATGGAAGCAACTCCACAGGTTTCCTATCCTCAATGGGTTCTACAGGTTAATTAACAAAGAAGACATTCTCAATGGACTCTCAGTTGACATAATAACATTACAATAACCTTCTCAGTAATCAACTTGAAATTGTACTCTCTCGACGTTTTGACTAGATGCTCTAGCCTTCATCAGGAAAATACGATGAAGGCTAGAGCATCTAGTCGAAATATCGAGAGAGTACATTTTTAAGTTGATTATTGAGAAGGTTATTGTAAGGAAGAAGTTTATTGCACAATCTTGGATTTACACCTACATGTATATTATACTCGCCTGAGCATGCAGCTAGTGTCGTAAAAAAAAAAATTCTTGCACAGCCAGACTCATGTCATATTTGTTTACTCTGCAAAATTCTTACTAAAATAGGCACAGTCCAAAGTACCAAAGGGGCAGCGGTGAGCGGGGGGGGAACTATTTCAAGCGGAGACAACCTCCTCCCCCCTCCCCCCCCCACTCCTCCCTCCGTCCTCCTCTTCCTGTAAATGAAGTCACGCAGATAAACATGTAATAGGAGCTACACCTTGTAAACTAGGAAATACAGGGCAAGTATACTAGCAGCTACACCTTGTAAACTAGGAAATACAGGAAGTTGTACTAGCAGCTACACCTTGTAAACTAGGAAATACAGGGCAGGTATACTAGCAGCTACACCTTGTAAACTAGGAAATACAGGAAGTTGTACTAGCAGCTACACCTTGTAAACTAGGAAATACAAGGCAGGTTTACTAGTAGCTACACCTTGTAAACTAGGAAATACAAGGCAGGTATACTAGCAGCTACACCCTGTAAACTAGGAAACACGGCAAGTATACAGGAAATACAGGGCAGGTATACTAGCAGCTACACCTTGTAAACTAGGAACTACGGGGAAGGTATACTAGAAGCTACGCCTTGTAAACTAGGAAATACAAGGCAGGTTTACTAGTAGCTACACCTTGTAAACTAGGGCAGGTGTGCTACAGGTACATCTTGTAAACTCGCAGCTATGGGATAGACACACATAACTAGCTGTGCAGTAAAGACCAGGCATATTTGTTACGAGCAAACATGTTTTATGAGCTGTGCTGTCCATACGGCATGCCTGAAATATTGATTGAGAATTGAGTTTGTCGCATTGGTGGTCGAAGCCCTTTAACCTCCAATTAAAACACACCAACCCATTGACTTGCGCACGATGATTAGCACTGCCAACTTTTAATACATTCCAATGTCCAGTAATAATATCGGAACTTTCAAATACCTTGACCTTCAACATTCCAGCTACAGGTTTTTTAAATATGTTTTTAATCTTTTTTTAAGCATATCAGTCTAGACTCCTATCTCCCCCCTCCTACATTCTCTCCCCCTCTCTCGCCCCTCCATCCCCCCTTTCTCCCCCTCCCTCTCCCCCTCCCTCTCCCCCCCTCTCTCTCTCCTCTCTTCCCTCTCTCCCTGATACAGCCAAGGGATTGCAGCACCTAAGAAACCACCACTTTGTGCACAGAGACATCAAGCCAGGCAACATCATGAGAAGCCAGAAGCCTGATGGCAGGTACATATACCAGTACCTAGCCTGATGGCAGGTACATATACCAGTACCTAGCCTGATGGCAGGTACATATACCAGTACCTAGCCTGATGGCAGGTGCATATACCAGTACCTAGCCTGATGGCAGGTGCATATACCAGTACCTAGCCTGATGGCAGGTGCATATACCAGTACCTAGCCTGATGGCAGGTGCATATACCAGTACCTAGCCTGATGGCAGGTACGTATACCCGTACCTAGCCTGATGGCAGGCGCATATACCTGTACTTAACCTGATGGCAGGTGCATATACCAGTACCTAGCCTGATGGCAGGTGCATATACCCGTACCTAGCCTGATGGCAGGCGCATATACCCGTACCTAGCCTGATGGACAGGTGCATATACCCGTACCTAGCCTGATGGCAGGTACATATGCCAGTACCTAGCCTGATGGCAAGTACATATACCAGTACCTAGCCTGGCCTGATGGCAGGTGCATATACCAGTACCTAGCCTGATGGCAGGTGCATATACCAGTACCTAGCCTGATGGCAGGTGCATATACCCAGTACCTAGCCTGATGGCAGGTGCATATGCCAGTACCTAGCCTGATGGCAGGTGCATATACCAGTACCTAGCCTGATGGCAGGTGCATATGCCAGTACCTAGCCTGATGGCAGGTGCATATACCAGTACCTAGCCTGATGGCAGGTGCATATACCCAGTACCTGTAGCCTGATGGCAGGTGCATATACCAGTACCTAGACTGATGGCAGGTGCATATACCAGTACCTAGCCTGATGGCAGGTGCATATACCAGTACCTAGCCTGATGGCAGGTGCATATACAGTACCTACCGTGATGGCAGGTGCATATACCAGTACCTAGCCTGATGGCAGGTGCATATACCCGTACCTAGCCTGATGGCAGGTGCATATAGTACCTAGCCTGATGGCAGGTGCATATACCCGTACCTAGCCTGATGGCAGGTGCATATAGTACCTAGCCTGATGGCAGGTGCATGTGTGCATGCCTACAGGGTATTGAGTGGTAGAAGAGCGAAATTTTTGGTGTGCCTGAAGTTAATTTCTAATTTCATATGTCTGGCCCTGTGTGTGTGGGGTGTGTGTGTGTGTGGGGTGTGTGTGGGGTGTGTGGGGGGGGGGGGGGGGGGGGGTGAGGGTGATTTCTGTTCTTTGCTTTCTCCACCCACTCCACACCACTCACTCCAATCCTAGAATTTTTTTATTTGCGATTAATGTAATAATGTACGCAGTGAAAGAATGGTTGTGGAGCCTGCTGCTGGTGAGGCCTCCAGCGAGAACATCTGTCTGGTCTTCTTACGTTTATGCTACTGCCCATGGTAACCAGAGTGTCACTCATTAACAGCAACAAGTGCAGCCTTGTTGGCATGTATTTCCTTTGAAGAATAGTCTGGTTTGGCACTTCATGGGCACTGGTGACTTGGGGTAACCTCACCTGCACGTCTTCGTTCTCGCTCCATCTGCTTGAGAGACTGTTCATTGTCATAACCATGGTGGGATGATATCAGTCCTGCAATCTCAACTCTCCAACACCACGGTGAGATGTCTGTCCTTAGGCCTGAGCTCTCCAACACCAGTGACGATACATGTATCTGTCCTTAGGTCTGAGCTCTCTGACACCACGGTGACGATATCTGTTCTGAGATCTGGGCTCTCCAACACCATGGTGATGATCTCCAACACCACGGTGATGATCTCCAACACCACGGTGATGATATCTGTTCTGACATCTGGGCTCTCCAACAACACGGTGATGATACCTGTTCTGAGATCTGGGCTCTCCAACACCACGGTGACGATACCTGTCCTGAAATCTGAGCTCTCCAACAGTCTGTGCAGCTTCCTCATGATTTGCTCCGGAAGACCATCAAATGTTTTATAGAGAGATTGGTGCTCTGCCATTCCACCAATGGCACAGCTGTGTTCTTCATGGTCTTGCATGGTGGCAGGCTGTGGACCTTTTCATGTACAGATGTAGCCACTCAGCTTTTGATGTAGCCACTCAGCTTTTGATTTAGCCACTCAGCTTTTGATTTAGCCACTCAGCTTTTGATTTAGCCACTTGGCTTTTGATTTAGCCACTCAGCTTTTGATGTAGCCACTCAGCTTTTGATTTAGCCCCTCAGCTTTTGATTTAGCCACTCAGCTTTTGATTTAGCCACTCAGCTTTTGATTTAGCCACTCAGCTTTTGATTTAGCCACTCAGCTTTTGAATTAGCCACTCAGCTTTTGATTTAGCCACTCAGCTTTTGATTTAGCCACTCAGCTTTTGATTTAGCCACTCAGCTTTTGAATTAGCCACTCAGCTTTTGATTTAGCCACTCAGCTTTTGATTTAGCCACTCAGCTTTTGATGTAGCCACTCAGCTTTTGATTTAGCCACTCAGCTTTTGATTTAGCTACTCAGCTTAAATTGATTTAGCCACTCAGCTTTTGATTTAGCCACTCAGCTTTTGATTTAGCCACTCAGCTTAAATTGATTTAGCCACTCAGCTTTTGATTTAGCCACTCGGCTTTTGATTTAGCCACTCAGCTTTTGATTTAGCCACTCAGCTTAAATTGATTTAGCCACTCAGCTTAAATTGATTTAGCCACTCAGCTTTTGATTTAGCCACTCAGCTTTTGATTTAGCCACTCAGCTTTGCCACTCTTATTGAATGATGCAGGTGGTACACTGCAAATTACGGTTGTGAGGTCTACCAGAGTACCAACCACCTTATCGAAGGATTCAAGGCATGCTGTACGTCTTTTTGGAGTTAATATGAATGGCAGAAACCACACCTCAATATAGTCAGCTAAGCAGCTGCCGATATGCGTTCTAACGGCGATACAACAAATGTTTTTTTTTTGTAATGTGATTAGGGGGGAGGGTTTCCATCTGTTATTTTCAAATGATGTGTACTCACATGTATAGTCAGTTACCATAGTAACTAGGTGCATTCCAGGGGGGAGGCGGGGGATTTCCATGAAAGGATACCACTGTATGCAGTGTAGCAGTTGCACTGGGTACTCTTGTAGGGCTATAGAAGAAAAAAACCTCCTGTGCTGTTTGATTAGTGAGGAGGTGGGTTGGGTGGGGGTGAAGGGGGAGGGGGTGAAGGGGGAGGGCCGGGGTGGGGGGGGGGTTGTTTTCGAGGCTAATTATCAACATGTCGTGCACACGCGGGCATGTAGCTACATATTCAAGCTGGCGGACTTTGGAACTGCCCGAGAACTGGCTCCAGGAGAGACCTTTATATCTCTGCACGGCACCGAGGAGTACCTCTACCCGGGGATGTACGAGAGGGCACTGGTCAATCCCCACGCCAAGAACACGTTTGCGGCCAAGGTGGACCTGTGGAGCGTCGGAGCCACGTTCTTCCATGCAGCCACTGGACGACTCCCATTCCAGCCCTTCATGAAGCGGGAGGATCGGGCGCTTATGTGAGTGACTGAGACCGAGGGGGTGCGCTGAATGGTGGAGGTGTGATAGTTGAGCTAACGAGTGGAAATTGTGCCCTGTTGTTGGTTAGTGTACATCTCCCCCGGGTGACGTAGGTGTGAAGCCATGTGAAGTGCGTTCTCCCTCATTTGTCTGATCAAAAGGAAGTGTTTATTATTGGCCTCGTTTCGCATCCCAATATGGGATTTGGCTGCTGTCATATATAATAACTGCTTGGACTTCTCAATCCAGCACTGGGTATCTGTGAAGATGTTCCCTCTAATTAGAGGCAGCGGCATCCCCCTCCTACTTCAGGTGTCTGCAGTCGTGAAGCATGGGGTATACAAATTCTGTGAAGCGTTATACGTTATACACACATAGCCTACCCTTTACCAAGTTATACAAACTCAACACTATCGGTAATAATGCTAAGATATGTTATCGGTACATCTATTGCCCCTGCCTCTGCCTCTCCCAGGTATCGCATCATTTCGGAGAAGAAGCCTTTGGTGATATCTGGCTGGCAGCTTGAGCGTAGCGGGCGGATCATCTACAGCACAGTATTGCCTCAGGACACGAGGCTCTCGCTGTACGTAATCACATGTATACATGCACTTTGCTGCACGTTTTTGTGTGAGGTAATACGATAGAGTGCCGTAAAAGGTTGTTAAGTTGGTTGTTAGGTGGTTGTTAAGCTTGGTGCTTATGGTGTCAGTCAACAAAACAAAATGGCCACTTAATTAATGCCGAGCATAGTAGTATACTAGACACCCCCGCCATCGCCCAATGTTCCCAATGGAGTGCTAGCTGTTGTGAACTAGCTGTTGTGAAAACTAAATTTTTTATTTCATACCACTTAGCAACCCTTGTCAAGTACACACCACTTGGCAACCCTTGTAAAAAGTACACACCACTTGGCAACCCTTATAAAGTACACACCACTTAACAAACCTTGTAAAGTACACACCACTTAAGTACACACCACTTAGCAACCCTTGTAAAGTACACACCACTTAGCAACCCTTGTAAAGTACACACCACTTAGCAACCCTTGTAAAGTACACACCACTTAGCAACCCTTGTAAAGTACACACCACTTATCAACCCTTGTGAAGTACACACCACTTAGGAACCCTTGTAAAGTACAGACCACTTTCTAGTCACTGAACCCCACTTACACAACCAACATGGATGCTAACATGATTAATAGCACATCATTAATGCTAACAACAGAAACAACACAGACATTATTTATTAGCATCATCAATTTATTAGCATCATCAATAGCAGTAACACTATTAATGCTAACGTCGTTAATAGCACTAACATCATTAATGCTAATATCATTAATAGCACTATGCTAATACCATTAATAGCACTAACATTAACAGGACCAACATCTTGAACAAAAACACTGACATCAACCTTGTGGGTAGTTTTCAGCAACTTATTAATTAATTAGCTTTTAATTAGTTTTTTGGTTGTCTGTTTTCACTCCAAAGTTTCAACAGAATGCTTCGTCTTCATCAAGGCAAGCGGGAAGGGGGGGGGGAAGAATTATCATTCACCCTGATGAAGACCGAACCCTTCAGTAGAAATATTGGCACAAAAATATTGGCACAAAAAAACAAAAAGTTGATTAAAAAGTAAATCTGTGCTTTAGCACTAACATCATTCTAACATCATTTTACACCACTAGCGTCATTAACAATAACATCATTGATAGTATTAACAACATTAATATAACTGACATCATTGACAGTACTAAAATTATTTACATTAATCCACTAATTATTAGCACAACTAACAGAGCTAACCTTAACAACACTAATATCATTAATACCACTAATGACACTAACCTTAACAACACTAATATCATTAATAACACTAACAGAGCTAACCTTAACAGCACTAAAATAAACCCAGTAACAGCAATAATATCACAGACAGCACCAGCACTGTCCTCTGCCTTGCTGGGAGAATGCTACCCTCCTCGTCTGCCATACAGGTCCTCTGCCTTGCTCGGAGAATGCTCCCTTCCTCGTCTGCCATACAGGTCCTCTGCCTTGCTGGGAGAATGCTACCCTCCTTGTCTGCCATACAGGTCCTCTGCCTTGCTCGGAGAATGCTCCCTTCCTCGTCTGCCATACAGGTCCTCTGCCTTGCTCGGAGAATGCTCCCTTCCTCGTCTGCCATACAGGTCCTCTGCCTTGCTGGGAGAATGCTACCCTCCTCGTCTGCCATACAGGTCCTCTGCTTTGCCGGGAGAATGCTCCCTTCCTCGTCTGCCATACAGGTCCTCTGCCTTGCTGGGAGAATGCTACCCTCCTTGTCTGCCATACAGGTCCTCTGCTTTGCCGGGAGAATGCTCCCTTCCTCGTCTGCCATACAGGTCCTCTGCCTTGCTGGGAGAATGCTACCCTCCTTGTCTGCCATACAGGTCCTCTGCTTTGCCGGGAGAATGCTCCCTTCCTCGTCTGCCATACAGGTCCTCTGCCTTGCTGGGAGAATGCTACCCTCCTTGTCTGCCATACAGGCTTGCACACACCATCTTAAAACCACGCACCGCACAACAGAGACAAGACTAAACCCGACCTCACTGTCACGTTTCTCCTCTTCTTAGTGGGCTGAGACTACTCATCACAAACATCCTCGGAGGCCTCATGGAGAATGATTTGGAGAAAATTATGGAGTTTGACGACTTCTTTAAGGATATTGAGAAAATACACAGGATGAAGGTTAGTAGGTGGCACTATTGATGGAGTTCATTTCTTTAGCGAGGTTCTGATTGTGTTTGAGGCGCTGTCATTCTTGGCAGGAAATGTTTAGCATTTTAGAATTTGTAAGCAGTTCTTGTTGCTTGTTCTCCGTGTGTGTAACCTTTGAACTCTGCCATCTTAAGATTGGGATGGGTGCATGTAGCAAGCCACACCTCTCTGAATCCTTCCATCCAAGATTAGGCTGGGTGCATGTAGCAAGCACCCACCTCTCTGAATCCTTCCATCCAAGATTAGGCTGAGTGCATGTAGCAAGCACCCACCTCAAACCACACCCCTCTGAATCAGGTGATCTGTTTACAATCTCGTGATCATCTATGGATATCCAAAGTTAAGTTCCTCTTCCCTGGTTAGGGGTCAAGGTACAGGATGACCTGGCTAGGGGGCTAGGGGTCAAGGTACAGGATGAACTGGATAGGGGTCAAGGTACAGGATGAACTGGATAGGGGTCTACACAGTCTAAGTATAGGACTACCTGGCTAGGGGTCTACATGGTCTAGGTACAGGACTACCTGGCTCGGGGTCTACAGGGTCTAGGTATAGGAGCTAGGGGTCTACAGGGTCTAGGTATAGGATTACCTGGCTAGGGGTCTACAGGGTCTAGGTATAGGACTACCTGGCTAGGGGTCAACAGGGTCTAGGTACAGGACCATCTGGCTACGGGTACAGTGTCATCTCGCTAGGGGTCTAGGTACAGGGGTCACCTCAAGAGGGGTCTAGGTACGTTCAGGGCTACGGAAATAATTCTGAACAGCCACAGATACGCTGGGGTTGTCCACATATCACTGGACCTCTCTGAACAGGTCATGTTTCTGCTGCAATGTTTCTAGGTAATCCATGTGTTCTGTGTCTGTTCCTGTACAAGCCACAAGATCTTCATTGATCCCGACGAGAGAGCAGGGTACGTATGGGAGAGCCCCTGGGCATATGAGAGAGCAGGGGGCATATGAGAGAGCAGGGGGCATATGAGAGAGCAGGGGGGCATATGAGAGAGCAGGGGGCACATGAGAGAGCAGGGGGGCATATGAGAGAGCAGGGGGCATATGAGAGAGCAGGGGGCATATGAGAGAGCAGGGGGGCATATGAGAGAGCAGGGGGCATATGAGAGAGCAGGGGGGCATATGAGAGAGCAGGGGGCACATGAGAGAGCAGGGGGGCATATGAGAGAGCAGGGGGCATATGAGAGAGCAGGGGGCATATGAGAGAGCAGGGGGCACATGAGAGAGCAGGGGGCATATGAGAGAGCAGGGGGCATATGAGAGAGCAGGGGGCATATGAGAGAGCAGGGGGCACATGAGAGAGCAGGGGGGCATATGAGAGAGCAGGGGGCATATGAGAGAGCAGGGGGCATATGAGATAGCAGGGGGCATATGAGAGAAGAAGGGGGCATATGAGAGGGCAAGTACAATAATGAACTTGTAATTTACTCTCTCGACTGATGAAGACTCGATGCTCTAGCCTTCATCAGGCATAATGAGATGCTAAGACTCGCATGAGCATCTTATACTGCTATCCAGCATGTGATGCAAACTACACCCAGGCACACACGTCCAGCATGTGATGCAAACCACACCCAGGCACACACGTCCAGCATGTGATGCAAACCACACCCAGGTACACACGTCCAGCATGTGCACAGGATGTGGCTAAAATAATAAAGATAATAGCAAATTATAAATTAACAATTAAAGTAACACCAAAACAACATACAAAACAACATACAAACAACAAAACTTATGACAATAAACAACACTAGCAATTTCTTCTGTCTTCTGGCCTGGTCCAAGATGGTGGCTTCCTCCCACAAAATAGGATGTCCATTATCCCATGTATGCTCAGCAATTGCATAGTTCTCTTTGGCACACTTTCTACAGGCAAGGCATCTTGATGTTCTTCCACTCTGGGCTCCAGTCTTCTGATGGTCTCCGCTATGTAGTACTCCCCACAGCTGGGAGGGGTGTGGTACCACACACATGAGTGCATACTATCATCCTTCACTCTCTCAGTTATGTCCTCAGAGTTCCTCTTGATCTGAACATAACTCTGATGTTTGAACTTCCTACAGACCCTCCTGATAACTTCACTCATCCTTGCTGCATAAAGAATCAGTGCCCCATAGGATCCTTCTTTTCAGACTTGTATTATACGCAGCGTCATTAAATAGTAGGTAAAGGATCATCAGACCATATATACTCCAAGTCATTGTATAGTAGGTAAAGGATCATCATACCTGTATCATACTCCGAATCATTGTATAGTAGGTAAAGGATCACCAGACCTGTAGTATACGCCGAGTCATTATATAGTAGGTATATAGTAGGTAAATGATCATCAAATCTGTATTATACTCCGAGTCATCATATAGTAGGTAAAGGATATTAGGTAAAGGATCGTCCTATCTGTATTATAGTAGGTAAAGGATCATCTAAGTGTTGGTTGTCTGGAATGAGTAAATTCTTTTTTTGTGTGATAATTTTGTTTTTAAATATAAAACACTCTCCCCTGCCCCCCCCCCCATGTTTTATATCATCTCTTGGTATAATTATATCTCCCCCTCACAGTTGCGAGCAACAGGTCCATTCATAACTAGTTTAGTACCAGAGGACTCCAAATTTTCCAATGCATATGCATAACCTTTATTGTTGTCAGGGGAGTGGAGGGGGTGGGGAATGGGGGCTTGTGTAAGGATCGGCAGATGAGTGATTTTGTCAAGTCACTAGCTTGCTTTCTGTATATAAGTGACCACTCACTCTGTTGATTTACTGAGAATCTTGTTCTCCTCTGCCATTTTGTTTGTGGAGTTCTCCTCTGCCATTTTGTTTGTGGAGTTCTCCTCTGCCATTTTGTTTGTGGAGTTCTCTGCCATTTGGTTTGTGGAGTTCTCCTCTGCCATTTTGTTTGTGGAGTTCTCCCCTGCCATTTGGTTTGTGGAGTTCTCCTATGCCATTTGGTTTGTGGAGTTCTCTGCCATTTGGTTTGCAAACCAAATGGCAGAGGAGAACTCCACAAACAAAATGGCAGAGTTCTCCTCTGCCATTTGGTTTGTGGAGTTCTCCTCTGCCATTTTGTTTGTGGAGTTCTCCTCTGCCATTTGGTTTGTGGAGTTCTCCTCTGCCATTTTGTTTGTGGAGTTGTCTGCCATTTGGTTTGTGGAGTTCTCCCTGCCATTTGGTTTGTGGAGTTCTCCTCTGCCATTTGGTTTGTGGAGTTCTCCTATGCCATTTGGTTTGTGGAGTTCTCCTCTGCCATTTGGTTTGTGGAGTTCTCCTCTGCCATTTGGTTTGTGGAGTTCTCCTCTGCCATTTGGTTTGTGGAGTTCTCCTCTGCCATTTGGTTTGTGGAGTTCTCCTAGTTTGTGGAGTTCTCCTCTGCCATTTGGTTTGTGGAGTTCTCCTCTGCCATTTGGTTTGTGGAGTTCTCCTCTGCCATTTGGTTTGTGGAGTTCTCCTCTGCCATTTGGTTTGTGGAGTTCTCCTAGTTTGTGGAGTTCTCCTCTGCCATTTGGTTTGTGGAGTTCTCCTCTGCCATTTGGTTTGTGGAGTTCTCCTCTGCCATTTGGTTTGTGGAGTTCTCCTCTGCCATTTTGTTTGTGGAGTTCTCTGCCATTAGGTTTGTGGAGTTCTCCTCTGCCATTTTGTTTGTGGAGTTCTCCTCTGCCATTTGGTTTGTGGAGTTCTCCTCTGCTATTTGGTTTGTGGAGTTCTCCAGTGCATCTGTTACCACGTCCTTGAAGGGGTAGCTGATCCTCTACCGAGGGGCGGACTCTAATAACAAAACAACAAGAACTGATAACTTGTGTAGTGCATGGCAGGAATTAGCAAGCTAGAAGTGCGACTCAACATCGCCATAATGACCGACTGCTCTACTTCATAAAGCAACCCAAACATGAACACATAATAGCTACATAGGTACAAGATGTACATAGGTACAAGATGTGGTTTTATTCGTGTTTTTAACTACCAACTATATTTTACTAGGAAGCATTTGTAGACCACAAACATTTGGACGACCCTTTACCTGCTTAAAGGCAGCAATAGTAATAAGTAATATTATAGTAATAATGATAGTAATTATAATAACAAGATATTATTAGTAGTAATAACAATAAATAAGTAATAACAATAAATAATAACAATAAATAATAATATAATAATAATAATAATAATAATAATAATAATAATAATAATAATAATAATAATAATAATAATAATAATAATAATAATAATAATAATAATAATAATAATAAGTCATTACTTACCACATCGTGCATGATGTCACTATTGAACAATCAGAATGTTAGTATTTGTTCTTAGATTAAATGTTGACATTCAGGACTTATTTCATCTAATTTTTATTTTTTATTTATTATTTAAAGTTTTGTGATGCTCAAGGAGCTGGTTCAACTGCAGACTGGTGTGGATTCTAAGCATCAAGTGGTCTTCCATGAGAACTTGCCCTACAACTCCAGTCGGCCTGTCTTGGCCAGTCAGCTTCCTGTGACTACCGTAAGTAGCCCTCACCATTGGTGTCATGAGAAGTGTGCCCTCCTGCTTGTTGGTCATGGTGGTGCTGGAATATGTCAGAGAGCTATCCTTTCATAAATGGCAAGCTTGGCAAGCTTGCATCAATTGCTTTTGTTTGAACTAACATCTGACTTGCTTGACTAATGGCAGTTTGAACTACAGTAGCCTCAGACTTGTTTTAACTAGCCTCTGACTGAGGTTTGTAACCTATTCTAGCGTTCTGACATATTAGAACTAACCTCTGACCTGTTTGAACTAACCTCTGACCTGTTTGTAACTTCTGACTTATTTGGACTAATCTCTGACCTATGTGGACTACTAACCTCTGACCTGTTTGTAACTTCTGACATGTTTGAACTAACCTCTGACCTGTTTGTAACTATTTGGACTAATCTCTGATCTATGTGGACTACTAACCTCTGACCCATTTGGACCAACCTCTGACCTGCTGTGCTAACTGTTTGAACTAACCTCTGATCTACTTGGACTAACCTCTGACCTGTGTGGACTAACTGTTTGAACTAACCTCTGACCTGTTTGAGCTAAGCTAACCTCTGACCCTAGGACCAATTGCTGACCTGTTTGAAATTGTGCTGATTCTAGGCATTAGGTAAAGGGTGGTCCATTTTCCTTTCATTCCCTCTTCCCTCTGGTGTTGTTCAGGCTGAAAGACCTCTCTTCATTTTTGGTGGGAACCCCCAAAAGATATCCGAGTTAGAAATAGTTCTACTACGTAAGTATGTGTGTGTGTGTATGCATATCTGTGTGTATGCATATCTGTGTGCGTGCCATGTATGTATGTATCTGTGTGCATGTGTGTATGTATCTGTGTGCATATGCATGTATGTATGTATCTGTGTGCATGTTGTATGTATGTATGTATCTGTGTGTGTATGTATCTGTGTGCATATGCATGCATGTATGTATCTGTATGTATGCATGTATGTATGTATCTGTATGTATGTGTGTATGTATCTGTGTGCGTGCCATGTATGTATGTATCTGTGTGTATGTATGTGTGCATATGCATGTATGTATGTATCTGTGTGCATGCGCGTGTATGTATGTATGTATGTGTGCATATATATGTATGTATGTATGCAGATCATGCCCCGGGGTATAATTAGTTGGACTGACCCTTACAAAGTATCTCGTACAGTAGACCACGACAACAACAGCTCAGCAATGGCTTTGCATCTGTGGGGTAGCTCATGTGAGCACCATGAAGTGCCAACTCTTGTTTGGTCTTGAGCACAAGTGAACTGCACACGCACGCACACAGAATGCCAGATTTTCCAGGCTTGTTTCTGGAAACTTTACTTGCTGGGGAAGGCTGCCCCTTCTTCGCCCTTGAGAAAGGAGGCATTCCTGGATTGGATTTCTTTCATGAAGTTTCTCTGTGAGCGTGACATACATCTCGTTGCGTAGCTTCTGCATGTTACTTCAACAGAGCTGATTCTCACACCAAACTGCAGCGTGTCATATTTCCATTCTAATAATGCGAACACAATAATTTTTATTAATTTTAAATAAATGATATACAAAGGGAAGGAGAGAACCCCGACATCAACTTATGCTGAAAGTTGAGGGTCGATGAGGGGGGGGGGGGCTGAAGATCATGTGTCTTAGAAATGTTGTACTTTTAAAGATGTGTAACTTTTTCCATACACCCTGTGGATATAATTTTATGAGGGGGCGGGTACATTATTAGGTGAATATGATATATAATATGAGGGGGCGGGTGTATTATTAAGCGAATATGATATATAATATGAGGGGGCGGGTACATTATTAGGTGAATATGATATATAATATGAGGGGGTGGGTGCATTATTAGGTGAATATGATATATAATAATGAGGAGGTGGGTGCATTATTAGGTGAATATGATATATAATATGAGGGGGTGGGTGCATTATTAGGTGAATATGATATATAATATGAGGGGGTGGGTGCATTATTAGGTGAATATGATATATAATATGAGGGGGTGGGTGCATTATTAGGTGAATATGATATATAATATGAGGGGGTGGGTGCATTATTAGGTGAATATGATATATAATATGAGGGGCTGGGTACATTATTAGGTGAATATGATATATAATATGAGGGGGCAGGTACATTATTAGATGTGTGACAGGCAAAATGGCTGCTAAGGTAATTCATCTCTGAAAAACTCTGCACATCAATAGGGTGTGGTTCAAGATTGATCTGGTGTAACCTCAGGCGGTTCCCTCACATGGTACAACTATAACTTGAGGTGGTGTTCAATGAATATCAATTGCTAATGTGCTGACTCTTAAAGAGGTCACTCTCTTCAAAGTGCTGTGCTGTGCTGAAATCAAAAGTTTGGAGCAAATTTTTTTTTTTTAATGAGCTTGAGAGATATGAAAATATTGGCAGCTAGTTATCTTTGCTGGGGGGCCAAAATAATTATCCCCCCCCCCCCTCATATGTTCGACATATATATACTGTGTTTTCCCTTCCCTTTTGACTAGGGAGCCACTAAGTGCTACTGATGTTATAAAAAGTATCCTAAATATGTGCCATGTTCTATTGTTGAGTCAGAGTCAGTGTAACAATATTTTATTTATCGGTCACTGACGATTGAGAATTATTTTCCCCCATGACAATAAATGGGGCTTTAATTGTGTGGTGTGTGTGTGTGGTATGTGTGTGTGATGTCTGTCTATGTAATGTGTGTGTGTGTGTGTGTGAAATGCATCTCCGTCTTCCCTCTCTTTCTTCATTCAACTATGCACATTTGCTGAGTGTAATGAATATTTTAGAGCATGTAATATTCTCAGTTTGCATTATTAGGTGAATATGATATATAATATGAGGGGGTGGGTGCATTATTAGGTGAATATGATATATAATATGAGGGGGTGGGTGCATTATTAGGTGAATATGATATATAATATGAGGGGCTGGGTACATTATTAGGTGAATATGATATATAATATGAGGGGGCAGGTACATTATTAGATGTGTGACAGGCAAAATGGCTGCTAAGGTAATTCATCTCTGAAAAACTCTCTGCACATCAATAGGGTGTGGTTCAAGATTGATCTGGTGTAACCTCAGGCGGTTCCCTCACATGGTACAACTATAACTTGAGGTGGTGTTCAATGAATATCAATTGCTGATGTGCTGACTCTTAAAGAGGTCACTCTCTTCAAAGTGCTGTGCTGTGCTGAAATCAAAAGTTTGGAGCAATTTTTTTTTTTTTAATGAGCTTGAGAGATATGAAAATATTGGCAGCTAGTTATCTTTGCTGGGGGGCCAAAATAATTATCCCCCCCCCCCCTCATATGTTCGACATATATATACTGTGTTTTCCCTTCCCTTTTGACTAGGGAGCCACTAAGTGCTACTGATGTTATAAAAAGTATCCTAAATATGTGCCATGTTCTATTGTTGAGTCAGAGTCAGTGTAACAATATTTTATTTATCGGTCACTGACGATTGAGAATTATTTTCCCCCATGACAATAAATGGGGCTTTAATTGTGTGGTGTGTGTGTGTGGTATGTGTGTGTGATGTCTGTCTATGTAATGTGTGTGTGTGTGTGTGTGAAATGCATCTCCGTCTTCCCTCTCTTTCTTCATTCAACTATGCACATTTGCTGAGTGTAATGAATATTTTAGAGCATGTAATATTCTCAGTTTTCATAGTTGAAATTCAATCTGCGAATACCTCCGACACAAACCTGCAGAACAGGGTGTGCCTTCCACTGACTAGACGCTACACAATCCACGAACTTCCCCCCCTCCCCACCACACACACACACACACACACACACTAATCCTACTGGTGCTGGTCATCATGAATACTTATCCCCTCTAAAAGATTCCACTCTCCAGTATAGTAGATATATATGTGTGTGGTTTGGCCATCCATTTGTGACCTGCCCTGTCTATGCATGCATGTAGTGGAGCATGGATGGGTCACTCACAGCTGGTGGTTGATGTTTGTCCGTGCAGCCAGTGTGCCAGCAGTGCCCCGGTTGGGTTCCAGTCTCTCTCAAGACATGCACTACGCCAAAGAGTGTGGCAAGATCATCCACTACTTCAGATACATCACGGAGGAGATCGGTCGTCTCTACAAGCTCATGCACCAGGCTGCTCTCTGCTTCGGGTACGCCAACTCCGCCTCGTTGTCGCGGGCATTTCCCCAGCCCGCTTCAACTTTAATCCGGGTCGTAGTCCACCTGTTACATGACCGTGTTTTAACCCGGATTTGGGGTGTTTGCATGGAATGGGATAGAGTTAAAAGTGGTTTAGAGTCCAAGTTTAATGCTCCCTGTAAATGTGGCTGATAATAATGTATTAGGAGTGAGACAGAGAGTGTCCCTCGCGTAGCTAGCGCCAATTGTGCTGTTTTCTGCCATACTTGCATGTAGACGCAGTGTGTGTCAATAAGATGAGTTCTGGTTCCATTCCAGTATGTTGATGTTTCTGAGAATTGCCGTACCAAAACCAGGAAAGAGTCGAGAAAAGCAGCAGAAAAAGGTTCTGCTCCAACGGGAAGAATCTTTTTTCTTCTTCCACTTTTCAAACTCGTTCACGTTTCAATTTCCTCAGCCTTGCTCGCACAGTCGTTCCATCAGCCCTCACTCGCGCAGTCCAATCAGATTCGCGCTTCAACTCCTTCCAGCTTCCTTGTCATTTGTAAGCTGATCAACTGTTAGGCAAGCAGTTAGCTAGATTATGGTTATTGATGAAGGGAAGTTGATTCACATGAGAAGCTTCTTATTCTCTGACAAGTGCTCTTCAAAAACATATAATGCCCCTAGCTATAACTACACTACTATAACTATACTACTATAACTACACTACTATAACTATACTACTACAACTATACTACTATAACTAGTGTTAGCTGGAGCTAGTTGCATGTCAGGTAATAATGCCCTAGCTATAACTATACTACTATAACTAGTGTTAGCTAGAGCTAGTTGCATGTCTGGTAGGAATGCCCTAGCTATAACTATACTACTATAACTAGTGTTAGCTAGAGCTAGTTGCATGTCAGGTAATAATGCCCTAGCTATAACTATACTACTATAACTAGTGTTAGCTAGAGCTAGTTGCATGTCTGGTAGGAATGCCCTAGCTATAACTATACTACTATAACTAGTGTTAGCTAGAGCTAGTTGCATGTCAGGTAATAATGCCCTAGCTATAACTATACTACTATAACTAGTGTTAGCTAGAGCTAGTTGCATGTCTGGTAGGAATGCCCTAGCTATAACTATACTACTATAACTAGTGTTAGCTGGAGCTAGTTGCATGTCTGGTAGGAATGCCCTAGCTATAACTATACTACTATAACTAGTGTTAGCTATAGCTAGTTGCATGTCAGCTAATAATGCCCTAGCTATAACTATACCACTATAACTAGTGTTAGCTATAGCTAGTTGCATGTCAGCTAATAATGCCCTAGCTATAACTATACTACTATAACTAGTGTTAGCTAGAGCTAGTTGCATGTCAGGTAATAATGCCCTAGCTATAACTTTACTACTATAACTAGTGTTAGCTAGAGCTAGTTGCATGTCAGGTAATAATGCCCTAGCTATAACTATACTACTATAACTAGTGTTAGCTAGAGCTAGTTGCATGTCAGGTAATGATGCCATCGCTATAACTATACCACTATAACTAGTGTTAGCTAGAGCTAGTTGCAGGTCAGGTAATAATGCCCTAGCTATAACTTTACTACTATAATTAGTATTCTTGTACATCTCATGCATCTCATGCAGATTATTATAAATGCGTGTAGCCGGGAAGTCTGACAGTGTGGTCTGAACGGACCGACAGGCGAGGAATAGTTTGTGGAGCTCTCGTTCAGCAAAAAATAATGACACGAAATATATTTCATGCAGATAAAATATGATGAATAGCGTTTAAATTGCTATTAATAATCTATGGTTCCCCTGTACACTCTGTTGTTGTTGTTGTTGTTGATGTTGTTGTTGTTGTTGGCGCAGGTACACAGTGAGGCACGAGTATTCTCTAGTAGAGCAGCTGCTTGTGAGTGGAGAGCAACTCAACAAAGCCACCTGCAGAGTTCTCTCCAGCCAAATAGCTGGGTAGGTGACGTGCAGGGAGTCTAGTCACGTGATCATGGGAGGAGTGATGCACATGCACATGCATGCATGCACATACATGCGTGCACATTCATGCGTGCACATGCACATTCATGGGTGCACATGCACATTCATGCGTGCACATGCACAATCATGCGTGCACATGCATGCACATGCACATTCATGCGTGCACATGCACATTCATGCGTGCACATGCACATTCATGCGTGCACATGCACATTCATGCGTGCACATGCACATTCATGCGTGCACATGCAGATTCATGCGTGCACATGCAGATTCATGCGTGCACATGCACATTTATGCATGCACATTCATGCGTGCACATGCACATTCATGCGTGCATACACATTCATGCGTGCACATGCACATTCATGCATGCACATTCATGCGTGCACATGCACATTCATGCGTGCATACACATTCATGCGTGCACATGCACATTCATGCATGCACATTCATGAGTGCACATGCACATTCATGTGTGCACATGCACATTCATGCATGCACATGCACATTCGTGCTTGCACATGCACATTCATGCGTGCACACGCACATTCATGCATGCACACACACGTGCACATGCACATTCTGTATGCCTGAAGTCGTGCTTGTTCCTCTCGGTCATCTCTGAGCTCTTATTGTGTATCCAGCCTCATCAACATCAAGGAGACATTATCGGCAATTAACCAATCCACTAATGGACGTACGTAAGCTCCTCCCTTCCTCACGTAGCTCATGCCTCTGTTGTTGTATTTAGAGTGTGATTAGCTGTGGCATCTGTATGTGTATAATGGGTGTGGTTTATATTGTGCTGCAGATATATGCGGATGATAAATATTCATTATGTAAATATTTTCCTGCGTAATATTTGTGGGGGAAATGATTGGGATTCTAATTAGCAGTGATGTGCTTACACGTGCAAAATTTCTCACGAGTAAATATTTGCTTTGCAAAAATTAAATATTTGGCAGGTAAGTATTCACATCATGGATATTGCATTTGTAAATATTTTTGTAAACTTTTTGTAGGTAAAAATACTCACGCAGTTCATGTTTACAAAAGTGAATATTAGTGCATGAATATTAGTGCATGCAATACTCACACAAGCATTCGCACGAGGTAATATTTGTGCATGTAAACATGCACCTAAGGGGGGACAATGGCATAAAAATAAAAAATAAAAAATTTACTTTTGGTTACCACTTTATTCCGTAGATTCTGCTGTAAACTTCATGGTATGGACTTGATATAATTCTAGCTCAAAAGATGGGGAAAACTCATTTTCCACCCACGCGCTTGACCATGTGCTTACATTTTAACGCCTAATGAAAACACTCGTTGAATAGAGTAGAGTTTCCTCTAGCCACTGGTGCTAATTTCAAATCTTTAGCACTTTACAATCTGGAGATATTTATGCGGCCAATTAAGACATTCAGGTTTTGAGGTCCCTCCACTTTAGGTCTAGTAACTTGCCTATAGTTATACTGTACCTATGAAAAATATTTAAGTATCAAAAGAGAGCACACAGAGAGACCTATCTATATATCAAGTCCATACCATGAAGTTTGCAGAATCTACGGAGCTCTAAAGTGGTAACCATAAGTTTAAAAAAACAGAATTAAAAAAATGCCATTATCTCTCCTATTCACATGGAAGGGGAAAAAATTGCCAGTAAAATTCTTCATATTTTGTCTTGTCATTCTACTACTTATGCATTGAGGAAGATGAATTTGAGAGGGAGGTGGACGGAGGGTTCAATTGTGACCAGGAGAAGACCCATGTAGACCACACCCAGTGGGTTTTGACGAGGAGCTTGTTCCACCACTAGTAGTGACGCACTGAAGGGTGTTGTATAGTGGGTGAAGCTTGATCTACTAGAGTATTGCCAGGCTAGGGACTAGGGATGAGGCCTACTAGAGTATTGCCAGGCTAGGGACTAGGGATGAAGCCTACTAGAGTATTGCCAGGCTAGGGACTAGGGATGAGGCCTACTAGAGTATTGCCAGGCTAGGGGCTAGAGATGAAGCCTACTAGAGTATTGCCAGGCTAGGGGCTAGGGATGAAGCCTACTAGAGTATTGCCAGGCAAGGGGCTAGAGATGAAGCCTACTAGAGTATTGCCAGGCTAGGGGCTAGGGATGAAGCCTACTAGAGTATTGCCAGGCTAGGGGCTAGAGATGAAGCCTACTAGAGTATTGCCAGGCTAGGGGCTAGGGATGAAGCCTACTAGAGTATTGCCAGGCTAGGGGCTAGGGATGAGGCCTACTGGAGTATTGCCAGGCCACAGGCTAGGCACACAAGAAGTCCGGGAATGATCAAGTCAGACTTTGTTTGTGTCCATGTCTCCTCCACTGCAAGCAGGCAGGAGAGAGGCACTGGCAACAGGACATTTACGCCGCACGTCATCAGTCATGTGACAATCTCATTGCACGTTATCAGTCATGTGACAATCCTAGCCACACGTCATCAGTCATGTGACAATCCTAGCCACACGTCATCAGTCATGTGACAATCCTGGGCACATGTCATCCAGAGTTCGCAGGTTTAACCCGGGTTGGGTTAAATACCTTTTACCCGGGTTTTACCCAGGTTTTACTCAAACATGGATACAACCCAGGATAAAATAATAGACACATTATTATAAACTGTAAAGATATTATAAGAAATTAACTCTGTAATCAGGAAGTAAGACATTCAATAAATGGCAACTGTAAAGAACTAGACAAAAACAGGAGCTGTGTTTCACTCAGGATTTATTTACCAAGTGACAAGGTTGTCTACTAGAGTATATATATTTTTTTAATTTAAATATTTAAACAAGATTCATGGGATTAAAGTCCAATTGATATGCAAGTTGAACAGATTTAATAGTCAATCTCCTGAGGTCCTCGCAGGAGCCTGTGGCAGAAGACGAGTTTCTGGGCTTTCTAATTTTTGTAATTGCAGTACACTTACTAAACTGTAAGCAGTAAATGATGACCTGTGGTATTTGCTTGCCTTTTAAATAGCCCTGGTGTCCACCACCACCCAGACACTTGTGGCTCTGGGACAGGGCTGTAACAGGGCTACAAATAAGTGTTTTATATTGTAGCGAGCTTAGCTACAGGCATCCTGATCTCTCTGCCGGAGCGAGCGTATACTGTTGGCTGAGGTGGAACTAACCGGAATGGGCACGGAGTGAGAGCCCGAGGAGGAACGGGGTAAGGCTGGTCGTCGGCTTGCTGGCCATATGTAGTCTTCAGCCGGTCGATAGAGACAGAGTCATGGTGGCCATTCACGTCGAGGACGCAGTACTTATCATGAGTCTCGATGATCTTGAACGGGCCGTCATAGGGGCGTTGCAATGGGCCTCGATGAGCATCATGGCGAACATACACATAGCCTGTGGACGCCAGGCTGGTAGGTGGAACGGCTGCCGTGGAACTCATGGACGGGTGGAAGGACATTGCACACGGTGTCCTGGAGCTGACGGAGGAACTCGGAGGATGCGTGAGAACCCTGTGGCTCGTGAGGAAGGAATTCCCCGGGGATGCGGAGAGAAGTACCGTAGACGAGATCAGCGGTGGAGCAGCCTGGGTCTTCCCGCCAGGCTGTCCTGATACCGAGGAGCACAAGCGGCAGTTGATCCATCCAGTGGGGGCCTTGGAGCCGGGCTTAAGGGATCCCTTCAACTGGCGGTGAAAACGTTCAACAAGCCCGTTGGCTTGTTGGCGATAGGCCGTTGTGTTGGAGGCCGAGATCCCGAGCAGGCAGTTGAGCTGTGACCACAAGTGGCTGGTGAACTGAGGGCCACGATCAGAGGTGATGTCATCAGGCACTCCGAAGCGAGAGATCCAGTGACGGATAAGTGCCTTTGCGCAGGTCTCGCCGGTGGAATCCGGCAATGGGATGGCTTCGGGCCACCGGGTGAAACGGTCAACAATCATAAAAAAATACTTCATGCCCTCGGACTCATCGAGGGGGCCTACCAGGTCGACGTGGAGACTGCCGAAACGTCGATCGGGAGGTGGACGCTCGGTGAGAGGTGCATGGACATGACGGTGTATCTTTGACGCTTGGCAGGGATGGCAATCTCGGCACCACTTGCGGATGTCACATTTCATTCCGTGCCACACGAAGCGTGAGGAGATGGCACGTTGAGTCGGGCGACAGCCGGCATGGGCAAGTCCATGGATGGTATCGAAGACCCTCCTCGTCCACTCCCTAGGGACTACCGGCCGAGGTTGACCCATGGAGATGTCACAGAGAACGTCACAATCGTCGAACTTGACAGTTTCGAATTAGAGGCTGCTAATGGAGGTCTTGTAGGTGGTGATTTCGTCCGAAGTGGCCTGATCGGTGGCCAGCAGACGGTAGTCAATGGTGGGTAGGGAGAGGGCAGAAATATCGGGCCGAGAGAGGGCGTCAGCGACCACGTTGTCTTTTCCACTGACATGTCGCACGTCGGTGCTGATGAAGGACATGTGGTTAGTCTGATGAGGTCACCGTTCGGTGGCACTGGTGAAGGCAAAGGTGAGGGGTTTATGGTCCATGAAGATGGTGAAATGGCGGCCTTCAATGTGGTGGCTAAAATGCTTCACTGCGAGGAAGATGGCCAATAGTTTGCGGTCGAAGGCACTGTATTTCCTCTCGACGTTGGAGAGCTTCCTGGAGAAGAAAGCTACCGGACACCAGATGCCATTGAGCAGTTGTTTGAGCTGACCACCGACTGCCGTGTCTGAAGCATCCACAGTGATGCTGGTCTTAGCACTCGTGTGTGGGTGATGGAGAAGGGTGGCAGTCGCCAGAGCAGATTTGGCGGTGAGGAAAGCGGCCTGACACTCCGGTGTCCACTCGATTGTCTGTCCCTTTACTTTGGTGGCGTCGTGGAGGGGGTGAAGCTTGTCTGCCAACCTCGGCATGAAGTGGTGGTAGTAATTGATCATGCCGAGGAAGCGTTGAAGGCTGACCTTGCTGGTGGGAATGGGGAAGTCATTCACTGCATCAACCCTGGACTCAAGGGGTATGATGCCGGAGGCGGTTACATAGTCCGGCCGAAAACACTCTTCTTCCGATTGATGACCATCCCAATGACGGAGAGGAGGCGGAAGGCCTGCTGGAGGTGCGCTTCGTGCTCACGTTTAGTGGTGCTGGCGATGAGGATGTCGTCCAGGTAGACGAAGACGAAGGGAATGCCGCGGAAGATGCCATCCATCAGCCTCTGGAATGCCTGAGTGGCATTCTTGAGACCAAAGGGCATGCGGAGGAACTCCGAGAGCCAGAAGGGAGTAATGTTGGCCGTCTTGGGGACATCCGCCGATGCAACGGGAATCTGGTGGTAGCCTCGCACCAGGTCAATCTTGGAGAAGATCGTCATCCCTGCCAGACCGCCGTTGAAATCCTGGATGTGCGGCAAGGGGTACCTGTCGTCCACAGTGGCATTGTTTAGACGTCGAAAGTTGCCGCAAGGCCTCCAACCCCCGCCTGGTTTCGGAACGATGTGAAGTGGCGATGCCCAGGGAGAGTTGGAGCGCCTGATAATGCCCATCCTTTCCATCTAGCTGCGAACTCTGCTTTAGCAACCATCAGCTTCTCGTGCTCGAGACAACGAGCATGAAGAGGTGGACCCTCGGTGATGAGATGGTGTTCCACCCCATGCTTATTAGAGTCCGTGGACTTGAAGCGGGGCACGAGCAGTTCAGGGAACCCATCGATGATGGTGTCGAAGGAGCTTATGCGGGCGAGGTGGAGACCGGTGTTGGGACAGGAGATGCTGGCGACACCAGTCACCACCACATTGAGGTCGTCGAGGCTGATGAGGCGTTTGTTGACCATGTCGATGGCCAACCAGTTTGAGGCGAAGAAGTCAGCGCCGAGAATGGGGCCTGTGACGTCTGCCACGTGAAAGTCCTGGTTGAAGGCGTGTCCCTTACCGAGAAGAAGGGAAGTTTGGCGTTTCCCCCATGTCTTAATGAGGGTGCCGTTGGCAGCAACCAGGGGAGCTGAGGAGGCACGGTGCCTCATGTCGGCAGCCGAGGCAGGGAACATGGATTCGTCTGCTCTGCAATCGACGAGGAAGGAGCGGCCTGAGCGGCAGTCCCACACTGACATCGTTTTTTTCGCCCCTCGGCCGACCGCGGAGGTTTTTAGCGGCCGGCCTGTCCGTTTTCCGAGGCCGGAGACAGGTTGGAGGTGGGCGTGGAAGGTAAAATAAGGTGGCCCACTGCACCCCTGCTGGTTACACTTTCTGGCTTCCTTGCCAAATTTGGCATGGTAAAAACATAGCCGTCTCTGTGGCGTGGTGGATGGGGGAGTCGATCTCTGCACGCCAGAAATGCCAGTGGCACTGAAACACGTGGAGCCCACCTCCATGATGGCATCCGCCTCCTTGGCTAGCTCCTTAAGGTCAGTCGTAGAAGATCCAGCGAGGACTCGACGAACTTCCGTGAGCAACTGGGTGAGGAAGAGTGCGCGAAGGAGGGTCTTGGGGTCCGCGTTGAGGGACTCCATATGGCGTAGAAGGCTGGAAGGCTTCCTGTCCCCGAGACCTGACAAGGAGAGGAGCTGCATGTTCTTGGCAGCCTGGGTCTAGCCAAATGCGTTGATGAGAGCAGCCTTCGGCGCCGGGTACTTGTCGGTAGGGGGGGGGAGACAGGATGATGGCCTCAACTTCCCCTGCTGTGGCATTGTCCAGAGATGCAATGACATGGCTGAACTTGGTTAAGTCCATTGTGATGGGTGGATGGCGCGTTTCGAATTGGGCCTCAACCTGGCGGGCCCAAAATGGAGGCAGTTTGAGGGAGACAGACGAAATGGAGGAGGGGACAGCAACGGGAGCAGTGGGGAGAAGAGCTTGCAGGGCCTGGGCGATGGCCTGAACGTCTTCGTTTTCGAAAGGCATCACGCCGACCGGATGAGAGGCGAGGATTTGCAGCACGCTTCTAGAACGCCGAAGTCTTCGATTGTTTCTCCGACGCTGTGAGTCTTTGAGTTACTGAAGGACGACGATTGCGTGTTCAAATCCCGTCGGGGTCACCAATGTAGCGAGCTTAGCTACTAATAAATCAAGACAACTGATTTCATATTCGACGCTGTGAGTCTTTGAGTTACTGAAGGACGACGATTGCGTGTTCAAATCCCGTCAGGGTCACCAATTGTAGCGAGCTTAGCTACTAATAAATCAAGACAACTGATTTCATATTCATCTCAAGATTCTTAATCAAGCACATCATCTATTATTGGGTGTGTGTGTGTCAGTTCATAGAGTTCATTCCTGTGGTCATGACAACCAGTGCCAAGTCGCTACGTGCGCGCCACAATATCTCTGGTTAATACCTGGGTAAACCCGGGTAAAAATCCCGGGTAAAAATCCCGGGTAAAATAGGGGTAAAACCTGGGCGAAATACCTAAAACACAGGTTTTACCCACTGGGTTGGGTTAAATAGGTTTTACCCGGGTAAAATGCAAACACTGATGTCATCAGTCATGTGACAATCTTAGCCATGTGGCAGTCTTCCTATTGCTTACAGTGATGATCTGAGATGTTCATATTTACATAGGAGGGACGAAGGTGTCGGTTTCTGGAGAACTACATGCAATTAGGAACTAGTAAGAAATTGGAGACCTGCGACAGGACTCCAAGCACTTTAGTGGTCCACGTTGATTGGCTAGCGAGTCTCGTCCCATGCATGGGAGGGGCACGCACACCCTTCCCATCCCCTCAGGCCTATGAAGCCATCCATTAAATGAGCTTGTGTACTTCAACTGTGTTTCCTGAACCCCTTCCTTCCCATTTTTCATATAAAGCCCACCAAGGCATTGTCTGAACTACTTCAACCCTTAAGCCCAGTCATTCTCCTCCACGTCCACCAAAATGGCCGCCTTAGCTATATATATTAATATACATGTATCTCGACTGATGACAATTCGTTGCTTTGTGCGCATTGCGTAATCAGTTCAGTTGCGATGGCTCACAATATATTGCGTTGAGTCCAATCTTTTAACTTTTGAACCTTGGACCAACACTATGGACAACGATTAACAGCGAAGAAGGGTGGGGTTTGATGTTGCTATTGACTACCGAAAGGTGCCTAGAAAAAGGAAAAGGAAGATGTGGGTGCGGTCTATATTTTACTGGCGCCGACAACAGGGTGGGTATCGTAGCCTGTATCTGACCAGGAGTACAATTTCATCTACCTCAGGGTGAGTAGAGAGAAATTTGACCTTCTCCTGGCTAGAGTATGCGTGTGTCCGAGTTCCCACGAGTTGCACAATTGTGTGGGTGATCACGGTCGACATCGCACCCCTCAACAGTTGAACATCTGTGTCAGAGGTGAGATTCCACCTGCCGAAAGATTAGTTCTCGCTCTGTTCGTTGTCTTGCTCTAGAGAACTCACTATAAATATCTCAAGTGGAATTTCATTTTGATGTTACTTCAGGTGTCTCTGTCGTACAAATCAGTTGTGGTTACATCGCATGACAGCTCCACCACATTAGCCGGCACAAGCGTGGACTGTGTTAGTGTAACATCATGTCATGTGCAACACGATATTTTACAATGACCTTCTCAATAGTCAACTTGAAATGCACTCTCTTGATGTTTTGACTAGACGCTCTAGCCTTCATCAGGAATAATAATTATTTTAAAGTTTGCCATGATAATAATGGGGTTGGGGGGGGGGGGGGGGGGGGGGGGGTGATAATTGGGTTGTCTCATGTAATTTTCATTCATTGTCTAATTTTTAGTTCACCTCATTGTGAACTCTGACCTGGTGTTGGCCGGCGAACAATGGCTTCCAATTGAAGAGCATGCTGGCATTCCTCATCCTTGACCTCCTCTCTGGCTGTCATTAGAGCCTCAGCCTTCTGTCTTTAGGATGACGCCCTCTACTCTACCATCTTTGGACAAACCACTTTGGGGAGGGTGCAATCTTTTGGGCGTGGGGAAGAGTTCTACCCTTGACCCTTGATCTCGGGCAAGCAGAAGTTGATGGTCGCCAAGGCAACCCAACTACAAGTTGTAGGACAACAATGCGTACAAATACAATGGCATTCACCCTTATCAATAAGTTTACTCACTCATAATCAACTTAAGTTTACTCACTCATAATCAACAAACTTATCTCCCTGGATAAACACGACTATGACTGATTGGACTTGTATTATGTGATGTATCTTCCAGCTTGCTCGGCTCTGTCATTCAGTTCCAGAGGAGGAGGAGGAGTTAGAATGTGGTTTGAAGACGTTCTGTTCGTGAAACAGAGTTTATCATTTATATTTACCAAGGGTTATATATATATATATAGATAGATAGATGCTTATGATCTGTGCTGGATTGTGCCAAGCAAAAAGGCTAGCACTTCATGTAGCAGTCACCAAGGTGTGTGGGTGTCGTCTTTATGCCCAAATTTGTGGCTCTCAGTTAACCTTCTTGACCTACAGGCAAACCTATCCTGAGGCTTCTCCAGTTCCTAGCACATTTTCCAGCACTGCTATCCCTGAGGCTTCTCCAGTTCCTAGCACATTCTCCAGCACTGCTATCCCTGAGGCTTCTCCAGTTCCTAGCACATTCCCCAGCACTGCTATCCCTGAGGCTTCTCCAGTTCCTAGCACATTCCCCAGCACTGCTATCCCTGAGGCTTCTCCAGTTCCTAGCACATTCCCCAGCACTGCTATCCCTGAGGCTTCTCCAGTTCCTAGCACATTCTCCAGCATTGCTTTACCTGAGGCTTCTCCAGTTCCTAGCACATTCCCCAGCACTGCTATCCCTGAGGCTTCTCCAGTTCCTAGCACATTCTCCAGCACTGCTATCCCTGAGGCTTCTCCAGTTCCTAGCATATTCCCCAGCACTGCTATCCCTGAGGCTTCTCCAGTTCCTAGCACATTCCCCAGCACTGCTATCCCTGAGGCTTCTCCAGTTCCTAGCACATTCTCCAGCACTGCTATCCCTGAGGCTTCTCCAGTTCCTAGCACATTCCCCAGCACTGCTATCCCTGAGGCTTCTCCAGTTCCTAGCACATTCCCCAGCACTGCTATCCCTGAGGCTTCTCCAGTTCCTAGCACATTCTCCAGCACTGCTATCCCTGAGGCTTCTCCAGTTCCTAGCACATTCCCCAGCACTGCTATCCCTGAGGCTTCTCCAGTTCCTAGCACATTCTCCAGCACTGCTATCCCAGAGGCTTCTCCAGTTTCTAGCACATTCTCCAGCACTGCTTTACCTCCAGCCTAGAAAGATGTAGTTCTAGCATCGATTGCAAATAGTGTCGTCCATGGAAGGTAAACATCTGTTTCACTAGTTGTGTAGCTGGTAGTAGCTTTCTAGTTCTCTGGACAGCCGCTGCTTGCCAGGCACTGCTTCTACCCGACTTTATAGCCTTAGGCTAAGGCTGCCAGAGCCTGGGAAAGGTCCTCACCGCTTCAAAACGCTTCTCTTCTCTAAAGATGTCATTAAAAAAATGTGTAAAATTCAACACGTGATATTTTCTTGGATTTTGATTGGTTCGACGCAACCTATTGGATGCAAGAGTTGTATCACCTGTTCACAATATCGTCGGAACGATGTAGTGCACGCAGCAGCGCATTGCCTCGTGTCGTCTTATGAACGGGGGGTGATACATTTTGTGTGAGGAAAAGTCCGCAAAAACTATGAAACTCCAGCAGCCATGTGCTGTCGGTGGTTGACTGCTTGGGACAAGGACTGCGAGTCATTCTTCTTGCAAAAGCATGTCCTGTTTGCCAAGTGATGTACTCAGCACATCAGTATTCAGTGCGAGTTGGATAGTGTGCAGTATCTGTCAGTTGTGCAAGAAATGTCATTGTCCAATCCACCGTCCAGCTGAGGGGAGAGTCCATTGAGTAAGGACGAATCCGTAGCCCTGGCAACATTAAAACTTTACACTGTGGAGACCAAAACTGCTGTGCGTATCCATGGCTTGTATTGTGATGTGTTGTTGCTGTTGCTCTTGTTGTTGTGTAGTGTTTTCTGCTGACATTAGCAAACTCGACCTCCAGATCAGACAGAAGAGACAGCTGAACTCCAGGGTAAGGGCCTAGCATTGTCACACACCATAGAGCCCCTCGTTGCCATGCAGTGCCTATTTCCTTAGTATTCCATTAGTTTCCAAGGTTCTATTTCCTTAGTACTCCATTAGTTTCCAAGGCTCTATTTCCTTAGTATTCCATTAGTTTCCAAGGCTTAGTATTCCATTAGTTTCCAAGGCTTAGTATTCCATTAGGATCCAAGGCTCTATTTCCATTAGTTTCCAAGGCTTTATTTCCTTAGTATTCTATTAGTTTGCAAGACTATTTTTTCCTTTTTGTTGTTGTTGTTGTTTGTGTAATGAGAGGGAGGAAGGTTGTGACTACTTATGTGTGAGTCGTTTAGCCTGTTCGTCAAGCAAAGCAAGACACTAGACTATTCATGAGAACCCTTTTTGCTTTCGGCATATGTACACGTACAGATGTTCATATACAAGTGGGTGTGTGTGAATTACAATCAATGAACTCTCAGTTGACATAATAACATTAAAATCACCTTCTCAATAATCAACTTCAAATTTTATTCACTCAATGTTTGGACTAGATGCTCTAGTCTTCAAATTTGAAGTTGATTATTGAGAAGGTGATTTTAATAGTAATTCTGCTTTGTTGTCATTATTGTTGTCATTATTGTTGTCATTGTTGTTGCTGCCACTGTTGTTGTCATTGTTGTCGTTGTCATTATTGTTATCGAGTGAAGTGAGACACTGTAATCATGGAAACCATTTTTGCCTCAAGCATACGTATGCCGCTGATCACTCGGAACAATAAACAGCGTTCGTATACGTGTGTGCGAACTGCAACATCGTATTCTGTGCATGCGCTTAATTCCATGCTAAGAGATGCGTGGGTGTAGTAATGGCAGCAGGTAGAGCAAGTAGGATGATTCTGTGCATGTGCTTAATTCCATGCTAAGAGATGCGTGGGTGTAGTTAATGGCAGCAGGTAGAGCAAGTAGGATGATTCTGGCATGTGCTTAATTCCATGCTAAGAGATGTGTGGGTGTAGTAATGGCAGCAGGTAGAGCAAATAAGATGATTCTGTGCATGTGCTTAATTCCATGCTAAGAGATGTGTGAGTGTAGTAATGGCAGCAGGTAGAGCAAGTAGGATGATTCTGTGCATGCGCTTAATTCCATGCTAAGAGATGCGTCAGTAGTAATGGCAGCAGGTAGAGAAAGTAAGATGATTCTGTGCATGTGCTTAATTCCATGCTAAGAGATGTGTGGGTGTAGTAATGACAGCAGGTAGAGCAAGTAGGATGATTCTGTGCATGTGCTTAATTCCATGCTAAGAGATGCGTGGGTGTAGTAATGGCAGCAGGTAGAGCAAGTAGGATGATTCTGTGCATGTGCTTAATTCCATGCTAAGAGATGTGTGGGTGTAGTAATGGCAGCAGGTGTAGAGCAAGTAAGATGATTCTGTGCATGTGCTTAATTCCATGCTAAGAGATGTGTGGGTGTAGTAATGGTAGCAGGTAGAGCAAGAAATGAGCGAGGAAGAGCAGAGCTGCCGTAGAAACAGGAGCTGAGGGGAGCTAGGCCATGAAGAACATTTTTGCTCTCACGCATGCAACCTGTGCATGATGCGTTCCATCACACGCAGCAAGCAGCAATCAACTTTGTGGCTTCCACCGAACATTGCCACACACACAAACACCTTTGCTCAACACCGAGTGTTTGAGCATCTCCTAGTCAATCATACTGCATGTCCATGCATGGTGGGTCATTGTGTCCCATTTAAAGCTTCTTACTCTCTGTCTTGCAGTTGATGGATGCTCCAGGCACCCTCCAGAAGAAGTCGAAGCACGTGATACAGGAAGGGATCATCAATTCTTGGGATTCTAAATATTCTGCAGACATCTTTGACAGGAGGTGCTGCATTATTTGCTACACAACATTTGCATACACACTGTATAGCACGTTTGTTACTGATGCCATGTAACCCTGAACTGCCCAGGGGGAGAAGGGAGAGTGTGTTAGCGAACAGTATTTGTAGAATTTATAGGCATGATATTTGGCCTGTAACTCTCCAGACTTGTCTTGCTCCACTTCTACCTTCTACCTCATCTTCTGGCCTACCTCATCTTCTGGCCTCAGTATCTGGTGGTATTAGAGTTTAATTTGTTGCCATGACAACAAGAAATGTTGCACATGGGTTGCTTGTACCTTTGTTAGGTTTATACATGCCTAAAAAATAGATAAATTAGGTGCTGCTATAAATAACTAATCAGCTTTTAAGGATCTAGCAGAACATATCTAGCTGTTTGCAACATTAGGTGATCCTTTACCATTTATTTTTAATTTGTGGGTATGGTAAAGGGTCATCAAACAGGTTGGTAATGGGTCATCAAACAGGTTGTAATGGGTATCAAGTCTTGTTGACAAGTCAATCCTGTAGTTGTTGTTGTTGTTGTTCTAAAGATTTAAACAAGATATATAATATCTCTGTGTCATTATTGTGGCGGACATTGTTCCCGTGTGCTTGGGTGCAGTGTTGAAGCAATCCAGTACATGCAGAAGAATGTGGACAGTCACTGCCAGACCTTCGTCAACGACCGGAGGCAAAAATGTGAGTCTGTGTATCTGTCCACTCCCTTGCCATCCATCCTGCAGCAGCACTGTTTCCTGTGGGTCTCAAGTGTGTCCTTTGCTATTTCGTACCTGCGCTTGCAAGTGGGAGAAACTTCCCACATTGATAAAAGTCTCATGCTCGAGGGGGGGGGGGGGGGACAATAACATAAAAGAATGTTTCCTGGTTCTGACTTTGGAGCTCCATAGATTCTGCACACTTCATTCTATGAACTTGATATGTAGCTCAGAAGATAGATCTCTCTGTGTGCTCTCCTTTGATACTAAAAAAAACTGCATGTTGGTATACCCATGCCAAAGTTACTGGCAGTCAAAGTCGGGAATCCCAAAACCTCGTGCCTGAATTATCTGTAGTTATGGCTCTTGAAGAAAGTGTTAGACTTCTGAAATTACCACCAGTGGCTAGAGGAAGTCCTAGAAATGAGTTTTCATTAGGTGATAAAATGTGACAAAGTAGTCAAGCATGGTGCTAACAATAGATTATAGTGCTTTGGATGTTTTCATTGGCTTCCTGTTTACTTCCTTAATGAAGGAATTGGAGCATGCTCTGTAACCAACTTTAAGAAGGCTAAGAAGCTGCCAATTGTTCTATATAAACCTTGTTGGTTTTTTAGTGTCGTCGTTGTAATATATAGGGGCTAAGCTAATAGCACTCCCCAATACATGTGTTGAGCTAGCTTGTATGTGGAGCTGAGACTCCATCACATCATGTGCAAGACTCCCCATCATACTTACTGCCTGAGTAATTAATAGTTGTTGTGTGTGTTTGTTTTTAATTTTTATTATTGTTGCTATTATTATTATTATTATTATTATTATTATTATTATTATTATTATTATTATTATTATTATTATTATTATTATTATTATTATTATTATTATTATTATTATTATTATTATTATTATTATTATTATTATTACTATTATTATTATTATTATTATTATTATTATTATTATTATTATTATTATTATTATTATTATATATTTGCAGCTTTAACTCCGTTCGACCAAACCATTCACGACTTCATCAAGTGCGTACAATAATAATAATAATAATAATAGTAGTAGTAGTACATGTAGTAGTAGTAGTAGTAGTAGTAGTAATAATAATAATAGTAGTAGTAGTAATAATAATAATAAATATTATTATTATTATTATTATTATTATTATTATTATTATTATAATAATAATAGTAGTAGTAGTAGTAGTAGTGGTAATAATAATAATTATAATTATAATTATTATAATAATAATAAACAATAATAATAGTAATAATAGTACTACTAATAATAACAACAACAATAATAATGATATTAGTAATAATATTAGTAATAATTAATAGTAATAATAATAACAACAATAATAGTAGTGGTAATAATATTAATAATAAGAATAAGTACGTAATAGTACATAATAGGAGTAAGTACGTAATAGTAATAATGATAATAATAATAATAACAACAACAACAACAATAGTAAGCATGTGCGTACATACAGTGTATGTATATAATAGCTTGGGGGGACGAGTGTGAATATATATGTACTTTTTGTGTCTTCTGCTTAGAAATCAGCTTCAAGCAAAGCTATTGCAAGCTCAGGAAAAGGTCGTGACCTTACAGAGTGGAAGGGAGCAAGTCTACTCCAAACTGGGAATGTGGTTCAAGTAAGTTCGGAGAGGGCATGGTTATCCTGTCTTGTGGTGCACTGCTACGCTGCCGAGGGTGAAATTGAACAATGCCATATGAGCCAGTCTTGAGAGGTGCTCTCGGGAGAGTGGATTAATCACCACCTCACTCATTCTTTCTTGCCCTAGGGCTTGTTGAACATTAACACGATTTATTCTCTCTACCTTGTGCGAGATGTCGAGTGACCTTTAACCCTGTGTGTGTGTGATGTTTAGTGACCTTTACTTCGTGTGACCTCTGCCATGTCCGAGGTGGGGAGGGGGAGAAAAGTGTCGGGCTTGGAATTTTTCCATGCGCAGTTTTAGTATCCTATTTATTTAGCTTGGAAGTGTTAGACTGACTTTGAGTCGAAGATTGTGAAGTCGTGTCTTTGAAACGAACTCAGTGGCATCACGCCTGCTAGTATCACGATGGAAGGGCCTGAAATGAAATGTGTTGACACACCAATCATGACATAATTTGGAGGTCCACTCCCAGCTGCCGCCCCTCCACCCTACCTGTTGTATGGTGACCCTTTACCTCATGGGAGATGTCTTGTGTGATGTGTATGTAACTTTCCTCTAGTGACTCTTTACCTTGTAAGATGTCTTTCTCCCTGCTTGTGGCTTGTGGCTTGTGATAAATGTCTAGAGATGTCTAGTGACCCCTTACCTCATGTGCAATTCCTGGTGACCCTTTACCAAATGTATAATGTCTAGTGATCCTTTACCTCATGTGAGATGTCTAGAGACACTTTATCATGTGAGACTAATGAGTCTTTACCTCATGTGCAATTGCCTAGTGATCCTTTAACTCATGCGAGATACATACATAGTGACCTTGTACCTCTTGTAAGCTGTCTAGTGACCCTTTACCTAATGTAAGATGCCTAGTAACCCTTTACCTCATGTGTGCTGCCTAATGATCCTTTACCTCTCATGTGTAATGCCGAGTGGCCCTTTATGTCTTCTGCAATGCTAAATTCCCCTTTACCTTATGTGATATACCTTTACCTTATGTGATATCCCTTTACCTTATGTGATATCCCTTTACCTTATGTGATATCCCTTTACCTTATGTGAAATCCCTTTACCTCATGTGATATCCCCAGTGACCCTTTACCTCATGTCATATCCCTAGTAACCCTTTACCTCATGTGATCTCCCCAGTGACCCTTTACCTTATGTAATATCCCTAGTGATCCTTTACCTCATGATATCCCTAGTGACCTTTTACCTCATGTGATATATCCAATTACCTTTACTTGTGTGAGATTCTAACCATGTTGTGTGGTCTGGGGGTCCTTTAACTTGTGAGAACTCGAGTGTCCCTTTAAACCATATCAGATGTCGAGTGACCCTATACAATGTGTGATTTGTCACGACCCTCTACCTGGTGTGATATCAGCTGACCCTTTACCTTATGTCTGAGTTGTCTTTTGGAGATATCTATATGTCATGCAAAGACCTACAGTAGTGGCCAAAAATAACTTTACGTTGCGATTTTGAACAACGTACGTACTACGTTTTGTGAGCAAGCGTTGCGTGTGCGTTCCTTACTGTTTTTCCAATCGCTTATAAAACGTAGGTGCGTTGTACGCATGCGTTCATTGTATAAACGTTCACGTGATACGTTTCGTCGTTCGCCTCTTTCTCGCGCTGTTGTGTATCGTCCTACAAGAAGCAAAAGCAAAGAATTCTGAACCTTAGCCTAAGCTGTGAAGCACCCAAGATATTGATGGATTCAGTTAACTAGGTAGGATGACCTGAGCTTCCTGAAACATTACCTGCACAACCTTTTGCTCCCTAACAAATTGGTTGTCAAGGCTCAAGTGGCAGGTTAAGTTTTTGTGCCATGCCATGAATTATAGAAAACTGGTAGCTTACAAGGAATATGAAGTCAGGAACCTGAAATGGCTTTCTATGCAGAGCATTACAAAAACTATACTATATTACATTGACAATATGGCCTACTAACTACAGTAGAGGCTTTCTTCAAAGCAATGAGTGCCAGCTTTGGTGTAGGACAAAC
The DNA here is from genome assembly GCA_028752905.1 of Cladorhizidae sp. MBARI D1340-BT2. Lineage (NCBI taxonomy): Eukaryota > Metazoa > Porifera > Demospongiae > Poecilosclerida > Cladorhizidae > Cladorhizidae sp. MBARI D1340-BT2. The sequence continues at coordinate 16,994,718 of JAQNBH010000001.1, forward strand.
ATCGAGTGGTTGTACATTGCTGCATGGCAATTCATATTGCCATCGATTCTGAGGCAAACAAAGTAATGATTTGGCTTATGGGTACTTCTTAACCTATTTGAGACGACATGGGCGATATATAAGCAAACTAAGATACACATAACTTGCATGCCAGAGCTCAACCCTGGTGGACCTCAAGTAACCAGGTTTTTTTTGGTTATTTAAAAATACTGTATTTTGTCTCCCACACTCCAGGTCAAGAGGGGCACAGCAATTTGTCAGCAAGGCAGGGAGTGCATTTGAGAATATCATCTGGTTTGATAAGTGTACTGTGAAGCTTCTGCTACCCCAAAGGTTGAGGCGATTCTTCACATCAAACTAATCTTCACATCAAACTAAATAGCAGTGGTACTGGGTATTGCAATATAATGTGTATTTTAATTTATGCAACATCTTTGTGTGTGGTTTGGTGCAGCAGTTGTTATCTGACAATATTGACAAGGCAAGTAAAGGTCATGTTACTAGTGTAGGTGTAAAGCTAGTTGTTGGTTTATATCTTCTGGGCCAGTTTGACATCTCCATCCTCGGACTGGATACCTGCATTTACAAACCACAGACATCCAACATCTAAAGTGCTATTAGTCACACAACAGTTGCTGACTAGCTTCCCCCTTTTGGAGCCACCCCCCAAAAAAACACAGGATACATCATATAATGGCGACAGTTCTCATGCAGCCAAAATATCGCACATTATCAAGACATACACAGCCACTGCTCACATAATCCAAGCTTGTTACATTTGACAGGTGTGGAGGTCTTCAAGACCATTTTGTGTGCAACAACTTTAGCTCATATACAAGTATGTTCTGATCAAGCTCTAGTGAAAATAGAGCTACTTAGATTGTCAACCAGATGATTCCTGACAAAGACCAAAGTATTTGGTTGGAAATGTTGGCAAAAAGTGAAAGAATTAGCACTGAAGTATATAGCAACAACAAATCTAAGCTACACTGAAATACCAGCAAGTAAAATTTATTCAGACAAAAGACTAGCTGAGCTAGCAAGACACAAAATTGAAAAAGTACATCAACACATCAAGAGCAAGCACTTACTTCTTTTGGGAATAGTATCCTCAGATAATTTCTGATCGATTTGACAGAACTACCTAAACTAATGTTACCTAAATAGAATTTAGCCGCGCGTATTCCTTTTGTCACGTGTCAGATCGAGGTAAAAAATAAACAACGATGGTGCGTTTAAACGTTCGTGCGTGCGTTCTCCGTGCGTTCTTTTATGGTAGTCGTGCGTTGTTTTTTAAACGCTCGAGCGTACCACGTACGTTGTACAGAAACGCAACGTAAAGTTATTTTTGACCGCTACTGTATAATATCAATCACGTCTTTCTGTCCTGATCTCTCGGTGGGGTGGAGGAGGCAGGGGAGACTGTGATGGTGGCTGTGGAGAGCATCATGCTGTGGCTCTAAGTACATGTAGCTTATACATGTTGTTGTTGTTGCTGATCTTTTTCACTTTGCTGGTGTTAAAAATGCTCCCATTAGGACTCCCAGAGACTATCCCTGCCTAGGGGTATACTGTTTAAGTCTTATGATTGGGTCTAGGTGTTCAGGGTGTGTGTGTGTGTGACCTTTATTCCATTGTCCCCTGCAGCCAAATGATTCCCATGCGCAGCGACATTGAGAACATTCGGAAGAAGGCCAAACACCATGCCGAGGAGTGCAGCAAGCACCTTATAGAACTTGACGAGGTGAGCTACGCACAAGCACACTTCTGGCTGGAGTGATTGAGCTCCACACACTTTTCTCCTGCTAATGTGCCAGTGTCTCTGTGTGGTCAGCTGTACAACGGTACCTAGCTCCTGTAGCAAGATGCACTGTAGAGCTATCTAGTCCCTCTTTATAAACTGGCTCGCAGTTTCTCTGCCAGTAATGAACCTGTGTATATGTGTGTGCATGCATACTGCATTTACAATATATGCATGAGAGATGGTAACTGTAGTGTTGCTGGTAAAAGAAGCACTCTAGGGCACCCTGTGTATGTACACACCGAATCAGTACCACAATTGCTCATTACTTCAGTCCTGCATGTATATACCCACTTGTGCTTGCTTGTGCTTGCTATTGGTGACATGCTTGCTAATTAACAATTTGGACTTGACAGTATATATATATACATGTATATATATATATAGAAAATCACCTTTTTGAATTTTATTATCATTTTTTGTAATATTAGTTTTAAGAACAAGCCTCCCCCTCCCTCTCTGTTCATTTTCATGATTACATGTACTTACTTGTAGTCGATTAGTTGAGCTGAGCCTGGTAATTCTTATTGTTAGACATTAGAGGTCAGTGTGGTGTGAGTCCCCATAGAGCTATTGTCAACCTACTTCAACCTGCCTCAGCCCAGTGTGGTATTGGTCCAGTGTGTGTCCCCATAGAGCTATTGTCAGCCTACTTCAACCTGCCTCAGCCCAGTGTGGTGTTGGTCCAGTGTGTGTCCCCATAGAGCTATTGTCAACCTACATGTACTTCAACCTGCCTCAACCCAGTATGGTGTTGGTCCAGTGTGTGTCCCCATAGAGCTATTGTCAGCCTACTTCAACCTGCCTCAGCCCAGTGTGGTGTTGGTCCAGTGTGTGTCCCCATAGAGCTATTGTCAACCTACTTCAACCTGCCTCAGCCCAGTGTGGTATTGGTCCAGTGTGTGTCCCCATAGAGCTATTGTCAGCCTACTTCAACCTGCCTCAGCCCAGTGTGGTGTTGGTCCAGTGTGTGTCCCCATAGAGCTATTGTCAACCTACTTCAACCTGCCTCAGCCCAGTGTGGTATTGGTCCAGTGTGTGTCCCCATAGAGCTATTGTCAGCCTACTTCAACCTGCCTCAGCCCAGTGTGGTGTTGGTCCAGTGTGTGTCCCCATAGAGCTATTGTCAGCCTACTTCAACCTGCCTCAGCCCAGTGTGGTGTTGGTCCAGTGTGTGTCCCCATAGAGCTATTGTCAACCTACATGTACTTCAACCTGCCTCAACCCAGTATGGTGTTGGTCCAGTGTGTGTCCCCATAGAGCTATTGTCAGCCTACTTCAACCTGCCTCAGCCCAGTGTGGTGTTGGTCCAGTGTGTGTCCCCATAGAGCTATTGTCAACCTACTTCAACCTGCCTCAGCCCAGTGTGGTATTGGTCCAGTGTGTGTCCCCATAGAGCTATTGTCAGCCTACTTCAACCTGCCTCAGCCCAGTGTGGTGTTGGTCCAGTGTGTGTCCCCATAGAGCTATTGTCAACCTACTTCAACCTGCCTCAGCCCAGTGTGGTATTGGTCCAGTGTGTGTCCCCATAGAGCTATTGTCAGCCTACTTCAACCTGCCTCAGCCCAGTGTGGTGTTGGTCCAGTGTGTGTCCCCATAGAGCTATTGTCAACCTACTTCAACCTGCCTCAGCCCAGTGTGGTATTGGTCCAGTGTGTGTCCCCATAGAGCTATTGTCAGCCTACTTCAACCTGCCTCAGCCCAGTGTGGTGTTGGTCCAGTGTGTGTCCCCATAGAGCTATTGTCAACCTACTTCAACCTGCCTCAGCCCAGTGTGGTATTGGTCCAGTGTGTGTCCCCATAGAGCTATTGTCAGCCTACTTCAACCTGCCTCAGCCCAGTGTGGTGTTGGTCCAGTGTGTGTCCCCATAGAGCTATTGTCAACCTACTTCAACCTGCCTCAGCCCAGTGTGGTATTGGTCCAGTGTGTGTCCCCATAGAGCTATTGTCAGCCTACTTCAACCTGCCTCAGCCCAGTGTGGTGTTGGTCCAGTGTGTGTCCCCATAGAGCTATTGTCAACCTACTTCAACCTGCCTCAGCCCAGTGTGGTATTGGTCCAGTGTGTGTCCCCATAGAGCTATTGTCAGCCTACTTCAACCTGCCTCAGCCCAGTGTGGTGTTGGTCCAGTGTGTGTCCCCATAGAGCTATTGTCAACCTACTTCAACCTGCCTCAGCCCAGTGTGGTATTGGTCCAGTGTGTGTCCCCATAGAGCTACATGTATTGTCAGCCTACTTCAACCTGCCTCAGCCCAGTGTGGTGTTGGTCCAGTGTGTGTCCCCATAGAGCTATTGTCAACCTACTTCAACCTGCCTCAGCCCAGTGTGGTATTGGTCCAGTGTGTGTCCCCATAGAGCTATTGTCAGCCTACTTCAACCTGCCTCAGCCCAGTGTGGTGTTGGTCCAGTGTGTGTCCCCATAGAGCTATTGTCAACCTACTTCAACCTGCCTCAGCCCAGTGTGGTATTGGTCCAGTGTGTGTCCCCATAGAGCTATTGTCAGCCTACTTCAACCTGCCTCAGCCCAGTGTGGTGTTGGTCCAGTGTGTGTCCCCATAGAGCTATTGTCAACCTACTTCAACCTGCCTGAGCCCAGTGTGGTATTGGTCCAGTGTGGGTCCCCATAGAGCTATTGTCAACCTACTTCAACCTGTGTGGTATTAGTCCAGTGTGGGTCCCCATAGAGCTATTGTCAACCTACTTCAACCTGCCTCAGCCCAATGTGGTGTTGGTCCAGTGTGGGTCCCCATAGAGCTATGGTCAACCTACTTCAACCTGCCTCAGCCCAGTGTGGTATTGGTCCAGTGTGTGTCCCCATAGAGCTATTGTCAACCTACTTCAACCTGCCTCAGCCCAGTGTGGTATTGGTCCAGTGTGTGTCCCCATAGAGCTATTGTCAGCCTACTTCAACCTGCCTCAGCCCAGTGTGGTGTTGGTCCAGTGTGTGTCCCCATAGAGCTATTGTCAGCCTACTTCAACCTGCCTCAGCCCAGTGTGGTGTTGGTCCAGTGTGTGTCCCCATAGAGCTATTGTCAACCTACTTCAACCTGCCTCAGCCCAGTGTGGTATTGGTCCAGTGTGTGTCCCCATAGAGCTATTGTCAACCTACTTCAACCTGCCTCAGCCCAGTGTGGTATTGGTCCAGTGTGTGTCCCCATAGAGCTATGGTCAACCTACTTCAACCTGCCTCAGCCCAGTGTGGTATTGGTCCAGTGTGTGTCCCCATAGAGCTATTGTCAACCTACTTCAACCTGCCTCAGCCCAGTGTGGTATTGGTCCAGTGTGTGTCCCCATAGAGCTATGGTCAACCTACTTCAACCTGCCTCAGCCCAGTGTGGTGTTGGTCCAGTGTGTCTGTTGTGAATTGCTGTAATTCATGGCCATAACCTCCTGTTGGGTTGTGTGGTTGCAGACCATGTGGTGATTCATTTGCATGTTTGTCGTGTCTTGCTGTTGTCTGTTAGTGGGAGGAGAAGCACATTCTGCTCCTGAATGGAGTTAACCAGAGAGTGAAGGAGGCCATGCAGCGGTTGAGGTCTAGCAGCAATAGCTACTCCTCCCATGGCGGCGGTGAGGTGGAGCTACCCGAGTAAGTGAAGTGGAAGTTGTTGTTTCTCTCTCTCGTTCTCTTTCTTGATGCAATGCAGCACTGTCTGGGTGCAGCTCTGCCAGCAACTTTATTCCAAAACTTACCATTGGAATACATGAGATTCCTAGTCCTGCCAACCTAAAGCTGCCTGAAGCAGTTGTAGCCCTAGCCATGTCAACTTAAAGGTACCTCAAGGCCCAGTTCTAGCCCTAACCGTATCAATCTAAAGCTACCTGAAGACCCAGTTCTAGCCCTAACACACACACACACACACACATACACACACACACACCATAGCACTAGCTCTGTCAATTTCAAGCCTCCTGAAGATCCAGTTCTAGCCCTAGCCCAATGAGATACCTAGGAATGTGAATATAAAAGCCAAATGGTCCTATTCCTAGCCCTAGCCTCAATTCTAGGAACAGCCACAGTCCCATCAATCCATCCTCAGCCCTAGCCCTAGCCCTAGTTCCAGCATCAATCCAACCTCAGCCCTAGCCCTAGCCCTAGCCTCAATCCAAGTCTCAGCACTATTCCTTTCCTCGATTCCACTGCTATCCCTAGCCTCAGTTCTAATACTAGCCGTAGTTCCAGTCCCACCCTCATCCTCTGTACAGGACCACATGTACAAGCATGCATTGCCTGAACACTCGCTGTACTGACGCGGTTCCATCCCAGTAACAGTAGACCCTCAGTCACTAATCTGAATGGGGGACTTCAGGAGCTTTCGGATTGGTAAATAATTTCGGATTAGTGAAATGTGTGAATATTATTACTGAGGCATGAATATCATTCTCAATGAACTCCCAGTTGACATAATAGCATTAAAATCACCTTCTCAATAATCAACTTCAAATTGTATTCTCTCGATGTTTGGACTAGATGCTCTAGCCTGAATGAATATCATTATCTTTATTTGATTTCTTATTCCAGGTCACTGCATGGCATGCTTGATGGAACCACAATGTGCAGCGTGTGATTGATGTGCTAAGCCGTTGCATGGAATAGGAAAACCAATTCTTCCAACTCCTGATCTCTTCCAGTCTCCAGAGCCTAGGCTTCTCTCTGCTGCATGCCATCTCTGCCAGCCATTTTTGTAGGCTCTTCACTTGCTCTCCTTTTTCTTTGTGTCTGACATTGCGGAGATTCCTACTCCAAGATGTTCAGACAGAAGCTTGTAGCTCTTCTTTCCAACCTGATCTAGAATCTCGACGTTCCGCTCGATTGTTAAGCCTAGTGTGCTCTTTTGCAGTTCTTCCTTCTTTACCACGGCCATTTCCCAGCACCTGCCTATAAAAGGCATGCACATGCGTGTGCCATTTCCCAGCACCTGCCTATAAAAGGCATGCACATGCGTGTGAGCACCTAAAAGGTATGCACATGCATGTGCCATTTCCCAGCACCTGCCTATAAAAGGCATGCACATACGTGTGCCATTTCCCAGCACCTGCCTATAAAAGGCATGCACATGCGTGTGAGCACCTAAAAGGCATTCACATGCATGTGCCATTTCCCAGCACCTGCCTATAAAAGGCATGCACATGCATGTGACATTTATAATTATAGGGCGAGTGCATTTAGCGCAAGTGCAAATCTTGATTCAGATTTGCGAGGTTTCATATTAAAGAGATGAAGGGATACATAAGTGAAGGTCTACTGAACTCCTAGTGGGACCAGATGCACTCTGTTGATCAAACCTTCAGCATTAGTGACACATGAACTGTTCACAGCTCTCTAGCTGGGCCCACGTGGGTTGGCTAGACTGGGTCCATGTGGGGTGGCTAACTAGGCCCACGTGGGGTGGCTAACTGGGCCCACGTGGGGTGTCTAGCTGGGCCCATGTGGGGTGGCTAGTGGGTCCATGTGGGGTGTCTAGCTGGGCCCACGTGGGGTGTCTAGCTGGGCCCACGTGGTGTGGCTAACTGGGCTCACTTGGGGTGGATAACTGGGCCCACGTGGGGTGGCTAACTGGGCCCACGTGGGGTGGCTAGACTGGGTCATGACAGCACATCACATGATCTATGGGGTACCAGTAACAAGTGACGTACAAATGTTCGAACATTTCAACTTCTCTTGTTGCAGCTATGTGTTTCCACGGTTACAAGAGTCTATGATATCAATGGACAATGCCATCAAGGAGCAGAGAGCAAGACTAGAGAGGTGAGGCAGGGAGGAAAGAGAGAGAAGGTATAGTGGACTCTGTTTCCAGCACCAGACGATGCTCAATATAACTAAGCGTGTTAATGGTACTTATCTTCTGCCCTACACGGTGAAGAAAAGTGCATACTAACCACTCACTACTGCAGTGTATTGCAATGGAAGCTCCCTTGTGGGGTATAGCTGCAGTATGCTACGACATAGAACTTTGCAACCTGTACTTATAACATGTTGTGGAAACTTATTATCAGGCTACTAGCAGGTACAGGTTATGAAGGGGTAGGGGGGGGGGGGGATAATTTAATTTTGGCATGCAAAGTTTAATAGGCAAATCCAGAGAACAATATTGATTTATTGAGTGCCCACGCTGTGGGGTGTCTGGATGAGGGACATATTATATGTACAGTGTGTGTAGGAAAATTTCTAGTCTCTGTGTCTGTTCACTATGGCACTCGGGGGGTCCAGTTCCATCTGGCACTCGGGGGGTCCAGTTCCATCCAGGGTGGAATCCTTCACTTTTTTTAAAACTTTTTAAAAAAAGAATTCTGGTAGTGGGGAACCCTGAAACAAGTATGCATGTGGTATACTCAGAGAGTTCCTGGGCTGGGCTGGTTTTAAGTGGGAAAGAAAAACATCTGTATTTTTCTCAATATCTTGAGAGAAGTTGGCTCTATCATGTAACCAGATTTGATGAGCTGGTGAGGGAGATGGAGAGTCAGAGATGAGAGGGTAGGGAGAGTTGTGGTCAGAGCTAGGTACAGGAAGAAAGACTTCACAGCGGGTGGGTAAGGGAGGGGCATGATGGTTAAGATGTGACATATATTGTATTTCAAGGGTGTGTGTGTGACAAAAAGGTTCCAAAGGAGGACGAAAAGGTTCTAAGGTAGGGTAGCCTCCACCCCTAAATGAAGCCCTGCTAGCACTACGTGTTATCAGTTTCTTCTGGGGAAATATTGTTTCATCTTGAAAGTACAGCAGTGTTTGCTTAAGCACTTACTGAGAAACCCACACAATAGGAGGCTCTTGGCATACAGTAGTAGGTTTATGTAACCACAGATTATTCCTGTGCTGGATTTATTTAGCCATCTCTTGCTGCTGATTCGCAACTTCTTTATCTCGACATGACTGACTGGTAAAAAGTTTACACTTCTTGGTAACTCCTCAAACTTCACCGTCGACCACCACCTTCAGTGCTCCACCTTCCCTTGCCTTGGTCACTGTTTTTATTAGGTCAGCTTCCCGTCTTCTTCAGTCTTAACGGATTTCCTGGCTGCCTCTGAAATAACGAGACCTGCCTGGAAAAATCACTCATGGCTGTGGCTTCTGTAGTAGTGTACTTCTGGGAAGTTCCATTGAGGTTGGCCTTATGGAAAGTGGTAACCTATCTAATCACTGTGGTGGTGGGGATTATTTGGACTGAGGAACAATCTGACTGGCAATTATGACTGGAATGAGGAATTATTCAACCATAACGATAATGGCTAGCTCTGTCTGTCTGTCTGTCTGTCTGTCTGTCTGTCTGTCTGTCTGTCTGTCTGTGTGTTTAGAGGCCGCTGGGTGCCACACTAGCTTGGCACTCCCGCAAGGAGTGTGTGTGTGTCTCAGCTAGGTGTGCATAGAAGGCAATGAATATCTCAGCTGTGCATGTGCGTGCATGACTGCTCAGTGTGTGTATCCATGCATAGTAAGCAGTCATCTCTTTCACTAGCTCCCGAGTCAGTGTCTGTAGTTGTCTCTCCTGTAGCATGAAACATCGTCTTCCCAACTCCCTCACAACTAGTGTGCCTCCGCTCCCAACTCCCTCCCAACTAGTTGTGCCTCCGCTCCCAAAACTCCCTCCCAACTAGCCACGCCTCCGCTCCCAACTCCCTCACAACTAGCCGTGCCTCCGCTCCCAACTCCCTCACAACTAGCCGTGCCTCCGCTCCCAACTCCCTCACAACTAGCCGTGCCTCCGCTCCCAACTCCCTCACAACTAGCCGTGCCTCCGCTCCCAACTCCCTCACAACTAGCCGTGCCTCCTCTCCCAAAACTCCCTCACAACTAGTTGTGCCTCCGCTCCCAAAACTCCCTCACAACTAGTCGTGCCTCCGCTCGAACTCCCTCACAACTAGCCACGCCTCCGCTCCCAACTCCCTCACAACTAGCCGTGCCTCCGCTCCCAACTCCCTCACAACTAGCCGTGCCTCCGCTCCCAACTCCCTCACAACTAGTTGTGCCTCCGCTCCCAACTCCCTCACAACTAGTCGTGCCTCCGCTCCCAACTCCCTCACAACTAGCCGTGCCTCCGCTTCCAACTCCCTCACAACTAGCCACGCCTCCGCTCCCAACTCCCTCACAACTAGTCGTGCCTCCGCTTCCAACTCCCTCACAACTAGTTGTGCCTCCGCTCCTAACTCCCTCACAACTAGCCGTGTCTCCGCTCCCAAAACTCCCCAAGTTGAACTGCTATAGGAATGAAATGTTGGCTGGCATATTATTATTATTATTATTTTTTAACTTGACCACTAAGCCACGCCTCCCCTTCCCTAAAAGATCATGACAACAAACGAGCAATATAACAACAAATCATGCAGAATCTGGCCGTGTAGACTCACCTGTTTGGAAGAAGGCATCCACCATGCAGATAAATGAGTTCAGTTATGGGTATGATTTATATTTTCTCAGCTTCATTAAATGCCCATAAAGTATTCCTAATTCAGAGAACAGAAGTTGTGCTCATGTGACTAGGGATGGGATAGTGACATCTCGCAGTATCTGCCCGGAAGTAAGTGGCTGTAGCAGCTGCAGATTATAGGAACCACGACTTATTCAATACCTTGGATGGTATTTCATTGGTCAGAGCCGGTAGTTGGGCTCAGAAGAATGTTGAGTTATTCTGAAGCTACACTAGTGAGTCAGGTGATCTTGACTAAAATCAGCAAGAAGTATATATGTGAGCTAACTGTAAAATATTAGGCCCCTTGAAAATATCCATCTATGCACTAGTGTATGCACTACTCTATGCACTACTATATGTACTAGTGTATGCACTACTCTATGCACTACTATATGCACTAGTGTATGCACTACTCTATGCACTACTATATGTACTAGTGTATGCACTACTCTATGCACTACTATATGTACTAGTGTATGCACTACTATATGTACTAGTGTATGCACTACTCTATGTACTACTATATGTACTAGTGTATGCACTACTCTATGCACTACTATATGTACTAGTGTATGCACTACTCTATGCACTACTCTATGTACTAGTGTATGCACTACTCTATGCACTACTATATGTACTAGTGTATGCACTACTCTATGCACTACTATATGTACTAGTGTATGCACTACTATATATACTAGTGTATGCACTACTCTATGCACTACTCTATGTACTAGTGTATGCACTACTCTATGCACTACTCTATGTACTAGTGTATGCACTACTCTATGCACTACTATATGTACTAGTGTATGCACTACTGTACGCACTACTACTGTACATGTACTGTACGCACTACTACTGTACATGTTATGCTCTCATTTATGAGGTGTGCTGGGTTAGTGAAGCATTTCCTGACATAAATAGTCATTTTGGGGGCGGGGCATCGATGTAAGTATAATATGGCTGTCATTGTGGCCTTGCTCTTGGATAATTGCTGCTTGCGTATGTTTGGCATACTTTCCCAGGAAACTCAACGCTATGGTAGGGCAAGGGAGCGGAGCCAGTGCAAACAGACAAGCACCGTCAAGGTAGCAGGCAAACCTCTGAACAGTGACCACATAGTCATACGTATTTTTACAGCTTTTGTGCCTTTTTTGATTGCTTGGCAATTATTGTAATGACTGCTAATTCCTCTGCAATACGTTCTATTTGTATATTCATGACTTATGTTTGTGTTGTAAAGCAGAAGGTATGTATAGTGTTGAGTGCAATTGTACATGCACATGGATCCTGTATCTAGCTGGAGTATATGTTCTCCCATTTTGTTTCTACTCCCTATTGATACTACTACAAGTAGTAGTAGTAGTAGTAGTAATAGCAAGAACAACAACATAATAATAGCTATAACAACAACAACACATAATAATAATAATAGCAACAACAACAACACTATATTTTAAAAAAATATCAGCTTTTGGGGTATTTTTTATTGTTATTATTTTGCCAACATTTTAATCGAGCGCTCCGGTGATGAAGACCAAAATATTTGGTTGAAACATTGAAAACAACAAATTAATTAATAGAAATGTCTACTTATGATCTACACTATTAATAGAAAGATGGTGTTTTTAATGAAGTGAGCTGAAAAGAAAATCACCACACAAATAATAATAGTATATAGTAGTAATGTTGTGGCAATAACAACACCACTCTATTGCTAGTCACCGGTGTAAACTATGAATAACAGTAACAGCAATAATAACAACTACATGTATATATATACCTGCTTACCTGCAAAATAACGACTTGACAATTAAGAGTTATCTTACAGTTTGTGCTGCTCGTCTAATTTGTGTAGTGTGTGTGTGTATTGAACTTGGCTTCATCTCTCTGTGTGTGTGTGTTATTGACAATAATTTAGCAAACAAACAATATGTATACAAGAAAGACCTACGGTGTTTTTAATGAAGTGAGCTGAAAGTCACCTCACAGATAAAAAGAAATGGTCATCGCTAGTGGATCCACTGGAACCCAGCACAGCCGCGTGTTCCCACACTGGATGACTAGGACCCAGCACAACTGCAGTGTTCCCACACTGGACAGCAACAGAAATCCTCTGAAGGAGGGAATGATGGGAGCGTGGTTCATCACACTCGCCTTATAGACGCCCACCCAACCCCCGGAAACACAAACATGCCTCCATACAAACACTTCAGTTGTTTGTATTCCAATGGGAAGAATAAGATGGGCAGGAGCAATGTTTGCATATCTTTCCTTCTTCAAGGACAGCTCTATTGGCCATTAGACCTGGACCTGCAGACAGTAAGTTGGCATAGGAAGGTGCAAAGAAGTCCACACAAGTAGCCTCCCATGTGGGCCAGCGATGGTGGAAGCCCCTCAGGCTGCTTACCACCAGACGAAGAAATGGCTGAAGGCTCCAGGTGAGAAGGAATATTAATTGAGTTGAGAGATCTACAGACAATGCCATCGACAGCTGCATACCTCAAAAAAATGACCATGATTCTTCAGATAGGTGAGACCACCATGAGTGCCAAACTGATTTATGGGGGGGGGGTCCACATTGCAGACAACTGTGTGTATGACAGAGGAACACACAACCGTAAACCAGCAGCCACTCTGATTGCATCATCATCCATTTGTAGGCATGGCATGGGCAGGGCATGAATCCAGGCCCCTGACTCCCTCCCAGCTGCAGCCTGAACACCTATCTGGCATATCCAGACCCCTGACTCCCTTCCAGCTGCAGCCTGAATACCTGCCGGGTATATAGCAGTATCCACAGCTGAGTTCAGGAGGGAATCAAAAGAGGCCTGAACATGTGGACCATCCCAGGCCTCCTGTTGTGAAGACATGGAATCAGATGGTGGCTCACAACTATCACTTTGACTCCACATTTCCATAATAAATGCAGGGTAGATCACGTTGCAAAGGTGATCAGGAAGAATCTGGTGGGTGAGGTCAAAAGCACCACAAACTGATGCTAAAAAGGCAGAGGGTGCAAGCGATTCAGCTCTTCTGATCCCCAGACTGCCAAATTTCACTGGAAGTGACACTTGAAACTAAGCTAGGTCATTTGTGTAAAGGAGAATGTTAGTGATCTCACTCAAGATGGAACACTGATGAATTGAGTCGAAATTTTGAAGCTTTGGTGAAGAAAAACAGGGAGAAGATCGTAAAGGGTATATACAGTAGTTTGAGAATTGCAAATCAATACGACAAGCAGAAATTTTGAGGGTGTCAGAGTCTGCTTCCCATGAGTCAATCTTTGCATCAATCAGCACCTTACTCTCCTCCATAGGAGAACTTAGAAGAGTGGCAACCTCTGGGTTGACATCTGAAGACCTGGAGCAGACAGTCCCTCTAAAATGTCCAACATTAAGCTTAGAAGCAACCCCGTTAGCCAGAAACTGAAAGTTATCAAGCCGATGAGGAAGAGACTGGACTTATGGTAATGAGAGATTGGTGTGGATGCGAGACAAATGCTTTGATGTGGCAGGCAAGGCCTCTGATGCACTTCCTTTCCCTGGGACCCTGAAATAGCGAGAAGGAAAATTGAAACAGCGATCCCCTGGCTCAACATCATTATAGGAGGAAACTTCACCAAGAATGGCAGATAACTTGGATGCTGCAGTTTCCGGAAGCATACGGCAATCTTCTCGAGAATCCAACTGTTAAGTGAAGGCCAATCAGTCGTTTCATGGTTAAAAAGGGTGATATTTGGAGATTTACTTGTAGAGCAAGGATCTTCAAAATGTTATGTAACTACGCCAATCACTATCCATCTAATGCAGTCCACATGTAACCACACCAACAGATGACAAAGCTGGAAATTCCTCATTGCCACTAACTGAAACGACCGACTATTAAGAGTTGTACAGCAGCTGGAGCCCTGGTTGTTTGTGCGACCCTGAATGCACACACCAATCACATCTATGGATCTCTTGCAAACTGGGCATAGCTATATACGAGACAAGGAGGTGCTAGTGAGCTGAGTGACTCTCTCTGGAGCTGACCTGCTTTCGTAGGCTATCAGGAACATCAGCACCTACAACCTACATGCACCGTCTTTAAAAAAATAATTAATTATATAATTATTACATGTGGTTAGCAAAAGGTAAATTAAGGTGAGGGGGGGGAGGGTGCATTGCAAGCACAGTACAAGGAGAAGCTGAATTTATTTTTTGTTGGTTTATTATTGTTGTTGTCATTATTATTATTGTCCCTAGTATATATAGTGTAATCTTAGTGGAGTGCATGTAAGATTATTCAACAGTAACAGCAACAGCAGCATTCCAGTTAGTACAGTATAAACACATCAAATCTCGTCTACTTAATCCTGAGGCCACAACTTAAGTTGTTCAGACACACCACTGTAGTGTGTGTGTCAGTAGTGTAGGTACTCTTCATCATTATGAATGCTTTGCATACCATAAATAATTATCACAATGCAAATACATTGTGGTTGGTACCTACCTTTGGTACTATGATGTAGAATAGTTACCTGCTTGCGCCACTTAGTCAACTGCAGCGCAGAGGACTCCTTCAGTTAAGTACCCTTCTCATATTTGACATGTTAGGGAGCCCTCCACCGTCACCCCGACCAAGGTCCCTAACTAACAGTTGAACTCTTGTTACCCTATATAGTCACAAAGCTTAGACAGCACATCAAACAGTTATATACCTAAGAGGTGATACATGCCTGCATTATCATGTTCAGTCTTGTTCAGCTAAGTCATCTGATTGGCTGTATAGGGAATTATCTGAGCTGAGGAACAGTGTGCTCAGCTAGGAGAGTCCCCTCTGTGATATTACACAAGGACTTAACTCAGATTAGATATCAGACATATTATTATTGTTATTGTTACTATTATTATCATCATTATTATTGTTATTATCATTGTTGTTGTGTTGCTTTTGTTTTGTTGTTATTATTATTATTATTATTATTTTATTTATTATTATTATTATTATTATTATTGAGCAAACAGCAAACACAACATACCAAGTTCATTAACACCTAATTAACACATATACTTATATAATATATAATAATCAATTACAAAAATACCTAAATACAGTAATACTGAAATAATAACTAATTAACAATAAATAAATAACTAAAAAGCTAACACGTTCAACTCCCGACTGACCCCCAAAAGACAAGGCATTCCCCCGCTGGACTGCCACTGAGAGACGCTGAAGGAGGTAAGCACGGGCATTCACCTCCCCAGTTCTTTGCCTTATCCTGAGGCTGAGCTCCTTCAGGAAAGCCATCGACCTGTTCCCGATGACCCCCAATGACTCGATGGCCACAGGCACAAAAAAGTGGCAAGGATCTAGGCTGGCATACTTGGCCACCTTTTTTCCCTCAGCCATAGCAGCCACAGCTCCAGGACCACTCACTGCTGCACCCCGATACGACTGGGAAAATGTATCTGGACAGGTTGCATTATTATTATTATTATTATTATTATTATTATTATTATTATATTTTTTTATTATTATTATTATTTTATTTTATTTTATTTTTTTAATATTTTTTTATACTATTATTATTATTATTATTATTATTATTATTATTATTATTATTATTATTATTATTATTATTATTATTATTATTATTATTATTATTATTATTATTATTATTATTATTATTATTATTATTATTATTATTATTATTATTATTATTATTATTATTATTATTATTATTATTATTATTATTATTATTATTATTATTATTATTATTATTATTATTATTATTATTATTAATATTAATATTATTATTATTATTATTATTATTATTATTATTATTATTATTATTATACTATTATTATTACTATTATTATTACTATTATTATTATTACATAATTGAGCAAACAGCAAACACAACATACCAGGTTCATTAACACCTAATTAACACATATACTTAATAATAATCAATTACAAAAATACCTTAATACTGAAATAATAACTAATTAACAATAAATAAATAAATAACTAAAAAGCTAACACGTTCAACTCCCGACTGACCCCAAAACAGACAAGGCATTCCCCCGCTGGACTGCCACTGAGAGACGCTGAAGGAGGTAAGCACGGGCATTCACCTCCCCAGTTCTTTGCCTTATCCTGAGGCTGAGCTCCTTATTATTATTATTATTATTATTATTATTATTATTATTATTATTATTATTATTATTATTATTATTATTATTATTATTATTATTATTATTATTATTATTATTATTATTATTATTATTATTATTATTATTATTATTATTATTATTATTATTATTATTATTATTATTATTATTATTATTATTATTATTATTATTATTATTATTATTATTATTATTATTATTATTATTATTATTATTATTATTATTATTATTATTATTATTATTATTATTATTATTAATTATTATTATATAAAAATTTTATTATAAATGACAAGAACTATATTGGTTATCTAATTATCGAACAAGTCCAGTCCTGACCGCCCAACCCCTTTTTTAAAATTATTGTTATTATTATTGTTGTTGTTTCTGTTTTTGGTATTTATTATATTATTGTTATTATTGGTATTGTTATAATTATTCAAAAATGATTATTGCATAACCATGAAGGTATATATCCTAAGCTGTGCATCTGCTTACAACTCCTCTCAGCTAGTAGAAGAGTTATATTTCCATGATTGTGTCTGGCATATTATTATTCTAGCTGTTGTTATTGTCGTAATTTATTGTTTTGCATAAGAATATATGAGTTAGGTAAAATTGATTCCTATTGAAAATGCTCACATCACTACTTACAGGGCCAACCTCCCACTACAGTGATATTTTATTTCCCCACAATACAAGTAATTTTACTTTCCTACATATGACAGACTTGAAGGGTTAAAATAATATCATTATAGAATTTTGAGTTTAGCAGTGACCTTTCAGATAAGTTGGTTCTCAGACACCAGATTATACGCAAGGCATTGGGACAAGGCTTGTGATACCATTCCTTATTTAAACCAAGGGGGGAATAATGTCAAAAAAATTCACCTCGACAATACCAATCATAACTTCCACCCACTACCCTCTATCAACATAATTTTTGTACCAAAACGTAGCTTAGAAGATAAGCTATTTAATGATGTATTTAACTTTTGTCATATATAGATATTTTTAATGCTAAAGTGTCAGTCAGTCCTCGAATTAAAAAGCCATTAATATAATAATGCTAAGTGGCTGCTAGGTGGTTTATGGTAAGAGTACATGTAGTAGTTTCACCTAAACTATTTGAATCGGTATGATAATGCACCACAGGAGAGGGAGGGGGGGAAATCCCATACAAACCTCATGCCAACACATTCTCATAACAGTTAAAATATATTAGTTTAGGTTAAAGAGCACACAATAAACATTCTGGTGATACATAAATTATGGAGTTTGGGTGAGAAATTCCCCTAATTTGTGGAAATATGTGAAATTCTTCTAATCTAATGGGACGCGATTCTTCTTCACACTTGCTGGGTTTTTAATGAAAATAGTGAGTGCAAAAGCTGTCGTAACTGCATCATAGAATCTTCAAATGTTCTGAAACTTGGAATATGACTTCAATATGAGCAGATACACCATTTAAAAGTTGTTAAAAAAAAGTGAAAATTAGCATTTTGACATTATTCCCCCCTTTTAAGCCAGCTGATATATGTTTATGAATGTTATTAATGACCTTCTCAATAATCAACTCGAAGAAATTCAATCTCTCTTCTAGATGCTCAAGCCTGCATCAGAGATGTTAAGATGCGTGAGCTTGTTGGCTAGCTATCCACCATGTGATACAAACCACCTGGCACACACACCCAGCACGTGATCCAGATCTGGTTAAAATACAGCAAAGATAATAACAGCTAATAATAATGATGAAATCAACACCCCCCAAAACAACAACAATATTAGGACAGAAAACTTGATAAAATATAATATAATTAAATTAAAAATAATAATTTAAAAAAAAACCTAGTTCAACCCCATTCGTGTTGCCATTATGGTGAACAAAGGCACACATGGCCTGAGTTGCCGTAGAAGCCGGGGTCGCTAGGCATGCCTCTCTGAATGTGGTGGTCAAGAGAGGTTTGGATTCAGCAAAATCCCATCTCGACTCGAACCCAATGAAGTGTTCAAATCAGATGGCAAATGGCCGGATGGCATTGGTTTGGTCCCATGGAAGTGTGGTCGATCACTAGTGTGGAATGTTACATGCCCAGACACCTGTGCACCATCCCATTTGGCTTTGGCTAGTGTTGAGGCTGGCAGTGTGGCAACTGAAGCTGAAGACCACTAGCATAAAGAGTTGGACTCTGTCTGTCTCTGGCCATTGAGACATCGGGAGTTTTTGGCCCCTGCAGCTGCAGCCTTTTTCACTGACTTTGGTAAATGGGTGTGGACCAGTTGGAGGAGAAGGTCACAGTCCTTTCTGCTGCAGTGTGTTATAATTGAAGTAATGCTGCAGCTATTTTGGGGACTTTGCCTGAGATTGATTGCTTTCATTTCTTGGCTTTTTTGGTTTGGATATGTCCCTTTTTATGTTACTTCTAATGTAAAATGTATGTAGTAATTATAATTCGCACAAGTTAATTACCTATTTATCGGATCGGACTTGTAACGGGATAATAATTTTAACGTAAAAAAAAAAATGAAACAAATAAAGTTTAATTTTTTTTAATCTAAAGTTTAAAGCAATAACAATAACAAAGACATCAAGTCAAGGAGGCGGGATGGACGGGTGCCCAAAACTGCTGGAGCATTCCACCTCTGTATTGCCACAGACAGACGTTGAGGTACCTCCTGAAGTTGAAATCTCTGGTAGCTGCACGTAACTTCCTCCCCATGTCCCTAATTACTCAGTGTAACAACATGTTACTATTTTTTTTCTAGTATGTAGTGCCTATATATATTATCGTATAGTATGTATGACACGGGCATACTACAGTTTTGTTAAAGGTCTATGATATTAACTATTGTCATAGGAATAAGCTTCTGAGGAAACGAACTGATCATTATTTTTCAGCCATTTTATCTATGTTTATGTATGTTTATGCAATGTATCAACAACAACAACAACAACAACAATAATAATAATAATAATAAATAATAATAACAATAATAATAATAAATAATAATAACAATGATATTAACAATGATATTAATAATGATGATAATAATAATGGTAATAATAATGATAATAATAATGATAATACACTGTATATATATATATATATATATATATATATAATGATAATAATGATGATGATAAATAATATTATTATTATTATTAATATAATAATAATACAGTAATATAATAATACAGTTATATAATAAAAGTCAATATACAATATAATAATAATAATAACATAATCAAGTCATTGGGGGTCAGGTCGATGGCTTTCCTGAAGGAGCTCAGCCTCGGGATAAGATATGGGGTCGGTCGGGAGTGAACTTGTTAGCTTTTTAGTTATGTATTTATGTATTTATTGTTAATTATATTTATTGTTGATTAGTTATTATTTTGGTATTTTTGTAATTGATTATTATATAACTAGCATGTGTTAATCAGGTGTTAATGAACGTGGTATGTTATGTTTGCTCTGTTTGCTCTTTATTATATATAATATCTTTACATTTAATAATAATAATAATAATAATAATAATAATAATAATAATAATAATAATAATAATAATAATAATAATAATAATAATAATAATATAATTAATAATAATAATACAGTATTAATAATATAATAAAAGTCTTTATGTTGTGGTCACAAAAATTACCTTTGGGCCTTGGTAAAAAAGCCAACAATAAAAGCTAAAAATCCTTGTGGTTCTCAAAAATCATTTGTTATACATACACACACTTTTAAACCACATACACACACTCATACACACACACACCTCATACACACACACACACACTCACATACGTTTTCCCATTTTAAACACCTGGTGAGATTGTTGATGTAAACAGTGTGATAAACACTTTGGACTAGGACAATTACCATAAGTAATCAATTACTAATCACATATTTTTGCTGTTGCCAATTAGACTAGTTCAGGTGTTGATTGCCCTGAGGTCACTTCACACATTCCCCTCACAAAGATTGGGTAGTTGAGGAGATACCCATGGGATGCCAACAGAATCCTGTAAAAATGACCAAATAACTGACCTAGTTACCAACTCTCACTACTTAGCTTGCTTCATGCATTTTAGGCATGGAGTTATTTATGTATAACACCAGTGACACCAGTGATGCCATGCTAACTTGGATTAATTTTTATTTTTATTTTTGTGACAATTAAGCAAGTAGAGAATAATGTACTAGACACAACCAAGCAACAATGGATCACTAGATTCAGCCACTGCCATTGCCCTAATTCTAGCTACTGCCCTAGACTTAATCCTAGCTGTTGCCCTAATCCTATCTACTGCCCTAGACTTAATTCTAGCTGTTGCCCTAATCCTAGCTACTGCCCTAGACTTAATCCTAGCTGTTGCCCTAATCCCAGCTACTGCCCTAGATATAATCCTAGCTGTTACCCAATCCCTAGGGACTGCCCTAAACTTAATTCTAGCTGTTGCCCTGATCCTAGCCACTGCCCTAGACTTAATCCTAACCATTACCATAACCCTAGCTACTGCCCTTGACTTAATCCTAGCCATTGCCCTGGCTCCAGCTGAAGACCTAATCTGGTACTGATCTCTACAATATTTGATGATGTCATCACCATAGTGAGATGCCAGGATTATGCCATTGCAAAGTAGCCAGAAAATGGCCTCAGGTATCTCACATGCACCGAAGATCTGCGGGTGGGTGAACAGCAAAACAACGACAACTGTAAATAAGCTCGATTAGTCAGGACATTGAGTAGTTCCATAACTAGATAAATATATATACAATTATTTCCCCCCCCCCCCCCCCCCCCAATGATCTTGACAATAGTGTCATTGTGAACACCTCCCTGAGAAATTATGCCCCATTATCAGTTTTTTACCACATAATTATACACGTGGTCAGAGTTCCCGACACCAGCACACTCCTTCCCCTCCTCTTTTTCTCCCCTTCCTCCCATTGGCCACACAAGATATTGTTTATACTCGGCACTTGAAGTAAGAATCACTTGTTCTTTGCAACATGGTAAGCCACCGACCCACTCCGCTGCACAACACCAAATAAATAACTCTTCACGTGATAATGAACATTTATTTTTTAAGCGATTCATTAATGGTTTAAAATTGCTTCTCCAGCGCTAATTAAACCATAAAGGTTGCAATACACTTATCCCAGTGCTTTTACCATTTGCAATACCCCCATAACTATCTTAGTGATATGGAACCCTTTCCCCATTGTACCACAAGGCTACATCCCAGCTCTCCTCATCGACATATAAATACAATATATATAATATATTGAGAGCATAATATATAGATAGAATACTTGCAAAAATATTTCATCGAGCATGTCATGACTCATGGTAACATTGGTGCATGAAGTGTTGCCTCCACAGTAGTCGGCCACTGAGCGATACTGGAATGCGGCTGTGTCCTTTCCGAATGCCTCGCAGCCTGCTGCTCCGTCATGTAGCCCATGTGATCATTATCACCATAGTTATATTCGTGGCAGTGTTGGCTAGTTGAGAATTCGGAGGAGGCATTATCCACAAGGAAATCTAATTGAGAGTTGCCACTTTCTGGAAGTTCGTCTCCACCAAGTGCATGCCTGGAGTGATTTGGAGATCCAATGGCAGTGAGACTTGCTGATTCAATGTATGTTGATCTGGTCATCAACTCTAGCACTCCAGGGTTGAGGGAATCATTGACTGGCTTCATAGGTACTGAACTGTTCGACGTCAAATTCCGTTTTGCAGTTCCAAAGCACCTGTTCATTTGGTGCCCGTCCTCCAGTGAATTACATATGCAATCATCAACACAGTAATGGAGGGATCTGTCCATATGGTGAAGGTAATCACTTCCATAGAGGAATCCATTGAGACTTTCATGATCTGAACCGCGCTGTGGTGTTGCTTCGAAGTCTAAATGAGGTTGATACATGTTGACACAACTTCCTTTGGAACTTTGTGGACCTGAAGCCTTGGAATAGCCCGAAGAACTGACGTCTAAAGAAGAGGGCTGATCAGGAAGAGGAAATCGGTCACAGTCAGTCACTGGAAGTTCACTAAATGATATCACGGTTGTAGGGCATGCTGGCACATTACACGAGCTCAAGTGTGAAGAGGTAGAAGAAGACGAAGATGCTGGAATGGCTTTTCTATTCTGTTTCAGTACATCTGGAGTCAGTACATCTGGATGTCAAGATTATCAGCATGCAAGACTTGAAATAGAAAATTTCAAACACAAATTTCTACTAAATAGTTTGTATCAAGGGTACTTCTTACCAGTAATTTTGCTGCTAAATGGAATATTGTTTGGCCAGAATGAAGGTGGCTTAGGAACAAACTTCTTTGAGCTCACTAGAGCTTGTTTCTTCTTCTTCCTTTTCTCCTTGGCTCGCTTGTTCTGAAACCACACCTGGACAAATGTGAGTGAATAAATTTGCTCTATTTTTTGGTCTATATTCTCACTTGAACATGCAGCGTGCTTAAGCCCAGCTTGTGAGCGATCTGCTCTCTTTCCATGCTCTTGGGAAACTTGGTATCGGAGTAATAATCCTCCAGAGTAGAGAGCTGATGTGGATTGAAGTTGGTCCGAGATTTCCTGAAGTTCATGTGGCTCGACTGCGGGGCCATACACAGTGAGACAAACAATTCTACACGCCTATAATATTCACTAGAATCACATATGCAGAGAAGCCTTGACCACAAATGAATGTTGTTAATGACATAACACAATTATGGCAGCCTGGCAGCTAGAGAAGGGTTAAAGAGTTAGTGCTTGTGGTTAAAAATAATTAACTACTCGTTTGCACTTCAGCAAATCCTGCCAAGTACAAGATACAACAACACAGACTGCCTCAATGATGTCACTGGCCTGCCAATGTTTAGCACCACAACTCCTAATGAGTCAGGCTTCAATCCTATCCAATCCACACCTGCATTGAGGCACTCTCAACATATCACCTTGTCAAAACCACATCATTGTAAAATTAATTACAAGGCATCAGAGAGTCCAAGAAGTCCTTGCTAGAAGAAAAGTCATATGGTAGTATAGACAATTCATCAATAGGAGCGTCTATGTTTGGATCCGGGTGGCAAATGAATGTATGTACAGCAGCTATGGAAACCCCAAAGATAATTTATGATCCCGCATATTGTCGGCTTATAGGATCACCTACTTTGTAGTCATTCCAATTTTGATGCATAAATCATAGGCTGTTACACAGAGCTGAATAGCATGAAACAAGTTCCTTCATATTTCTAACTTCAACTTATGGTAACAAAAACTCGTGGAATTATTGAAAACCCTGTGTATGCTATACATACCCTCAACCAAACTGTGTGAATACCAGATTGAACCTCCAAGCTATGCATCCTGTTCAAGTGGCATGCACAGTACAGCATTGGCTGATTTGATAGTATAGCTATGTCATCATGATGATTCCAGTTTGTCTTCCATCTTATTACTCGCATAGGAACCGGTGTCAGACTCTCGCTCTAACTCATAGCGGAGCGTGGCCATCTTGGCTGTGACATCTGTTGCAACATTGCCTTTCCATTCTTGCAGTGGACACAGACCTCTTCTGAGCCATGCAAGATCTTCATGCAATCATTGTATGCAAACTGGTGAACGTTTCACTTTGAAATATCACAACATTTCTGAAGTATTTGCTGATCCTTTCCTGAAATGGATAAGGCTTTCTGCTCGCAACATTTCATCGCTTAATGCTCAGCACCTATGCTTTACTTAACGAGCATGAGCAGTGCAATACACAATTGAGTTAGTATACATGGCCTGTTGAAGAGGGACATCCAATTCAAGCATAAACAATGCACGAGTTATTATACACTGCAGAGTCACAAGAGCACATACTACTCAAGAATATAAGGCAACTAAAATTGATTGCCTTTAATTTAGATCTACAAAGTCGTGGGCAGGGGAAGTTAATTGAGCACATGTGCATTACCTAACACTTATGCCAAGTTTATGGAGAACTGTTATAATAATGCATCACCATTCTGAAACAGAGCATGAACACGAGGACTATATGGCATTGGCATAAAATTAAAACAAAGGCTATCATGTTAGGCCCTTTAACTTGTGCATGTAGTGGTTTAGAGCTGATAAGCATACTTATAGCAGTGGTCGTCAGTTCAATTTCATGGCTCGTTGATAATTAGAGAACTAGTTCTATAGAACTGAACTGCTGAAGTGAGAGGCTAAACGACCTTTATGCCATTGCTATGCCAGTGAAATGGTATAGGCACTTTCAAGGTTTAAAATTTAACACTGGTAATTTATATAATGTAGGTCATTTATCGTTTCGTGCAAAGCAATGGGTAATGGTCATGCACTCTACCACATCGGTGCATTACTTTATGTTGCTATGCCATGCTATTTTCAGGCACATCCAAAAACAAGCTTCATGTTGGTAACTGAAAGGGTGATCTTAGTTTCTCTGCGCCAGCTATGTCCCAGACAGAAGTGGGTAGTTAATACCTATATAACTACAATTATGCAACTATATTCGTATTTTACCACTCTGCCCACCTTGCAGCAGCATACCATATTATACTAACTACTGAACTGACCTGCTCTGAGCAGTAGGGTTCCACCAGCAGAAAATAAAGAGCGGGAGAGTCACTTTCTATAGTGCTGAAGTTTCAACAGCTTGTCCGTCAATGTGCATGCGCATTTGACGGAAGGACTAGTTGATCAAGTGACCGTTACCCGATTTGTAAGTAACGGGGTCCTGTTCAAATATTCTTAACTAATCGGCAATGAAGGCTCTGATTCTCGTGGGAGGCTACGGAACTCGGCTTAGGCCTCTGACGTTGTCTCGCCCTAAGCCCCTGGTGGAATTCGGCAACAAACCAATAGTTCTCCATCAGATTGAAGCTCTAGTTCAAGTGAGTTCTATTTACCTCAGCATGCTCCCAAGATCCCAAGACACACCACCATTTCTTCCCCATGCTATATGATACAGTATGAACAGGAATAGCGTTGTATACTTGCTGTAGCAGTCATTCTGCACAGTCAGCACATTTAGTGGCAGCAAGCCCATGTGTATTTTGCCTTAATTTAAAAAAATGGTTTTGAATGATTATCCAGAACAAGATAAAATTTTGTCTTGATAAAAAAATTGTATTAAATAGTGATAAATTTAAATAGTGATAAATAGTGACGATGGAAATATATTTATATTTGTTGTAATATCATAATTACAGTTATTTGCTGTGATAAAAAAATTGTATATATTAATAATACTTCGTCTGGAATTCATTAACAGTGAGGCTTGGACTGGAGAGCTGAAAATGGATATTAGCTCCTGCTCTGGAGGAAGCTTGTTGTTCCTGAGCTGAGCAGAACTGTTGTGTTAGGTTATGGAAAGACTCTCGGGCCTATGCATTTTGCCTAAGCAGCAGTAGTGTCTATGGGCATTCATTCTCGATCTGGTCATAAAGTCAACTTTGAAATTCAGTCAACACCCCAGCTGCCCTGGGGGGCTTATCTTTATGCCATTAGTGTGAACTCAGGTTGTTTAGCACCCCCTGGATAAGGTAGGTAAATAGGATGAAAATTGGAAATTCAGGTGGAAAAGGCACGTCTTGACTTTAGACTCCATAACTTCCAAATGGTTCGCAGTTAACAATTAAACACTTTCTGTATACTTATTGAATCCTGCTGAAAATCAAGTGACCTCTGCCTGACTTTGCCAGTTGTACACTCTGTGTTGGTGGGTGATCATGTCCTGCTTGGCTTTTTTCTAGTTTGTAGCAAAGTTGATGACTTGCAGCTGCTGCTTGACCACCATGAGCTTCCATCTCTGCAACAACTGCACTCTCGATGGCATGTTCCATGATGGTCCATCTCGAAAGCATTTAGGCAAACTATAAATTCTGCGCATATGATATGATTGACCTTTTATGCTCTATGAATCTCATTACAGCACCTCTAGTATTAAGCTAGAGACTGCCTAGTGGCTTCTTTTAATATTTAAAGTTGCTCCATCTCTGAGATTTTAATATTTAAAAAAATAGCTCTTATAAGTGTGCTATCCTTTGGCACTAAATAAGTATAACCACATCAAAGCTACATGCACTCATGTCCATCATTGCCACACCCTTTCCTGGGTCTTCCACATTCCTGGGATAACCGGCATGCCCCTAGCCCTAGAACACTCCCACTCCTGGCTCTTCCCGGCCCTAACCCTACCTAGCCCTAACTCTAACCCTCCATCTCTGGTTCAGCTTTATAGGAGCCGCCCCCACGACGTATTCCAATACAGGAAGTGGTGTAACGAGATTCATAAGGCCCACCAATTTAGACTTAATTAGCGTCGCACATTTTTAAAATTGTTATTTTTAGACAGGTCGCCATGGAGCATGCTGGTGAGTCCAGCTTTGGTTGGTGCAGAGATGGAAGCTTGTGGTGATCAAGCAGCAGCTACAAGGAACCAATTGTGCTGCAAGTCTAGGGAGGAGCAGTCCAGTAGGAAATCTTGTGGTCGCTAATGTAGAGTGGTACATTTGGAAAGGTCAGACAAGAGGTCACTTGGGTTTTAGCAAACTACTTTTAAAGACATGACTAGGTCTTAATTAAGGACAGCATGTGATAGAGTGCGATGTCGACAGCTTTTGTTTGCTCACTTGACATTCTTGGGTAATACGCTGCCAGCCACCAGTCCTGCGAGGTGTTCATAGCTACATGGTGGTGGGGCTTTTGTTTGGTGTTTCTCTAACACCTTGTTATGCTACGTTGTGCAGGCTGGCGTGAAGCACATCATTTTAGCGGTCAGCTATCATGCTGAGCTGTTGGAAACTGAAATGAAGGAGCAGGAAGAAAAGGTGAGTGGGAGGGAATGGTGAGGATGAGTGAGTGGAGCTGGTGAGTGCGAGAGGAGAGGGAGGGTTGGGCGAGGGAGGGAGTGGATGGGCACACTAGGAGAGTGAGAGGAGAGGAGAGGGACAGAGTAGGTTGAGCTGGTGAGAGAGGGAGGGTTGGGAGAGAGAGAGGGAGTGGGACTAGTGAGAGTTGGGAGAGAGAGGGAGTGAGGGAGTGTGACTGGTGAGAGAGGGAGAGAGCAGGTGAGAGAGCGGGATGGAGTGAGAGAGGAGAGTGAGGCAGTGCGAAATGGAGGGGGTGGGTGGGTGGAAGAAATCTGGAATAAAGTGTGGACATAATGCATGAGCACCTGTAGGTGGTAGGTGAGGTGGGAGTGGGTTTAGTTCACATGTAGACAAGCATTCTGTACTTGCTGCCTATATATATATGCATGCATGCAGTGTGGACCATCTGTGGAGTATTTTCTGGACCATCTCCATGGCATCAGCTTCCACGGCATCAGCTTCCACGGCATCAGGTTCCACAGCATCAGCTTCACAGCATCAGCTTCCACAGCATCAGCTTCCACAGCATCAGCTTCCACAGCATCAGCTTCCACGGCATCAGCATCAGCTTCCACGGCAATCAGCGTCCAATCATAACTATATACAGAATAAGGTTTGTTCAGCATCAGCTTCGGAGCATCAGCTTCCAATCATAACTATATAGAATAAGGTTTGTTCAGCATCAGCTTCGGAGCATCAGCTTCCAATCATAACTATATAGAATAAGGTTTGTTCAGCATCAGCTTCGGAGCATCAGCGTCCAATCATAACTATATAGAATAAGGTTTGTTACCTACGTAGTTTAGAGCTCCATAACCTTCAAACCACCGCGAATCCCTCTTAAACTCTGGATTTATCTGGTAGAACTTGGCATGCCATGCTAGTCAATTAATTACAACTTGAACAGGTAAGGTTGCAAGTTTGAAAGCCATATCAGGAACCACAGCTGGCAATGTCCAGGAGAGTTCTGAGTCACTAGGTCCCTGAAGAGTCAGTTTATTTGTATCAAGACAATTTTAAGTACATTATTGAGAAGGTTATTGTAATGTTATTATCGACTGAGAGTTCATTGAGAGTACAGTAGAACCTCAGAGTTACGAACCCCTCGGGAAAATAAATGTTCGTAATTCTGAAATGTCCGTAACTCTGAAACAATTACATCATAATGATGTCATGCTTATTTAGACTTGTTTAACAGTACAGTATGTACTTGTACGTACTTATCTACTCTTCTGCAAGTATTTCACAATATTTGTTTCACTGTTACAAGACTCTTTTACCCTCTCCACTTACCTAAATGCTGTGCCATCACATGCATGGAATTATATTCACTTCTACAAATTATGTACCATTGCACCAAGTATGTCTGTACATACTTTATGCACTAACATTTTACTATATGTACATACAGTACTGTATAACTAAGATTTAAAGAAATCAGTAATGTGTGTTTGTTTTAAAGAATCGTGTCTCTTCTTTGCTGCTAAAGAGTGCAGTTCACGTAGAAGTACCAAGTTCATTGGTGTAGCTTCTGCTTGTTGTTCCATCCGTATCAAACAAGTGCTGAAAGCTTCTTCAGCTTCAGTATGGGTGATGGTGCCAGCAGTTTGTTCTTCCTCTTCCTCCTCACTTTCATCAACTACCGATGATGCTTAAACAGTGCCTAGTATATCCTCATCAGTGATGTCCTCCACACCAGTTTCACCTAAGTGGTCCATGGTTAGCCATTCTTCCATCTCAGCATCAGGGACACCTAACTGATTACATTCTTCAGACACCCCTGGCAATTCTTCTTGTTGACTACCACAGTCTGGACCAAAGCCTAGCTTGTTCCAGGCATGACTAAGTGAGATTGTAGAAATATCATCCCAGGACTTGGCACAAAGATAGACCACATCTTTGATGGTGAGGCTCTTGCTAAATTGCACAAAAGAGTCATGCTCTGAGTGCCCCAGTAGCAGCTTTCTTAAAAGTAGTTTCTTATATCTATGCTTGAAGTAGTTCTCAAGCACACCCTGATCCATAGGCTGAACCAAGCTGGTAACATTGGGTGGTAAAAATAAACATTTAATGTCACCGTCAGCAGACACAAGTGTGGATGGAGAGGGATTGGATGGAGCATTATCGAGGAGGAGGACAGCCTTAGAAGACAATGACTTTGACTGCAGATAGAACTTCACTGAGGGCACAAAGTGTTTGTGGAACCAATCTGAGAAAATTATTATGTCCATCCATGCACTCTTCTGGCTGTAATAAAGAACAGGCAGAGTCGACATATTGACTCCAGAAAAACAACGTGGCTAGCACTTTTGTGTATAAATACTAAAGGCAGGTGGAAATCTCCACTGGCATTAGCAGTGGCCATCAATGTCACTCTATCCTTAGGAGATTTAAAATTCTTTGCATTCTTTTCAGAAGCATCGGCTAAGGTTTTGTTTGGAAGAAGACGCCAATACAGGCCTGTCACATCACAGTTAAAAATCTGGTGTGGAGACAGCTTGTGTTCTTCCACAAATTCATGGAAAAATATCTTAAAATTTTTCTGCGGCACTAGCATCTGCTGACAGGGATTCCCCTTGTAGACTCAACTGCCTTATTCCATGTCTCTTCTTAAATCGATGCAACCATCCATTGCTACCTTTGAAGTCATCTTCAGATTTATCTGGATGGAGCTGTTGAAAAATCAATCTTGCTTTTCCACCATCAAGACACCACTGATTGGTGTGTCCTTATGCCGTTCTTGTGTGAACCACAAATGCATGGCTCTATCAAAAGCATCATCATCAGCTCTTCTTACTATGCACCTCTTTTTCAGGGAGCTAACATCTTGTGCTTCAGCAGCAAACCTCGTGATCTTTTCCCTAGCTTTTTTAATGTCCGTCACGGTTGTTTTTCCAATTCCAAACTCCTTGGCTATGGCTGACAAAGTACTACTGCCTTGGTCCACTTTCTTCAAAATCTTAAGTTTCTCATCGATGGATAGCGTAACTCGCTTACGTTTCATAGAAGAGCTTGAGGCCATGGCAAAGAAACTACACGTTGCTAGCGTGCGAAGGAGAGAGAGCAGCTGTAATTCAGGTGTGCGCATGCGCGATAAATATTACCTGTGTGTGTGAGTCGAGTGTGACGATCCTTGACTCATTGGATGTTGCCTTGCCGTTCAGTTGACTGAGGTGTTCGTAATTCTGGGGTTCATAACTCTGAGGTTCTACTGTATTGTACCTCTCTCTCTCTCTCTCTGTGTGTGTGTGTGTGTGTGTGTGTGTGTGTGTGTGTGTGTTTTCATAAGCTTCTGCATAGTAAGGTTCTGGGGATGTAGAGCCCACACATGTGTGAGGTTACCTGAAGGTGCAGCTGTTCCTACTGCAGAGCTGGTTGCCATGTGTTGTAGTGGTACCAGTGGTGTTCCCACATCTGTTAGTGGACTTCTCTCATTCTTGATGTGGTGTATTATATAACAGACTGCAGCTCTGAACCAAAGCCAATGCTTGGCACTCAGTTTAGGCTGGAGGAAACAAGCATTCAACTTCCTGATCATATTTAGTGTGGGTGACCCGTTTATATTTAGTGTGGGTGACCCGTTTATATTTAGTGTGGGTGACCCGTTTATATTTAGTGTGGGTGACCCGTTTATATTTAGTGTGGGTGACCCGTTTATATTTAGTTTGGGTATATATTTAGTGTGGGTCCCGTTTATATTTAGTGTGGGCAACCCATTCATATTTACTGTGGGCAACCTGTTCATATTTAGTGTGGGCAATATTTAGTGTGGGCAACCCGTTCATATTTAGTGTGGGCAACCCGTCATAATTAGTGTGGGCAACCCGTTCATAATTAGTGTGGGCAACCCGTCTTATTTAGTGTGGGCAACCCATTCATATTTAGTGTGGGCAACCCGTTCATAATTAGTGTGGGCAACCCATTCATATTTAGTGTGGGCAACCCATTCATATTTAGTGTGGGCAACCCGTTCATATTTAGTGTGGGCAACCCGTTCATATTTAGTGTGGGCAACCCGTTCATATTGGGCAACCCGTTCATATTTAGTGTGGGCAACCCATTCATATTTAGTGTGGGCAACCCGTTCATATTTAGTGTGGGCAACCCGTTCATATTTAGTGTGGTCATATTTAGTGTGGGCAACCCGTTCATATTTAGTGTGGGCAACCCGTTCATATTTAGTGTGGGCAACCCATTCATATTTAGTGTGGGCAACCCGTTCATATTTAGTGTGGGCGACCCATTCATATTTAGTGTGGGCAACCCGTTCATATTTATGGACAACCCATTCATATTTAGTGTGGGCAACCCATTCATATTTAGTGTGGGCAACCCGTTCATATTTAGTGTGGGCAACCCGTTCATATTTAGTGTGGGCAATCCGTTCATAATTAGTGTGGGCAACCCGTTCATATTTAGTGTGGGCAACCCATTCATATTTAGTGTGGGCAACCCATTCATATTTAGTGTGGGCAACCCGTTCATATTTAGTGTGGGCAACCCGTTCATATTTAGTGTGGGCAACCCGTTCATATTTAGTGTGGGCAACCCGTTCATATTTAGTGTGTTCATATTTTCACACAAGACGACGTGTTCTATTTAAAAACAAACATTTAGGATTGACTTGTCAAATTGAAAGGAAATGAGCCTGTAACCACGTCGACCACACCTGTAACCACGTCGACCACACATGTAACCACGTAGACCACACCTGTAACCACATCGACCACACCTGCAACTACGTAGACCACACCTGTAACTGCATCGACCACACCTGTAACCACGTAGACCACACCTGTAACCATGTAGACCACACCTGTAACCATGTAGACCACACCTATTTGCTAGACCCTTTACCATTTATAGTCGTGACAGCATACTCACTTTTCAGCTTATAATTGGTGTACATGAATTTTAAGTTCCCATAATCATGGAAGTTGGGGGTGGGTGGGGTATTTGCTCCTCCCCTATAATTTCACAAGCCATGACCCCCCCATCCCCCCTCCCTCCCTTCCTTTCCCTCCCATCCTTCACCAAATCCTAAGGAAACTCTGCCACTGCACACAACTGGGTAGGTCTCTTTGTGGGTGCAATTAGGCCAATTGTTCCTGTTACGTCTGCTGTAGGAATGTATGTAGTATTGTTGTTGTTGTTGTTGTTGACTTGTCCTCTTCGGCTGTCTCGTAGCTTGGAGTGAAGATCAGCATGTCTCGTGAGGAGGAACCCCTCGGCACTGGTGAGTCTATGTGTTGACACGTTTAAGAGAGGGTGTGTCCTACACTGCCTCAACTTGACACCCTGTAGGATTCCTGGGGTACTTGGGACTATTCTAGGATGTCCCTGGAGTAGACCTAGATTACACCTACCCTATTCCTAGTCTTCCTAGTCCTAGAATACACCTAGCCTTGATCCTAGAATACACCTAATCCAAGCCTTAGAATACTCCTAACCTTAGCCCTACCTAGCCCTAGAATACAGCTAGCCCTAGCCCTAGAATACATAGCCCTAGTCCTAGAATACACCTAGCCCTAGAATACATAGCCCTAGTCCTAGAATACACCTAGCCCTAGCCCTAGAATACATAGCCCTAGTCCTAGAATACTCCTAGCCCTAGCCCTAGAATACCCAGCCCTAGTCCTAGAATACTCCAAGCCTAGTCCTAAAATACTCTTAGCCTTAGTCTCCTAGCCCTAGCCCTAGAATACATAGCCCTAGTCCTAGAATACATAGCCCTAGTCCTAGAATACTCCTAGCCCTAGAATACATAGCCCTAGTCCTAGAATACTCCAAGCCTAGTCCTAGAATACTCCTAGCCTTAGTCCTAGAATACTCCTAGCCCTAGCCCTAGAATACCCAGCCCTAGTCCTAGAATACTCCAAGCCTAGTCCTAAAATACTCTTAGCCTTAGTCCTAGAATACACCTAGTCCTAGCCTTAGAATACTCCTAACCCTAACCCAAGAATATAGCTAGCCCTAGCCTTAGAATACTCCTAGCCCTAGTCCTAGAATACTGCTACCATTCCTAGAATATACCCATCCGTCGAATACACAGCCTTAGTCCTAGCCCTAGCCCTAACCCTAGAATATTCCTAGACTACTCCTAGCCCTAATCCTAGAATACAAGCCTTAGTCCTGGAATACTCCTAGCCGTGATTCCAGGATCCATGGTGTGTAGTCAGTCACCCTGACTAGGGACCTCCCGGGTTTTTTCCATGGACTCCATGTTTCCTCAGAGGCCACATTGGACATGTCCAACTCGACTAACAGGTTCAGTAACAAATACAATATAGTGGGAAGTTTTTGACAGGTGTAAATGTTTGGTCATTTTGTCCAGTATATATCAAACAGAACGATCATGCTGTTTAGAGCTCATCTTTCATAACTGCACAGCAATGCGATGAGCAGCATTGGTGGTGTCTTTCTGACATAACCGCACCCCACTGCAGCCCAGTATCAGCAGGGTTGG
The DNA here is from genome assembly GCA_028752905.1 of Cladorhizidae sp. MBARI D1340-BT2. Classification (NCBI taxonomy): domain Eukaryota; kingdom Metazoa; phylum Porifera; class Demospongiae; order Poecilosclerida; family Cladorhizidae; species Cladorhizidae sp. MBARI D1340-BT2. The sequence goes on from JAQNBH010000001.1 coordinate 17,028,458, forward strand.
TGGTCTCTCTCTGATATAGCAGCTGCTCCCCACTGCAAGCAGCTTGCATGTAGGTTGTAGATCAACATGGTAGCCTCCAAACATTGCCTCAACATTATGCCAAGGAGCTAGCACTCCGTACAAATGGTAATGAGTGCATGTCTTACCCACATACATGTAGAGCCCACTATCAGGATGAAACTGAATTTTTATTCTTGTTACTTAAAATTTTAGCTACCAAAATTTCGCTCCCTAATTATCTCTGTTGCCATTCCACTAACCACGCTCAAGTTAAAACAAAAAGTTTTTTTAGATAACAAATTCCAGACTAACAATAAATTCATGTTTATAAAATTAATTTGAGCAATAGATATACTGTACTAATACAGTAGATACAGGTATTATTATACTACTACTACAGTACCACATGTACTACTACTACTACTACTACTGTACTACTACTCCTACTACTTCTACTGCTGGTGTTGTTGTTGTTGTTATTATTATTATTATTATTATTATTATTATTACTATTATTGTTATTATTAGCAGTCCAGTTCTTGGCACTGTTAATTAATGCAAGTGTGAGTTTCTGCCACATTTCTATCCCACACTCGACCCAGGGGACACTCCTTCCTTCCTATGTCTGACCTTTGTACTATGTGTTGTTATCCCATGAGATATTTTCGAGGCATTTAATATTCGTGGCTTTCACAGTTGGAATCAAATCCACGAATAGGTAGGCTAAGGGCAGCAGAGTTAGGGGTGTGGCTTCATACAATCCACAATCCACAAATGGGTAGGCTGAGGGCAGCAAACAGGGGTGTGGCTTCGTTATACTGTACAATCCACGAATAGGTAGGCTGAGGGCAGCAGATTTAGGGTGTGGCTTCATTAGAATCCATAATCCACGAATATGTAGGCTGAGGGCATCAGACAGGGGCGTGGCTTCATTAACTACACAATCACGAATATTTCCCCCTGCGGATACTTCTGTTGGTGACCAGCTATGAATATTAAACTGCTTGAAAATGTCCCCCCTATACACTTGGCTGTACAGTGGTTCATTTCTTAACCAATTATGTATGCTAATTAAATGTATGCTAATTAAATGTTATTTTAAAACGTTGCCTGTGGAATTTTTTATGGAGACGAGCGAGTGTGTTTCCATGGTTACAAGTGTGTCTGTGTTCTCGTTGTAGCCGGTCCCTTGGCTCTGGCGCGTGAGTTGTTGTGCAGCGATGAGGAGCCGTTCTTTGTGTTGAACAGTGACGTCATCTGTGACTATCCCTTCAGCACGTTGCTTGCCTTCCACAAGTCTCACGGCAAGGAGGGCACAATTGTGGTAAGCATGTATGAAGGTCCTGTAACTAACTTTGTGGTAAGCATGTATGAAGGGCCTGCAACTAACTTTGTGGTAGGCATGTATGAAGGGCCTGCAACTAACTTTGTGGTAGGCATGGATGAAGGTCCTGTAACTAACTTTGTGGTAGGCATGTATGAAGGTCCTGTAACTAACTTTGTGGTAAGCATGTATGAAGGGCCTGCAACTAACTTTGTGGTAAGCATGTATGAAGGGCCTGCAACTAACTTTGTGGTAAGCATGTATGTAGATACTGCAACTAACTGCATTAACACGTCGACCACTAACTTGGACCAGACCATTCTTGTGGGTTTGCTCTAAAACACAAACAAAACACACACCATAACTTTCATCCAATAATTTTGGTCTCAAATTTCAAAAGATGACCTCCTCCTTGCTTGCAATCAACCATGGTCAATTACTTGCAATAGCACTGAGGTCATAAGAAAATGAAATCACTTTGCACCCAAAGGGTGGGTCATTAACACTTACCATTTATGGTGCTAGAGACCTGACCCATTATGCTCAAGTATTATTTATGCTCTCACAACAATCCTCAGTTGACATAACCAAATCACAATTACCTCAGTAATCAGCTTGAATTTTACTTGCTCTAGCCTATGCTTTTCAGATCACTTCTAATATGCTATATAATTTTAATCCATAGCCAGAAAAGTAAGTACTATAAACCCTCTACAAGTGAAGGTGATTAACGGTTATTATATTGTAGCATTAATGAAGTAGTCCTATACTAACACTGTACAAGTGATTAATGTTATTATATTGTAGTATTAATTAATGAAGTTCTATACTAACACTGTACAAGTGATTAATGTTATTATATTGTAGTATTAATTAATGAAGTTCTATACTAACACTGTACAAGTGATTAATGTTATTATATTGTAGCATTAATTAATGAAGTTCTATACTAACACTGTACAAGTGATTAATGTTATTATATTGTAGCATTAATTAATGAAGTTCTATACTAACATTGGACAAGTGATTAACGGTTATTATATTGTAGCATTAATGAAGTCCTATACTAACACTGTACAAGTGATTAATGTTATTATATTGTAGTATTAATTAATGAAGTTCTATACTAACACTGTACAAGTGATTAATGTTATTATATTGTAGCATTAATTAATGAAGTTCTATACTAACACTGTACAAGTGATTAATGAAGTCCTATACTAACACTATACAAGTGATTAATGTTATTATATTGTAGCATTAATGAAGTTCTATACTAACACTGTACAAGTGATTATAATTATTATAGTACTAATGAAGTCCTGTACAAATGATTAACAATTATTATAATTATTGTAGCATTAATGAAGTCTGCACATAATTCCTCCAATGTGATCTGTTGATTGACATCAAAAGAAGAGGCTTTTAAAAGCAAAAAAATCTCTCTCTAGCTGATGATGGCTGCAATGAGACCACCTCCCTAGCTGCAGACAACCAGTTTTGGCAATGTGTCTTGGTTGTCTTTCCGCCATTCCAGAACATCAACCTTTGAATCGACTGCATCAGATTTTGCTAGGTAAACTGGCAGTTCAGGTTTTAGGCTAGTAATAGTGCTAGTTTGTTCAAGAATGCGATTGCAATAAGCAAATCAATATCAGTAGATAATGGATTCAGTCTCTTCACTTTAAATGGCAGGAAGGACCTATGTAGCAGCCTTGAAAGCATTTAATGGTGGTTGGGAGTCAGCAAACCTACTATCAAAGTAAGTTGAGCCCATTTTGAACACAACCAAGTTGAGATGAAATCCACTCCTCTTCAACAGGAGGGCTGCCTTTGGCTAGGTCATTGGCTGCAGCGTTTGCATCGAGGCAGTGGGCAACTTGAATGGCTGGTCGCAGATCAAGATGTCCTCATAGCATATCAGTGCTATAGGCCTGTCTCCCTCCAAGTTACATATATAAGGTTTCTCAGAATGCTCACCAACAGCACATATATCAGCCAACCCAATTTTTAGCATAAGAATGGGGGTCATTAAGTAGCTTGGGTCGTAGTGAGGGGTCAATGTCCTGGTTTCCATTCAGAGAAGGCACTACTCAAATTGCTCCATCACTTGGCACATAACCTTCCGTCGACTCCACCAGCAGGTCTTACTAAATGTGGCCATAGACTTACCAGTCTGTTCCTTCCATAGAGCTTGTCTTTGGACTATGAGCAAACAAAGAGACCCAGAGAGAAGTGAAAATGCTCAGTGTTGGAGTGTTAAATTATCTCCAACCCAAAGTGTGAGAGAAACAACTAATATCTCCTAAAAACTAGAACCGCATTGACACATGCACCATCTCTTGTGGCAGCCAGAAGAAGATGAGATTGAGTTCCTAATGTCACCGACAAAAAATGTCGATAAGCTCATGGGCTATTTCTTCCCCAATCATGCGCTCTAACCGAACCAAACATTGAGTAATTTCCCAGCCTTGAACGAATTGAATGACAACAGCTAATACTTCCCCTAGCCTTGATGCACTATCAGAAATGATTGAAACAAATTTACCGAGAATTTCTTCCTTTATCCTCGACTTCTCTTCATGAATAAAAGGAATGAGCTCACTCACGTGGCTGGAATCAGTCAGACGCAAAGCTTTCTCTTCCAAGGTATCTTTGAAGTGCACTAGCTTTGCAATAGGAATCCCTGCTCGCAGAAATACTGCCATCACCTTAACTTGGTAGACTCTTGTTGCTCGGAGAGACACTCTCCCTTTGGGTGAACAAGATCATCATATTTTCTAAGTGCACTGACAATATCCATCTCTTTTGTTAGCTTCTTCATTAAATTAATTTTCCTGGCTTCATGTTTGGAAGACTTTGGATGGTTATACGCTATGCTCAATTTCCTAGCATGCATTGCAGAAAATCCGCCTCATTGCAGATACTGTCAATTCATCATCTGGAAACTCTTTACCCTTCTGCTTGGATTTATCTTGGGATCTTTAACTCAATGTTGATCAGAGGACCTCTTTTTTCCTTGTGGTTGAACCCACTTTCTTGAAAGATCCAGCTTTGCCACTTTAACCAATTTAGCAAAGAAACTACCTGGACTAATGGGTCCTCCTCTCCAGAACCTGAACCAATATGCTGTAGTTATATTATGACATGTGGGGTGGCCTCAGCAGGACTGATAGCCTTGACCACTAATGTGAAGAACAACACTCGCCAACTCAAGATACAGTGTCACACATGACAAAGCACGTGGAATATTTAGCTATGTACAGATAGTACAGTGCAGGCAGCTGCCAGTTCAGAGTTCAGCTGACTCAGAGTGCATGAGTGGAGACTGGAAGGAATGTTGTTAACGACATGAATAATGGCTCTCCATTTAACATATTCTGCATTTCACTTAAGTCCGGTTCACAATATGATATAGTTGCGTGCGTTCTGTCCTTCTGATCGGTTGTGCTGATATTGTGAACTGATAACGCTGTACGGATCTAATGGATGGGAATGGATATGAAACGCACAAGTAGGATTTGATTCAACTCTTGCGTCCAATCCGTTGCATCAGACCAATCAGAATCCTAGAACATATGTATTGAACTTTACGCTCTTTCCATGATCTCTCTAGAATTATTGAAGTGGTGAGGAGCTTTCCCGGACTCGGGCAGGTCTCAGCTAGAGGCTAAAGATCTTAGGCCGAAAGAAAATGCCTGGTAGGAAGTGGCTATCCAGGTAACTAGTTAGCTGTTACCAGCTATAAAAATATTTCAGCTAGTAATTCCTCTTTCTGACCTTCATCCTGCTATAGCCAATAGCAAAATCAAATCCAACTCTTCCTCACTGCTAGTATGACGTCCATTGTATTGGTCCAAGTTCAAATGCAGAGGACTCAACGGTTCAACGCAAATATTGTGAACCATGCAGCGGAATGGAAGAGATAGTGCAACGCATGCAATGGAAACGGATCGAATAGAACTAATTGCCATCCCTCATATTGTCAACCTGCCTTGAGTCATCACATCATTAACAAAACACTGAAGAAAAAGCACCCTATTATGCTGGCCTTATATACTATTAATTACTTAAACACTGAAGAAAAAGCACCCTATTATGATTAATTACTTAAACACTAAAGAAAAAGCACCCTATTATGCTGGCATGATGCTCAATGCTTTGACACACCTATTATGTGCCTGGCATAATGTAGCAAGGTTTGCCTGATTGCTAGCAGAGTTACCACGGTTTCATCTAGCCTATTTTCAATACTAGCATGTGAAGTGAGCACACAGACTAGACTCTCTCATGGGGAAATTAATGCATTGAAAAACAGATCATTCATACGATAGAGAAAATAAAGAGCTTTCAGATGATATAAAATTATTTACTAAGGGGAAAAATTGACAAGAGTTAGAAACATTTATATGTGGTCAATGCACTTCTATGGGAAGCCATGTTATTCATGCTTCTTCTCATCCATTTAATTGGTACATAACACAATTGCAGCATTCATAACTCAAGAATGATTGACAATAAGAAACTTGAAACACAGTTAGTATAGCAGTGAGTGGAGAGTGGGAGAAACAACTTTTTTTTTGTGCTTTTTCGAAGAAAAACAAAAAAAATGGGCTTGTCCTCCCTTGTTGTAGCTATAACCTTCCTAGGAATAACCACTGTAGAGTGCAAATATAATAGGCTGCAGTTTCTTAGAAGAATCAGCTCAGCAAAAGCTATGCAGCAATGTCTATAGCTAACAAAACTCGTAGCTAAGAAATCCATCCAAGAGCAAGAGTGAATGGATACAGAGTGGTTCCCTATAGGCGTAGGTACCCGTGCAGTGCTCATCCCTTTGCAGAAGAGGCTTCTAGACTCTGCCAAGTTGGCCAGGAGAATCCACCCGGCAGTTGTGATCGTTGCTCACTTAATCTAAAAATAAATAAATAAATAAAGTGTGATACACAGTGGTCCACTGGGCATCTACATACATATGTATATGGTTGCCAATGATGCCAGAGTTTGTACACATCTACATATGTATATGGTTGCCAATGATGCCAGAGTTTGTACACATCTACATATGTATATGGTTGCCAGTGATGCCAGAGTTTGTACACATCTACATATGTATATGGTTGCCAATGATGCCAGAGTTTGTACACATCTACATATGTATATGGTTGCCAATGATGCCAGAGTTTGTACACATCTACATATGTATATGGTTGCCAATGATGCCAGAGTTTGTACACATCTACATATGTATATGGTTGCCAATGATGCCAGAGTTTGTACACATCTACATATGTATATGGTTGCCAATGATGCTAGAGTTTGTACACATCTACATATGTATATGGTTTCCAATGATGCTAGAGTTTGTACACATCTACATATGTATATGGTTGCCAATGATGCCAGAGTTTGCACACATCTACATATGTATATGGTTGCCAATGATGCCAGAGTTTGTACACATCTACATATGTATATGGTTGCCAATGATGCCAGAGTTTGTACACATCTACATATGTATATGGTTGCCAATGATGCCAGAGTTTGCACACATCTACATATGTATATGGTTGCCAATGATGCCAGAGTTTGTACACATCTACATATGTATATGGTTGCCAATGATGCCAGAGTTTGTACACATCTACATATGTATATGGTTGCCAATGATGCCAGAGTTTGTACACATCTACATATGTATATGGTTGCCAATGATGCTAGAGTTTGCACACATCTACATATGTATATGGTTGCCAATGATGCCAGAGTTTGCACACATCTACATATGTATATGGTTGCCAATGATGCCAGAGTTTGCACACATCTACATATGTATATGGTTGCCAATGATGCTAGAGTTTGCACACATCTACATATGTATATGGTTGCCAATGATGCCAGAGTTTGTACACATCTACATATGTATATGGTTGCCAATGATGCCAGAGTTTGTACACATCTACATATGTATAAGGTTGCCAATGATGCCAGAGTTTGTACACATCTACATATGTATATGGTTGCCAATGATGCCAGAGTTTGTACACATCTACATATGTATATGGTTGCCAATGATGCCAGAGTTTGTACACATCTACATATGTATATGGTTGCCAATGATGCCAGAGTTTGTACACATCTACATATGTATATGGTTGCCAATGATGCCAGAGTTTGCACACATCTACATATGTATATGGTTGCCAATGATGCCAGAGTTTGTACACATCTACATATGTATATGGTTGCCAATGATGCCAGAGTTTGTACACATCTACATATGTATATGGTTGCCAATGATGCCAGAGTTTGCACACATCTACATATGTATATGGTTGCCAATGATGCCAGAGTTTGTACACATCTACATATGTATATGGTTGCCAATGATGCCAGAGTTTGTACACATCTACATATGTATATGGTTGCCAATGATGCCAGAGTTTGTACACATCTACATATGTATATGGTTGCCAATGATGCCAGAGTTTGTACACATCTACATATGTATATGGTTGCCAATGATGCCAGAGTTTGCACACATCTACATATGTATATGGTTGCCAATGATGCCAGAGTTTGCACACATCTACATATGTATATGGTTGCCAATGATGCCAGAGATTGTACACATCTACATATGTATATGGTTGCCAATGATGCCAGAGTTTGTACACATCTACATATGTATATGGTTGCCAATGATGCCAGAGTTTGTACACATCTACATATGTATATGGTTGCCAATGATGCCAGAGTTTGTACACATCTACATATGTATATGGTTGCCAATGATGCCAGAGATTGTACACATCTACATATGTATATGGTTGCCAATGATGCCAGAGTTTGTACACATCTACATATGTATATGGTTGCCAATGATGCCAGAGTTTGTACACATCTACATATGTATATGGTTGCCAATGATGCCAGAGTTTGTACACATCTACATATGTATATGGTTGCCAATGATGCCAGAGTTTGTACACATCTACATATGTATATGGTTGCCAATGATGCCAGAGATTGTACACATCTACATATGTATATGGTTGCCAATGATGCCAGAGTTTGTACACATCTACATATGTATATGGTTGCCAATGATGCCAGAGTTTGTACACATCTACATATGTATATGGTTGCCAATGATGCCAGAGTTTGCACACATCTACATATGTATATGGTTGCCAATGATGCCAGAGATTGTACACATCTACATATGTATATGGTTGCCAATGATGCTAGAGTTTGCACACATCTACATATGTATATGGTTGCCAATGATGCCAGAGTTTGTACACATCTACATATGTATATGGTTGCCAATGATGCCAGAGTTTGTACACATCTAAATATGTATATGGTTGCCAAGGGAAAAAAGCTTGACAAAATTGAGACTGACCTATGCTTCTGAGATTATGACATCATATATCATTACACCATACAACATTGCATCATTCAGGTTTACACCATACATTACATCATACAACATTACATCATACAGCATTATAATCTATTGTTTGACACTACGGTGTATGTATATGTATGTATGTGTGTGTGTGTGTAGGTCACTCGGGTAGAGGAGCCTTCGAAATATGGAGTGGTCATATATGATGAGAAGTCAGGAGAGATCAACTGTTTCGTGGAGAAACCCAAGATTTTTGTATCGAACAAGATTAATGCTGGCATCTACATATTCAACACCACCATACTAAATAGGATAGAGGTATGCTTATGTGCTGTACTGTCATTCTAGTTGTGTGTAGTCCTACCTGTACTGCCATGCTAGTCAGAGGCCTACCTGTACTGTCATGCTAGTCAGTATGTAGTCCTACCTGTACTGCCATGCTAGTCAGAGGCCTACCTGTACTGTCATGCTAGTTGGTGGTGTAGTCCTGCCTGTACTGTCATGCTAGTTGGTTTGTCTGTCATGCTAGTTGGTTTGTAGTCCTACCTGTACTGTCATGCTAGTTGGTGTGTAGTCCTACCTGTACTGCCATGCTAGTTGGTGTGTAGTCCTACCTGTACTGCCATGCTAGTTGGTGTGTAGTCCTACCTGTACTGCCATGCTAGTTGGTGTGTAGTCCTGCCTGTACTGTCATGCTAGTTGGTGTGTAGTCCTACCTGTACTGCCATGCTAGTTGGTGTGTAGTCCTACCTGTACTGCCATGCTAGTTGGTGTGTAGTCCTATCTATACTGTCATGCTAGTTGGTGTGTAGTCCTACCTGTACTGACATGCTAGTTGGTGTGTAGTCCTACCTGTACTGCCATGCTAGTTGGTGTGTAGTCCTACCTGTACTGTCATGCTAGTTGGTGTGTAGTCCTACCTGTACTGTTATGCTAGTTGGTGTGTAGTCCTACCTGTACTGCCATGCTATTTGGTGTGTAGTCCTACCTGTACTGTCATGGTAGTCAGTATGTAGTCCTACCTGTACTGTCATGCTAGTTGGTGTGTAGTCCTATCTATACTGTCATGCTAGTTGGTGTGTAGTCCTACCTGTATTGTCATGCTATCTAGATTGTGTACAGTTGGTGTATAGTCCTGTATATATACGCTGTACTGCCATGCTTTTTATACTCATTCAAGTAGACACTTTGCAAAATTGGTGCCCCTGAAGTCTGGTTCACAACACGACGCTGGCCTAGTGTTGCGTTACATGTAGTCAATTGACCTTTGACCCTCGAATCGTGCTCAACAAAGATGGTCACTGATTGGTCCGACGCTGCGTTCAGACGCTGCATTGGACCAATCAGAACATCACTTGTCCATCTTTGTTGAGCGGCGGTTTGGGTCAAAGGTCAATTGAAAACATGCAATGCGATGCAACCCTCGGCCAGCGTCGTGTTGTGAACCAGCCTTAACTATTAAGTCCTTTGTTATAATAAAATCACAGGTTCAGGGGGAAAGTTAGGGGTCTTTGAAATGTCCCCTACATTTAACCTTTAGACTCTCCTCAATCAATTGATCCGCTGATTATTATTTCTTGTGTGTGTGTGTGTGTGTGTGCATGGTGTGTGTGTGCGTGCATGGTGTGTGTGTGCGTGCATGGTGTGTGTGTGTGTGCGTGCATGGTGTGTGTGCGCATGTGTGCGTGTGTATGTGGAAGAATTATTTATTGTAGCCATAACTCTTTCCTTTCTAATCCTGAAGGACAATAAGCTATTCAGAAAGCAAATATAACAAGCTGCAGTTTAGTACAAGAACCAGCTCCATGGAGGCAAGCCTACAAAAGCTACTCATCGCTACATTACACCATGGATACTACAAAACTTACAGCAGAGAGATCCATCCAGGAGTGCCTTCTTTCTCAACTGGGAGCAGATTCAAAGTGAATCCAGGTCAGTGTGGATGGCTGTGCAGCTTCCCTTCACATTCATACAGTGAAGGCTTCCAGGAGCAGCACTGATTGGCTTGGAAGAGACTGTTCATGAAGCAGTTGCAGTCATCAGCCATTTTGTGTTGTGTCTTTTTTCCTTCCCCCTCCTGGGGGTTTGCTCACTCCTACCGTGTGACTACTTTAAGATGATACAGCAGTCCACTGGGCATGTGCAGGTTCCTCCCGTGTGACTACTTTAAGATGATACAGCAGTCCACTGGGCATGTGCAGGTTCCTACCGTGTGACTACTTTAAGATGATGCAGCAGTCCACTGGGCATGTGCAGGTTCCTCCCGTGTGACTACTTTAAGATGATACAGCAGTCCACTGGGCATGTGCAGGTTCCTCCCGTGTGACTACTTTAAGATGATACAGCAGTCCACTGGGCATGTGCAGGTTCCTCCCGTGTGACTACTTTAAGATGATACAGCAGTCCACTGGGCATATGCAGGTTCATTTTTAATACACATGTGCTAGAGTTGGCAGGTGCGTCCGCTTATGGTGCTACAGAGGTCAAGCATGACTGACTAACAAACCAACCACACTTTCATACTGGACATTTCGTTTGGGGAGGAGGCTGCGAAGCACGGAGTAGGGGGGGTGGGGTTCTGTGGTTACTGCCCCAGAGAGATATACATGAAGATATATTTTTTCGTTCTCTGAGGTTAATTAATTCTGGTGTATAATTTTGGATGGAAAATTGCCACGGTGAATATTCAATAAACCAGCAATTTCAAGCAAGAAGCTTAGGGGTGCCGATGGAGTATACCAAACTGCAGCTTATTGTATTTTCACTCTGAATTGATTATTCCTGGGAAAAGCTATACTAGTATGTGTAAATAAAATAAAGTCTCCTGTACAGGCAGTGACTCCAAGTCCGGGCATGGACCCAGAGACTGCCAAACTTACACAATCATGAGAGAAATGACTGCACGAGTAAAGATACTATATACACACTTGGAAAATATATGACATTTTATAGATGGCAAATAATGACAGAAAAAGGACGTTATCAACCCATTGAGGTCATGTGTTCTGTCACATGTGACTCATGTGCGTGTAGTGTTGATAAACCACCGTAGAGCCAGGAAATTTGGCGCAGAATTAGATTTGGCAGTTTCGCAAATTGTGGGGGAGGCACCGCCAAATTAAATTCTTTGTCGTGCTGTCATTATTGTCTGGTGGGTGGAGTCTGCAAAATTTCTCACATTGCAAATTAGTATGGCGCTATTTGAGTGTTTCACGAGAGAGAGCTGCTTCCAACAAGGTTTTGTCGTTGTCGGACAACGAGCAAGCAGTTGAAGTATCTTCCAAGGTGCATGGTCAATGTGGTGTTTCCTGGCAACATTGGCTCTGCATGCGGATGTTTGTCTCTTCTCTCGTATGTACAAACCAATTCTTCATGTACATGTACACTGAGATTCCAAATATATACATACGTAGTGTCCTCAAGTGATGCTCTCCATCAAGGCATGTGGTATCCTAGCAACACAATTCGCACCTGCCTCAGCACTCACTATATCTAGTGCTGGATGTGACCACACCTTTCATCACACACTTGTCCAACAAATCTTAATAATTTGGGTTAAAAGCACGTGCTTGATCTTATCACAGCAATGCAAAGCATTGAGTGGCTGGTAGAGAGAGGAACACCAGAAATATTTTAGCACATGATATACTGGAAAATTTGAAATCCTACCATTGCCCTAATCCTAGCATAGCAGTAGCCCTAATGCATTACTGATCATTGTATTTCTGTAGTCATTGTCCTAACCCTAGCATAGCAGTAACCCTAATACATTACTGATCATTGTATTTCTGTAGCCATTGTCCTAACCCTAGCATAGCAGTAACCCTAATACATTACTGATCAATGTATTTCTGTAGTCATTGTCCTAACCCTAGCATAGCAGTAGCCCTAATACATTACTGATCATTGTATTGCTATAGTCATTGTCCTAACCCTAGCACAGCAGTAGCCCTAATACATTACTGATCATTGTATTGCTATAGTCATTCTAACCCTAGCATAGCTGAAGCCCTAATACATTACTGATCATTGTATTTCTGTAGTCATTGTCCTAATCCTAGCATAGCAGTAGCCCTAATACATTACTGATCATTGTATTTCTGTAGCCATTGTCCTAACCCTAGCATAGCTGAAGCCCTAATACATTACTGATCATTGTATTTCTGTAGTCATTGTCCTAATCCTAGCATAGCAGTAACCCTAATACATTACTGATCAATGTATTGCTATAGTCATTGTCCTAACCCTAGCATAGCAGTAGCCCTAATACATTATACTGATCAATGTATTTCTGTAGCCATTGTCCTAACCCTAGCATAGCTGAATCCCTAATTCAGTGTACTTATCTGTGCACATGTACATGGTATTCTATCAATATATTGTACAGTACATGTACTTTGCTTACTAGTGCAGATACGTGAGTCAAAGTGGTTAGTGGTTTATAGGCCAGCTAAACAGAGGTTTTATGATTGTAATATCCCTTTACCAACTGGGCTTGTGCTTTGTTTCGCAGCTGAGGCAAATGTCCTTAGAGAAGGGCGTGTTCCCCTTCATGGCCAAGGACCAAGTGCTCTATGCGTTCGACTTAGAAGGTAAAACTAATTAGCAGTGTTACATAATAGAATACAGAGAGTGAAAGAGCACATACATGAGAAGTTGAACAGGAGATTTAGTAGCCCCTGGCAATCATGCGAGAGGGGGAAAAGTGTAATTTTTCAGCCGAAAAAATAGGAATCCTAAGTCATAATCTACTGCCTGCCTTCAGACTTTAAGAGCTGATTAACTGTAGGTGATTTTGTGTTCTTTGACCCAATACCAGTAAATCAAAAGTTGGTTGTTTTCTAGAGTTGGTCCCTGTCTCTCAGATCCCATCTGAGCTGTTTGTGCGTACATATATAAACTTGCATGCACACACCTCACACACCACAAACGATTTGTACGTTTGTTCATTCATTAATATATACATGCATTTCTAAAAAAAATATATCGCTACTGTAGCACGTGCCAAGTGGGATATGTAGGATCACAATGGCACTGCCGTACCTCGAATAGGATTCTGGCTGTTCTCTCTGTGTCCATAGGGTTCTGGATGGACATAGGCCAGCCCAAGGACTTCATCACTGGCGTGGGACTCTACCTCGACCACTTGAGGAAAGCACATCCTGAGAGACTGGCCGTGGGCGAGAACTACGTGGGCAACGTATTGGTGGTGCGTGAGTCACAGTAGATAAGGTTGTACCGTGCGAGTGCAATCAATGGCTGGCAGTTGTGGGATCCTGCGGAGTGGCCAGAGGTACCGTGGACAATCCCGCAATCAACCACGCATGTCGCAAGTTTGAAATTCTTGCCCGCGAGGAAAGAAGGACGGGTGAAGATCCCTGTGTCAATGTTGGTATCTTGCAGATATCTTTTTTTATGCTTAATTTTCAATTTCCTCCTCCCCCTTTTTAGATTCAATTTTTTTTTTAACTACCATAGCATAAGTTTAGCCTCTCACTGATGGTGAGCTGCCCCCATGCAATGATCTTCTCTGTGAACTCCAGCAAGGTTTCCGTTTGATAGTTGTCCTATAGCTGACACTGCTCTTGGCAATGTGGTTGACTTGAGCTAGCTACAGTACAGTACATGTACCTCTAAGAAGCCTTCGTCAGCAAGCTCAAACTGGAGCATAGTTCATGTGGGTATATGGCTCCTCCCATGAGCTCCACCCACAAATCACTCTAGTCTGGATATTTTATGCATAAGTTCGCCAACCAAATTTTCCCGGAGCTTAGTGACTCAAGCTTTAGAGCACTGCTCCAGCATACATTCAGCACTTGCCACTCGTAGAAGAGTTGAGGTTAGTCAAGGCTGTAATATTCTGTGGCTCATTATTTGAGTTTGATGCTTTTTAAACAAAAGTTTAAAATTCGTGAGAGTTATAGTTTTGTTGATGCTTAAAGTACATGCAGTCATTGGAGAGGGTGTGGTCATTCACATGTGCCGGGGGAGTGGGAGGGGCTTTCTTTCATTCTTTCAATATACATTTATTACAATGACCTGATAATGAACTTCTCTCTCGACGTTTCAACTATTAGATGCTCTAGCCTTCAATCAGGAATAATGACTAGATGCTCTAGCCTTCATCAGGAATAATGACTAGATGCTCTAGCCTTTATCAGGAATAATGACTAGATGCTCTAGCCTTCATCAGGAATAATGACTAGATGCTCTAGCCTTCATCAGGAATAATGACTAGATGCTCTAGCCTTCATCAGGAATAATGACTAGATGCTCTAGCCTTTATCAGGAATAATGACTAGATGCTCTAGCCTTCATCAGGAATAATGACTAGATGCTCTAGCCTTCATCAGGAATAATGACTAGATGCTCTAGCCTTCATCAGGAATAATGACTAGATGCTCTAGCCTTCATCAGGAATAATGACTAGATGCTCTAGCCTTTATCAGGAATAATGACTAGATGCTCTAGCCTTCATCAGGAATAATGACTAGAGCTCTAGCCTTCATCAGGAATAATGATTAGAAGCTCTGGCCTTCGTCAGGAATAATGACTAGATGCTCTGGCCTTCATAAGGAATAATGACTAGATGCTCTAGCCTTCATCAGGAATAATGACTAGATGCTCTAGCCTTCATCAGGAATAATGACTAGAAGCTCTGGCCTTCATCAGGAATAATGACTAGATGCTCTGGCCTTCATCAGGAATAATGACTAGATGCTCTAGCCTTCATCAGGAATAATGACTAGATGCTCTAACCTTCATTAGGAAAATGACTAGATGATCTAGCCTTCATCAGGAATAATGACTAGATGCTCTAGCCTTCATCAGGAATAATGACTAGATGCTGTAACCTTCATTAGGAATAATGACTAGATGCTCTAGCTTTCATCAGGAATAATGACTAGATGCTCTAGCCTTCATCAGGAATAATGACTAGATGCTCTAGCCTTCATCAGGAATAATGACTAGATGCTCTAGCCTTCATCAGGAATAATGACTAGATGCTCTAGCCTTCATCAGGAATAATGACTAGATGCTCTAACCTTCATCAGGAATAATGATTAGATGCTCTGGCCTTCATCAGGAATAATGACTAGATGCTCTAGCCTTCATCAGGAATAATGATTAGAAGCTCTGGCCTTCATCAGGAATAATGACTAGATGCTCTAGCCTTCATCAGGAATAATGACTATATGCTCTAACCTTCATCAGGAATAATGACTAGATGCTCTGAGGAATAATGACTAGATGCTCTAGCCTTCATCAGGAATAATGACTAGATGCTCTAGCCTTCATCAGGGATAATGACTACGTAGATGCTCTAGCCTTCATCAGGAATAATGACTACGTAGATGCTCTAGCCTTCATCAGGAATAATGACTAGATGCTCTAGCCTTCATCAGGAATAATGACTAGATGCTCTAACCTTCATCAGGAATAATGATTAGATGCTCTGGCCTTCATCAGGAATAATGACTAGATGCTCTAGCCTTCATCAGGGATAATGATTAGAAGCTCTGGCCTTCATCAGGAATAATGACTAGATGCTCTAGCCTTCATCAGGAATAATGATTAGAAGCTCTGGCCTTCATCAGGAATAATGACTAGATGCTCTAGCCTTCATCAGGAATAATGACTAGATGCTCTAGCCTTCATCAGGAATAATGACTAGATGCTCTAACCTTCATCAGGAATAATGACTAGATGCTCTGAGGAATAATGACTAGATGCTCTGAGGAATAATGACTAGATGCTCTAGCCTTCATCAGGAATAATGACTAGATGCTCTAGCCTTCATCAGGAATAATGACTAGATGCTCTAGCCTTCATCAGGGATAATGACTACGTAGATGCTCTAGCCTTCATCGATTCCTATTCCTGATGAAGGCTAGAGCATCTGCACCTACTAGTCAGAACGTCGAGAGAATAATTCAATGAGAAGGTCATTGTATGTCACCTGATAGTTGATAGAGAAATACATGTACGAGTATGTTTAAGAACTCTAAAGCTCTGGTCTTCATCTGTACCACTGCTAGAGCAGCTTCACGAGTGGCTAGCTACTTGCTTGACTCCATTTTAAGGGCCAGGAGCTACTCAACGAACTCTTAGTTGACATATAACGAAATTACAATGACCTCAATAATGAACTTGTATTTTTCTCCCTCTCAAAGTCTATCAAGTCTACATTTGCTTGTTGCTCTGAGTGCAGTTTGGCGCAGGGGATGGCGCAGGGGATAAATGTTGTGTATTGGAAACACACACAAGTGTATGTAGTGCACACATGACACATATACACCGCACACATATATGCACAAAAACCATGAGAGCCTCTGTGCCCGTGACACGCACTCTCATAGCGGAAGTCCTGAAGTGACCATGCTACAATACTATATCTATGCAAGCCATTGCATGTGTTGTAGCTGTCTGTACCGTCCTCTTTGCACTGCAGCACTCCACGGCTGAGATCGGTAAGGGATGTCGTATAGGCCCGAGTGTGGTGATCGGTCCCGGCGTCATCGTAGAGGATGGTATGTTTGTTGCTGTCTGCCAAGTCCGTATATTCACGTCTGACGATTGACGATTGTGGCAATGACGGAAACGAGAATTGCAAATTGCCTTATTTGGGTCTGCCTAAACAACAGCAACAAAGCGCTGTGTACTTGGCTATCTCGTATGTATGTATATATGCACGTACATACAGGCTCAGGGCTCTGTTCTGTTAATGTTTTTGTTAATGTCAGCAGGTGAAAAATTCTTCGAGCTTTTCTTCGTAGCAAATAGTTATAGAATGTTTCTGCTCGTGACCATCTTGTTGGGTCTGGCACAACTGAGAGCAGACGTCTGTGGTGGGTGGAGAGGGATAGGGTGGGGGGAGAGGTATAAGGTGGGTGTGGGTGGAGGGAGATAGGTGGGGTAGGTGGAGGGAGATAGGTGGGGTAGGTGGAGGGAAATAGGTGGGGTAGGTGGAGAGAGATAGGTGAGGGGTGGAGGGGGATGTGGTGGGGGTGGGTGGAGTGGGATAATGTGGGGTGGGTGGAGAGGGATGGGGGCTGGAGGGGAATAGGGGGTGGGCGGGTGTAAAGTGATAGGTTGGGATGGGTGGAGAGGGATTGGGTGGAGGGGGGTATATAGGGTGGGGGTGGGTGGAGTTGAACTAGGCTATGTAAATGTTCCAGTGAAGAGTGCCAGAACTGATAATCTGCTATGAACAAATGCTCGAGTGATTATTGGCTTGTTGGATATATTTAGTTAGTTGTCATGGTTATTGATTTATTCTCCGTGGCCGATATATTATTACAAATTTTCATATAACAAAACAATATCAGCAGCTTTATTATTGTTGCTGCTGAATAATCATTTGTTTGTTAGTTTATTTATATGATCAATTAAAAGGCAACAAAACAAACAGTGACAAAACATCAGAAAACTGCAGGTGTGTTCAATTCCTCCCCACTCTTTATCATGACGATAACTTGTTCTGCAGGGGTGTGTTTGTCCAAGTCTACACTGCACCGAGGTTCAAAGGTCATGTCCCATGCGTGGGTGCAGTCCAGCATAGTAGGATGGAAGTCAACTGTGGGGAAGTGGGTAAGCCACATGCTGTATAACTGTGGGTAAGTGGGTAAGTCACATGTTGTATAACTGTGGGGAACTGGGTAAGCCACATGCTGTATAACTGTGAGGAAGTGGGTAAGCCACATGCTGTATAACTGTGGGTAAGTGGGTAAGCCACATGCTGTATAACTGTGGGGAAGTGGGTAAGTCACATGCTGTATAACTGTGGGGAAGTGGGTAAGCCACATGCTGGGTAAGGGGTAAGTCACATGCTGTATAACTGTGGGTAAGTGGGTAAGTCACATGTTGTATAACTGTGGGTAAGTGGGTAAGCCACATGCTGTATAACTGTGAGGAAGTGGGTAAGCCACATGCTGTATAACTGTGGGTAAGTGGGTAAGCCACATGCTGTATAACTGTGGGTAAGTGGGTAAGTCACATGTTGTATAACTGTGGGGAACTGGGTAAGCCACATGCTGTATAACTGTGAGGAAGTGGGTAAGTCACATGCTGTATAACTGTGGGGAAGTGGGTAAGTCACATGCTGTATAACTGTGAGGAAGTGGGTAAGTCACATGCTGTATAACTGTGAGGAAGTGGGTAAGTCACATGCTGTATAACTGTGGGGAAGTGGGTAAGCCACATGCTGGGTAAGTGGGTAAGCCACATGCTGTATAACTGTGGGGAAGTGGGTAAGTCACATGCTGTATAACTGTGGGGAAGTGGGTAAGCCACATGCTGGGTAAGTGGGTAAGTCACATGCTGTATAACTGTGGGGAAGTGGGTAAGCCACATGCTGTATAACTGTGGGTAAGTGGGTAAGTCACATGTTGTATAACTGTGAGGAACTGGGTAAGCCACATGCTGTATAACTGTGAGGAAGTGGGTAAGCCACATGCTGTATAACTGTGGGTAAGTGGGTAAGCCACATGCTGTATAACTGTGGGTAAGTGGGTAAGTCACATGTTGTATAACTGTGGGGAACTGGGTAAGCCACATGCTGTATAACTGTGAGGAAGTGGGTAAGTCACATGCTGTATAACTGTGAGGAAGTGGGTAAGTCACATGCTGTATAACTGTGGGGAAGTGGGTAAGCCACATGCTGGGTAAGTGGGTAAGTCACATGCTGTATAACTGTGGGGAAGTGGGTAAGTCACATGCTGTATAACTGTGGGTAAGTGTATAACAGGGATATGGGTAGCCCACATACTAGAGAGAGGGATTTTTATGAGCGAGTTGACATTCACAGTTTTCATGGTTAGAATCCAATTTGCCAATAGGTAGAACGAGAAACAACAGGGCATGGAGGTGTTGCTTCCACTAAACTTACAAGCCACGAATGCTTCCGCTATGAACTATTTAGTTGGTCACCATCTGTGACAATTTTGTTGCTTGAAAGTAGACTACTTCATGGGTAAGAGTAGGTGTGTGCACATTATTATGCAATGATACATTCCTGAGCATGGGTTGACATCACACTGGGTTGAGGCCTGAGCATGGGTTGACATCACACTGGGTTGAGGCCTGAGCATGGGTTGATGTCACACTGGGTTGAGGCCTGAGCATGGGTTGACATCACACTGGGTTGAGGCCTGAGTATGGGTTGACATCACACTGGTTGAGGCCTGAGCATGGGTTGACATCACACTGGGTTGAGGTCTGAGCATGGGTTGATGTCACACTGGGTTGTGGTCTGAGCATGGGTTGACATCACACTGGGCTGAGGTCTGAGTATGGGTTGACATCACACTGGGTTGAGGCCTGAGCATGGGTTGACATCACACTGGGTTGAGGTCTGAGCATGGGTTGACATCACACTGGGTTGAGACCAGTTAAACATCTGAGGCGTAGACTTGCATTGTGATGTACACATGTGTATGTCATCAGCCACAGATGACACATGTCGAAAATGATTGGCAGGTATTGAAGTTATTCATGCCGCAGGGTGTGGCTTCAATCTCGACATCGGTTGCCCTTTCATTATTTTTTTCACATTTCCCGCCTTATGCTTTGCAGGGACTTGACACCAACCTCTGCAGAAAGTATTTCTCTTTCACTCTTTTCCCCCCGTGCTTCCCGACACTTTGACCTTAAGTATGGAGACCTCTCTTGTCTATAATTAGAGCAACACCCTTTTATAGACCTAGCCTGCTGGGGTCAGCTAAATGACTCTTCAGGTATTTTGACGGCTGCTAAATTCCGTAAAGATTTCACGAGTGTGTTTTGCGGCGAGAGAAAGGCCGGGAGAGTGCTAATTTCACAGTTCTTTTGAACACATGATACATATATGCCTACAACGGGCAACTCAGTTACTTACCTTGTGCACACACACATGATGCTCATGGGTAATAAACTGAAAGCATAAATAGTAAATCAACACAATAACATGAGAGCAACAGAGATGGTAGCCGCAGTGTGCACTGGAACTCGAAGTATATGTACTATCCACTCCTTGTGCTGTTTGGCTGTTTATTGGGTGTGTGTGTGTGTGTGTCCCATGTGTTTGGTGTGTGTGTGTCCATGTATTTGGTTGTATGTGGTGTGTGCTGTAGGTTCGTATGGAGAATGTCTCAGTTTTGGGAGAAGATGTGTCGGTGCACGATGAACTCTACATCAATGGAGGACGCATTTTACC
The DNA here is from genome assembly GCA_028752905.1 of Cladorhizidae sp. MBARI D1340-BT2. NCBI lineage: Eukaryota > Metazoa > Porifera > Demospongiae > Poecilosclerida > Cladorhizidae > Cladorhizidae sp. MBARI D1340-BT2. Next base: position 17,049,386 of record JAQNBH010000001.1, read on the forward strand.
TCATAAGAACATTGTTTTATCCGTGCCTGAACCACAGGTTATTATGTAACCTATGTATTTAATATATATGTGTATTGAAAATACAAGAGATGTTAAACTTAATATGCATGCATAGGTGAAGCAAAAGAAGTTGCAGACTAATGAATTATGGGTGGCCACTCCCCCTTTCCCAGCCCCCTTTAGGTAATTAATCACCATGGCACCTTTTAAGAGTTCCCTTTTCCAAGACACTTTGAAACTCTACAAGCAAATTGACTCATAAAATGAGAGAACACGAGATGGGCGAGGTGGAGCCTCGGCATGCTTCTTATGTGATGGGTTCTATATATAAAAATGACGTCGCCACCTTATGCTCTCCTACCACAAATAGCGACTGAAGCCAACGCAACCCTCCCTCCCCTGCCAATACCACCACCACCACAATGAGGACTATCTTGTCCAGGACCACCCAGAAGACTAGATGAACTTTGGAAGAAAATCGATGAAGAACTGAGGAGGACACCTGCTCCCATCAGTGAGGCTCTCGACCAAAACCAGATCTCAACTACAGAAGCAGAAGCAGCAGATGCATTCACTGCCATAACTACAACCTGGTCATGGAAAATAGCTTTCTGTGTTTGTGCGTGTAGGTGTATGCTGGTATATATAAAGTTAGGACTTAAATCTCACAAATTTGTGGTCAGTAAATTCCTGTATCCAAGTGGTTGTGAGATATATAGTTTGACACTTGAAATTATTATGTGTGGCTAATAAACTTCATTATGAGCAATGGAAACAGTATTTTGCATGTGGCTGTAAGCATTTGTTATTACTATATAGCAAGTACCTGCAGAAACTCTGAGATATGTAAATGTTTGTATGTTGTCAGTGGAAGGTGTTTATTATGTGTTTGTGGTTATAAAATGTTGACGTCACAATTCCCAACAAACTCTCAGTTGATATAGTGAAATTACAATTCGAGACCCCCTTCTATAAAAAATAATATCTCTCTAATATAATTATCTATTCTTTGTTGTTTGTGAATTGACCATAATTATAATACATCAAATATATATACCAGAAAAGGGTAAAGTAGTTCAAAAATACTTCATGAGAATAATGTTTTTGGTGAGAATTATTGCTTGGCTGCCCTTGATGCTAAATGCAGCCTTCATTTCTCTCTGCCTATCGATGTTTGCTGCCTCTCCTCATCCCTTGCACTCACTGAAATGTCTGCTCTGTGAAGTGTCATTTGTTCTGGATAGATCCTCAATTTCTCCGTTGGTATATATCAACTCTCCACTCACTTTGCCTTTGCCAGTCAACTTTTCTTGCAGTTTCTCACGCAGTCTCACTTGCTGCATCCCTTCTCTTTCTATGTCTCTCTTCTGCAGCTCTCCTGCTTTTTGTTACACGCTGTATAGTTGCAGACTCGCAGAGTAGCCATTCTGTACTTTCTTCAGGTGAACCATCAAGACGATGATCTACGCGAGCATCTAACGGGACAAGATGTACAATAACCTTCTCAATAATCAACTTCAAATTGTATTCTCTCGACATTTCGACTAGATGCTCCAGCCTTCATCAGGAATAATAAGCTCTCATTATTCCGGATGAGGGTCCTACTGTAGTTGTAACATAACTTGTTCATACTTACTGAACGAGTTGATGACCAAACGAAGGATACAAAGTTAAAGATGTTGAAGTTGTGATGGTTCTTTCATATATTTTTGAAATTTGAACCAGTAGGATAATGAAGGCCTAATCGTTGCAGAGTGTAATATGCACGAGGTTGAACCCTTTCCAGACATAAAACATCCCATGGTCTCCATAGTTGAGAGTAGCACACAAGGTTAGAGCGAACTAAAGACATATAATTGTTTTCTCAAATCACTGGATGATTTGGAGGAAATAACTTGACGAATGAAGTAGAGTGATTTGTAAGCCTTGGAGCAGATAGAATTGAAATGGTTTGACCAGGAGAGATTATCACAGATAACAATTCCAAGGTTACGATGATGCTTACTAAAATGGTTCCCCTAACTGAGTAAGGAGATTCTTGCGTCGAAGAAAGTAACTACACATTTATCAGGATGCAGTGATAGAAGACCAAAATTCCAGTGAGTTGATTGCTGATTGTAACATCCTTGAATCGATAGTAGTTGACACTATTTTCATGAGTTCGATGTCGTCAGCAAACATAAACAAGGATGAATCCTGAATAGCTTCTGGTATAGATCAAATTAGAAACAACAGTGGGCCCAATACACTACATTGCGGCACCTCAGAAGTGACAAGTTTAGATTGAGAATTATATCCATCGATAGACACATAATGTAAATGATTAACCAGTGCCGTAAGTGACCTGTAATTCCAATAGTCCATAGTTTATAAAGAAGTTCCTCGGGTGGCACAGAGTCAAATGCCTTCTTAAAATCAAAATACACAGCATCAGTAACTTTCTTATATATAATAGTCCACTGACATGAAGATTCTCGCAAATGACACATGTAATTGAGATTAACAAGATGGATTGTGCAGAAAGCCAAATTGATGAATTGCAATAAGTGATAGGACTACCAAACCTAGCGCATAAAACTTCAAAATCTTTGGTTATCATGACCCATTGCTTTCACTTGATCTAGTTGGGATAAAGATTCATAAACATCTGAAGAGACTATTTCAATTTTACTCTGTTGACTGGGAGGCGAAGGCAGGGAATCAATGAAAAGTAGTTACTTTTGGTGAAGGTCGAATTTAAGAACAGATCAGCAATCACAACCTGATCATTGACAGGCTTTGAGTTATGTATGAAAACTTGAGGTTGAGAAGAAGCTTTTGACAACGATTTCAGATAACTGGTAACTGTTTTTTGTTTAGTGAAAATTTGGAAACAAGATCATTTTCAAATGCTGCTTTTGATTTTTGCATTATTAGGATCTGTAAATTAGATTCCATGCTAGCGGACTACTCAGAGCGGACTACTCAGACCAGTAGATAAACCATTTCTTTTTACACAACGCTAAACTATCGTAACTCTATTTATGGCAGCATGCCGTATTTTCATAGCTCATTATGATGGCATAAACAAGCGCCTGTAACCAGAATCAACCTTGAACCTAGTCTCACAGACCATTGCCAGAAATGTAGAGGTCAACCAATGTCTGGCCCTAGAGAATAGCTTTGAACAAACTATAACTGATCAGAAAATGTACCAATCTACTATGATTATGAACTCTCCATTGCACTAGTGAAGAGCTAAATTGTAGGAACTTTGTCATCTATGCTCTGTGTAATTGTAAACTTTAGGAATTCATATATGGTGCATGTCCTCCAGTGCATGTCGAAGACGCCAATGACAGCTATCTAGCTAGCTTTATCTGCTTAAACTACCTGATTATGAACTTCGTAAGTATGACCTGCTGTCCCTGCAGAAGAATTGGCAGCTGCAAGAAATGCTCTTGTTCAAAGGAGGGAGACACCTGTACTGTGGAAAAACCTGTACTGATGTCTGCCAGGCTAACTGGGGAAATGTTAGTTGTCTGCTCTTCCAAATACTTCCATATCAAGCCACTTCTGATGTCAGTCCATCATCTCTGACGGAAAATTCTTATGGTGTAAGATCAAACACCACTAACACTAAAACCTGCGATGAACGAGCCCATATTAGGTAGGGATCGCTTAGATTTGCGGGCTCGCGCACGTCCATTTGACCTACGAACCGACCGCTTTCTGTCTAGTCATTTTTGAGCGAAGACCCCTTACCAGGACAGGTAAGATGTCTAAGGCAATCACCAGTAATGACCGAGTAGATGGAGAAGCTCTTGTGTCCAATGAGAGGTTGAGGTGCGATTCTCCCGTCATGTGGCCTGACCAGAACTTCTGTAAGTCAATAGCTAAGTAGGAGAGGAAGTACATTTTTTTAAATCACTACACCTGTCCATAATTATGATAAACACAGTTGTAATAATATATCATGCACTGAAACTTTCCTAGTATCATAATCTAAGTTGTGGTTAACAAACTGGTAGGATAAAAAACTTACACCTTTGTTCTCAGTGTCAGGCAAGGCCATAGTGCATACTAGCTAGGCCAAGGTAAAGAGCCCTACACCTAGAAGGATGACTGAAGGGAAAGCCAAGCAGTTTAAAGAGGACTTGTATGCTGTATGTATGTTGTAATGTTTTGTATTGTTTTGTGTACCTTGGCTGGAAATCAAAGACAAGCAACATCTTCGTCACAAAATTACAAGTAGCGTCATATTGTACAGTATGAAGTGAATGATATTGAGTGTAGTATAGAGCGAGTGGTGAGTGTGTGCTTATATATATTCACATATGTTTTGTGACCATGTATTTACATACATACGTATATGCGTGGTGCTGCTGTTATAGAACTTCTACAAGTATAATCAGGAAAAGATATGAGCTGTTTTGCTCTCACTTGCTGCACACGATATAGACGCATCATTTCCCAACCTGACCTGTAATATCTCAAGCTGTAATATCTCAAGCACTCGATACTAAATAAATACAATCAACTCGGAATACCTCCTGAGAATGAGGCCATGGGTGATTAGATAATTATAAAAGTCATGCATAACCCGAGTGGATCTGAGAAAAGGGGTCAAGTGTATAGAATACTCAAATTGAGTTATTGATATTGGGTTTAAAAAAATCCCCCTCCCCCCCAAAAATTACCTACAGAATGAAACTTTAAATCTGCTTTTTAATCCACCCCCTAACAAGTGCCTGAAGGCAGAGGCTATAGTTAGTAGATACAAATAAACTAGCACACTTTTTAAGTACACTTTAATTTTATTATTATTTCAATCAGTTTTAAGAATAGTTGTCCCTTTTTCTTGGATCATGTCCCATATTCCCATTGTGAGTTGCTAGTGTGGAGCTTGCTTTGAACAGCTCTCCTCAATTACTTGCTTATTATTCTTTGTTTTGCAGTTGGTGACTTCAATCCTCTTGTAAGTTTCAAGTACGTAACAGTTGTTGGTCTTGGAGACAGGGAAGGGGTTAGATATTGAAACATAGCTTGCTAATATACATCTGAAAACCTTATTTTTCCACACATGAAAGTTTTAATGTAGATGTTTGATAGTGGGAGTGAGGGGTTGTACATAAACTTGCTACTAATTTAGGCTTTGGGGGGTGACATCGTGAATTTTCAGACAAAAAGATCGGGTATTTTGTTGTGTTTTTTCCCCCTGAGATTAAAAATGGGGGAAAGCTTCTGAAAGTGGGAGGTAATGGCTTATAAAGTCCCCCAGGACCACAGACCTGATTATAACTGGAGTGGCTGCATTTTGGATTAAACTTATTGCAACAACCTCCCACGTTTTCTCATTATCAAGTTGTAGGTCGGAGTTGAAAAGTTGCAGCCAAACATTGGAACTGTACATATACATGTACACACATACAAACAAACATACATAAAACAAACAAACATATATACATACTGTACAAACATACATACATACATACTGTACATACGTACTGTACATACACAATGCATACATGTATAGCCAGGGCTGTATACAGAAATTTTGCCGGGGGGGGGGGGGGGGGGGCAGTTGTGGCGGCGTACTTAGGGTATGGAAAAAAGAGGGGTTGGTGGTGGAGGGGTATTTCATGGCATTAAATCACAAAATTTAAGGGCCATTAAATCACAAAATTTAAGGGCCATTAAATCACAAAATTTAAGGGGGAGGTGAGAATTAATGACCCCCCCCCTCCCCCTAAATACACCCTGGTACATCATACAAACATTCATACATACATACATACAAACATGCACGAGACATGTACGTGTATACATTGACAACACATGTACATGTATACATTGACAACACATGTACATATATACATTGACAACTCATGTACATATATACATTGACAACACATGTACATGTATACATTGACAACACATGTACATATATACATTGACAACACATGTACATGTATACATTGACAACACATGTACATGTATACATTGACAACACATGTACATATATACTTTGACAACACATGTACATATATACATTGACAACACATGTGCATGTATACATTGACAACACATGTGCATGTATACATTGACAACACATGTACATGTATACATTGACAACACATGTACATGTATACATTGACAACACATGTACATGTATACATTGACAACACATGTACATATACATTCATCTAGCCTAAAGTATTTTTTGTTCCTTTTTTTCTGCACTGAAACTCATGCATAAAGTTTGCTGCAGCCAGAATCCGGGTTTAAGGTCTTCCCTTTGTCCCAACTATTAAATAAAATCGTAAAAATTCCTTTAATTAGATTTTCCCCATTGCTTGCCGTCCATGTGTGTTATAATGGTTTGCTTGTGGTCTTGTGTTGCTGTGTGGTTTCTGTAGCATTTGTCTCCATCTCCTCCCAAGTGGCTAGCAGAGATACGGAAAGATGACCACCGCATGATCAATGGTACACACATGACATGGTTACGTGTCAATTTATTTGGACAAGGCCAAGTTAATCTTGCATAATCACTGAACAATGTCTGCACTGATCTCATCATTCATAATAGGATTCACGATCACACAGTTATGTGTGTGTGTGTGGGTATGCATGTGTGTGTGTGCATGTGTGTGTATGTGCATTCGTGTGTGTGTGTGTGTGCATGTGTGTGTATGTGCATTCATGTGTGTGTGTGTGCATTCGTTGTATGTGTGTGTGTGCATTCGTTGTGTGTGTGTGTCGGTGTGTGTGAGAAAGAAGGTGTGCTTGTGTGTTATGAAGGTCCGAGGTAAGGTGAGAGGTGGTACTGAGAGAGCATAAACAATTGAAAGAGACAGGTTTTGGAAAGAGAGTGTTAATTAAATGAGTATTGCGTGGGTGTCTAGTTACTTTCCGGGACGTGCTGTAATGATATTCATGAAATAACAATCCTGCAAACGAATGTAAACAATAGTAGGTATCAAGGCTAGGGACTAACCAACTGAGGTTCATTGTTGTGATAATGTCCTCGTCGGCAAGGTAACTGTCAGATCCTGTTGCACACTTTATTATGAGAGGATGACACACACAAGGTTTATTATGAGAGGATGACATGCACAAGGTTTATTATGAGAGGATGACACACACAAGGTTTATTATGAGAGGATGACACACACAAGGTTTATTATGAGAGGATGACAAGCACAAGGTTTATTATGAGAGGATGACACACACAAGGTTTATTATGAGAGGATGACAAGCACAAGGTTTATTATGAGAGGATGACAAGCACAAGGTTTATTATGAGAGGATGACATGCACAAGGTTTATTATGAGAGGATGACACACACAAGGTTTATTATGAGAGGATGACACACACAAGGTTTATTATGAGAGGATGACATGCACAAGGTTTATTATGAGAGGATGACACACACAAGGTTTATTATGAGAGGATGACATGCACAAGGTTTATTATGAGAGGATGACACACACAAGGTTTATTATGAGAGGATGACACACACAAGGTTTATTATGAGAGGATGACAAGCACAAGGTTTATTATGAGAGGATGACACACACAAGGTTTATTATGAGAGGATGACAAGCACAAGGTTTATTATGAGAGGATGACAAGCACAAGGTTTATTATGAGAGGATGACATGCACAAGGTTTATTATGAGAGGATGACATGCACAAGGTTTATTATGAGAGGATGACACACACAAGGTTTATTATGAGAGGAAGACGTACACAAGGTTTATTATGAGAGGATGACATACACAAGGTTTATTATGAGAGGATGAAACACACAAGGTTTATTATGAGAGGATGACACACACAAGGTTTATTATGAGGGATGACACACACAAGGTTTATTATGAGAGGATGACACACACAAGGTTTATTATGAGGAAGACGTGCACAAGGTTTATTATGAGAGGACGGCACACACAAGGTTTATTATGAGAGGATGACACACACAAGGTTTATTATGAGAAGATGACATGCGCAAGGTTTATTATGAGAGGATGACAAACACAAGGTTTATTATGAGAGGATGACATGCACAAGGTTTATTATGAGAGGATGACATGCACAAGGTTTATTATGAGAGGATGACACACACAAGGTTTATTATGAGAGGATGACACACACAAGGTTTATTATGAGAGGATGACATGCACAAGGTTTATTATGAGAGGATGACACACACAAGGTTTATTATGAGAGGATGACACACACAAGGTTTATTATGAGAGGATGACAAGCACAAGGTTTATTATGAGAGGATGACATGCACAAGGTTTATTATGAGAGGATGACATGCACAAGGTTTATTATGAGAGGATGACATGCACAAGGTTTATTATGAGAGGATGACATGCACAAGGTTTATTATGAGAGGATGACACACACAAGGTTTATTATGAGAGGATGACACACACAAGGTTTATTATGAGAGGATGACACACACAAGGTTTATTATGAGAGGAAGACGTACACAAGGTTTATTATGAGAGGATGACACACACAAGGTTTATTATGAGAGGATGACATACACAAGGTTTATTATGAGAGGATGACATACACAAGGTTTATTATGAGAGGATGACATGCACAAGGTTTATTATGAGAGGATGACATGCACAAGGTTTATTATGAGAGGATGACACACACAAGGTTTATTATGAGAGGATGACACACACAAGGTTTATTATGAGAGGATGACACACACAAGGTTTATTATGAGAGGATGACATGCACAAGGTTTATTATGAGAGGATGACACACACAAGGTTTATTATGAGAGGATGACACACACAAGGTTTATTATGAGAGGATGACAAGCACAAGGTTTATTATGAGAGGATGACATGCACAAGGTTTATTATGAGAGGATGACATGCACAAGGTTTATTATGAGAGGATGACACACACAAGGTTTATTATGAGAGGATGACACACACAAGGTTTATTATGAGAGGATGACACACACAAGGTTTATTATGAGAGGATGACATACACAAGGTTTATTATGAGAGGATGACATACACAAGGTTTATTATGAGAGGATGAAACACACAAGGTTTATTATGAGGGATGACACACACAAGGTTTATTATGAGAGGATGACACACACAAGGTTTATTATGAGAGGACGGCACACACAAGGTTTATTATGAGAGGATGACACACACAAGGTTTATTATGAGAAGATGACATGCGCAAGGTTTATTATGAGAGGATGACAAACACAAGGTTTATTATGAGAGGATGACATGCACAAGGTTTATTATGAGAGGATGACATGCACAAGGTTTATTTTTATTATGAGAGGATGACATGCACAAGGTTTATTATGAGGATGACACACACAAGGTTTATTATGAGAGGATGACACACACAAGGTTTATTATGAGAGGATGACACACACAAGGTTTATTATGAGAGGAGACGTGCACAAGGTTTATTATGAGAGGATGACACACACAAGGTTTATTATGAGAGGATGACACACACAAGGTTTATTATGAGAGGATGACACACACAAGGTTTATTATGAGAAGATGACACACACAAGGTTTATTATGAGAGGATGACACACACAAGGTTTATTATGAGAGGATGACACACACAAGGTTTATTATGAGAGGAGACGTGCACAAGGTTTATTATGAGAGGATGACACACACAAGGTTTATTATGAGAGGATGACACACACAAGGTTTATTATGAGAAGATGACACACACAAGGTTTATTATGAGAGGATGACACACACAAGGTTTATTATGAGAGGATGACATGCACAAGGTTTATTATGAGAGGATGACACACACAAGGTTTATTATGAGAGGATGACGTGCACAAGGTTTATTATGAGAGGATGACATGCACAAGGTTTATTATGAGAGGATGACACGCACAAGGTTTATTATGAGAGGATGACACACACAAGGTTTATTATGAGAGGATGACACACACAAGGTTCATTATGAGAGGATGACGCACACAAGGTTTATTATGAGAGGATGACATGCACAAGGTTTATTATGAGAGGATGACGTGCACAAGGTTTATTATGAGAGGATGACATGCACAAGGTTTATTATGAGAGGATGACACACACAAGGTTTATTATGAGAGGATGACGTGCACAAGGTTTATTATGAGAGGATGACATGCACAAGGTTTATTATGAGAGGATGACACGCACAAGGTTTATTATGAGAGGATGACGTGCACAAGGTTTATTATGAGAGGATGACATGCACAAGGTTTATTATGAGAGGATGACACGCACAAGGTTTATTATGAGAGGATGACACACACAAGGTTTATTATGAGAGGATGACATACACAAGGTTTATTATGAGAAGATGACATGCACAAGGTTTATTATGAGAGGATGACGCACACAAGGTTTATTATGAGAGGATGACATGCACAAGGTTTATTATGAGAGGATGACACACAAGGTTTATTATGAGAGGATGACGTGCACAAGGTTTATTATGAGAGGATGACATGCACAAGGTTTATTATGAGAGGATGACATACACAAGGTTTATTATGAGAGGATGACATGCACAAGGTTTATTATGAGAGGAAGACACACACAAGGTTTATTATGAGAGGATGACATGCACAAGGTTTATTATGAGAGGATGACACACACAAGGTTTATTATGAGAGGATGACATACACAAGGTTTATTATGAGAGGATGACACTCACAAGGTTTATTATGAGAGGATGACGTGCACAAGGTTTATTATGAGAGGATGACATGCACAAGGTTTATTATGAGAGGATGACATACACAATGTTTATTATGAGAGGATGACACACACAAGGTTTATTATGAGAGGATGACACACACAAGGTTTATTATGAGAGGATGACATGCACAAGGTTTATTATGAGAGGATGACACACACAAGGTTTATTATGAGAGGATGACATGCACAAGGTTTATTATGAGAGGATGACATGCACAAGGTTTATTATGAGAGGATGACATGCACAAGGTTTATTATGAGAGGATGACACACAAGGTTTATTATGAGAGGATGACACACACAAGGTTTATTATGAGAGGATGACATGCACAAGGTTTATTATGAGAGGATGACATGCACAAGGTTTATTATGAGAGGATGACATGCACAAGGTTTATTATGAGAGGAAGACGTGCACAAGGTTTATTATGAGAGGATGACACGCACAAGGTTTATTATGAGAGGATGACATGCACAAGGTTTATTATGAGAGGATGACATGCACAAGGTTTATTATGAGAGGATGACATGCACAAGGTTTATTATGAGAGGATGACACACACAAGGTTTATTATGAGAGGATGACATGCACAAGGTTTATTATGAGAGGATGACATGCACAAGGTTTATTATGAGAGGATGACATGCACAAGGTTTATTATGAGAGGATGACACACACAAGGTTTATTATGAGAGGATGACACACACAAGGTTTATTATGAGAGGATGACATGCACAAGGTTTATTATGAGAGGATGACACGCACAAGGTTTATTATGAGAGGATGACACACACAAGGTTTATTATGAGAGGATGGCACACACAAGGTTTATTATGAGAGGATGACACACACACAAGATACACAAAATGACAGGACTAAGAGTTTATTTTATATGCACAATAAAAACCACGATTACACCGGTGATGTCACAATAATTATTTCCGTAAACTCTGCTTGTTAAGCCTCTCGATGTTTAGCGCACATAAAGTTATCAAGCATCCATTTCTTTGTTGCTACAAACACTCTTCCATGGACATCCTTATGGTATCTCGCTGAGAAGTGCCGCTCTCGAAATCCTTGAAAAAAAGTAATGATTATGTGCATGCATGCTAGCTGTATTGCCTAGGCAACACATTTCAATAAAACATTGAGACAAGAAGTTTACTAACATGAGCACGTTTATTATTCGCTTCAATTATAGTTGTCCATATTTTTGCCAGTGAGCTTCTAGTAGTTGTAGGGGACTTCTCAGTCTTCTAGTAGTCTAGGTAACTCATCCTTGGGATATGAAGTTCCAAAACACTTTCTGATGTACCCATTGATTGTACTTCTGGCTTGGTGCCAATGGTATAGCCTGTCGCTAGAATTGTTCCTATCTTCAGCCAACAGGAGCTTCTTGCCATGAAGGATGTCCAAGTAGTTCTGTAACATGCTTCCAAGCAATAGCAAAGTGTACTTGAATGGCCATCACTAGTTACTTCATAGTTCGTCTCGAGAGACATGCTCCTTCATCACCTGCCTAGAGAGATTGAGTTGTTCTTAGTTTGGGTCCTTCGACTAGCTTGCGTGATTAGGTCTCAGTTCTCCATCTAAAAAATATGCAAAGTATTCTGTATGCGTGTTATTTAGTAATAATGTTTAGTAAGCACCTGTTCTCAGAAGTGCCTGTTTTCTTGCAAGTTGGAGTTAGAAGTGGTGCACTAAAGAACCCGAGTTTATGGTATTAGTCTTAATTACTTCCTGTTCGTAGCATAGTCTAGTTTAGTATATACCATAGCCTAGTCTAGTATACCATAGCCTAGTCTAGTATACCATAGCCTAGTCTAGTATACCATAGCCTAGTCTAGTATATATACCATAATTATAATATTCATAAGCTAGACCATGAATTTAATTAAAACAACTCTATGTATACTGTGCATACTGTGCATAATTAAAATGTCATGAAATACTGTACTATAGGGGGAATCATATTCAGTGATGATGGAAAGCAACTGGAAAACTGGAATGCATGAAAATCTGGAAGGAGTGACTAGCATATTCCATAATTACAAGCCTAGACCTATAGTAACTGCCATAGCTACAGTTGTGGTTTGTAGCTCCATAGCACTGGAGCAGGAGCTTCTGTCCTCTTCCCTCTAAGCGGTTGTGGATCTAGAAGGTAACTACCCAAGCAGGGTGATGCAGGTGTGGATCTAGAGGGTAATAATTGATAATCCCAGCAGAGTTATGCCTGGTGTCTTTAGTCTTGCGATTGCATTTTACAAATCTTGATGAAAAAAACAACTTCCCTGTCAGTGGGACAATAATGGACCACCAGCATTCAGTGGGCCACCAGCATTCAGTGGGCCACCAGCATTCAGTGGGCCACCAGAATTCAGTGGGCCACCAGCATTCAGCGGACCACCAGCATTCAGTGGACCACCAGCATTCAGTGGACCACCAGCATTCAGTGGACCACCAGCATTCAGTGAACCACCAGCATTCAGTGGGCCACCAGCATTCAGTGGGCCACCAGCATTCAGTGGGCCATAGCATTCAGTGGGCCACCAGCATTCAGTGGGCCACCAGCATTCAGTGGGCCACCAGCATTCAGTGGACCACCAGCATTCAGTGGCCAGCATTCAGTGGGCCACCGGCATTCAGTGGACTACCAGCATTCAGTGTGCCACCAGCATTCAGTGGGCCACCAGAATTCAGTGGGCCACCAGCATTCAGCGGACCACCAGCATTCAGTGGACCACCAGCATTCAGTGGACCACCAGCATTCAGTGGACCACCAGCATTCAGAGGATCACCAGCATTCAGTGGACCACCAGCATTCAGTGGACCACCAGCATTCAGTGGACCACCAGCATTCAGTGGACCACCAGCATTCAGAGGACCACCAGCATTCAGTGGGCCACCAGCATTCAGAGGACCACCAGCATTCAGTGGGCCACCAGCATTCAGTGGGCCACCAGCATTCAGAGGACCACCAGCATTCAGTGGGCCACCAGCATTCAGTGGACCACCAGCATTCAGAGGGTTACAGCATCTGTGTGCTCATGAGAGAAAGAGATGGCCCTGCCAAGAAGAAGAGAAGTGCACTCGCCTATTAGCTGTATATATGCAGAGCAGTAGAGGAATGAATGTGCCAAGTTGTTCAAGGAAGATTATTTTCATTAATTTTTTTCCACTTCTTTTCTTGGTTTTGAAACTGAAATTTAGTTAATGATGAAAAGAATTAGCTAAAAAGGAAAGTTGCACTTTTTGAAATGACCTCTACTATATACCAACATTGATTCCCTTTACTACCAACATTGAGGCAAGAAAAGAAAGAAGAATGGATCATGTCTTCATTTTTCTTGAGGTTACAGACAGCAGCTAGAAATTCAAACATGCTCCCTGGCCAGCTGTGAAGTGCTCTCATTATACAGTACTTCTATTTTCCTCTCTATGGCTCTCTTATGTTTGTGCCCAGCGATAGCCATGCTCGACTCCTTCACCCCCCCCCCCCCCTCAGAAGCTCTTCTTTCCACTCTCTTCCTGCTCGATATGCAGATGGTCTGGGATAAACACACTCCTAAATGGAGCTGAGACACACCCTTCGTGTGCACATGTGGTCCCATTATCCGAGTTTCCAGATAACTTGGGTCCGTCCAGATAGTCAAGGTTCTTTTGTACATGCAAATATTGTAGTTTTCCTATTGTTTTGAGACCAGCCATCGCGGAGCACATTGCGAGATAGGCTAGTGGGTTTTCCAGAAATAATACTTTGAGGGGCATTTTTGGTAAAAGTAGGGAACCACGCTTGTAAGGGGAGACTGAACCAAAACTTCAAACAGAATCTTGTGGTTACGACTTTGGAGCTCCATAGATTCTGCACACTTTATTTATTATGTGTGGCTGTGGTCTGTGGCTGTGGTCTGTAAGGTGTTCAATGATATTTGATGGCATTTTGTATTAGTTGGTCAAAGCATCAAAATCCAGCCCTGGGAACCACTTTCCCCCCCCGGAATACCCAAAATGCCTCTAAAAGGATTTTTAGGCCTGTGTTGGTCATTTTTCTACCCGTCTAAGAGTGAAGTGCTAGTTTCTGTTGGTACGGAGATGGCATCTCGCAGTGATCAAGTTCTGCTGCCAGTCCACGGAGGACCCAAGCAGGAAACCTTGTGATCACCAACATGGAATGGTGAAAGTGGGAAAGTCAGACAGAGGCCACTTGATTCTTGCACCTACTTTTTAAGATTCGACTGTGTGTATCGAGTGTGCAATGGCGTGCGATAAGCCCTCAAGAGCAACAAGACTCTAAAAACACATGAAAACCAGTTTGGTTACCTTTCCATGGTCATGCACTACACTCAATAGCTGTTTTAGTGGATTGCAAAGCACATTGAGAGATCAATCTTTTGACGCTAATATATACACTAATAATATTATGTGTATGGGGTGGGGGATCTTATGGGGAGGGGGATCTTCTCCCCCCCCCCCCCCCCCCCCCCCCCCCCTTCCCCAATGAACAAAATTCAGGCAAATAATTATTATTACATCTGATCTTTAAAACCTCCAAATTTATTTTTAGTCCTTCCATATTTTTACAGGTTTTTGCCATGTTGCCTTGATAAAAGTTGGTGGAATAAGAAAATGATTTTGGGGATACCAAACATTTACCCTCCTGCCCCCTCTGCCCCCTCTCCTCCTAAGCAAAAACAAAAAACCCGAACGAACTGCCCGAGGGTCATTTGCTTCTTCATAAATATCGCATGGAACGGAGAGGGACTATTGGAGTACCGTGGCCATCAATTCTTTTGTCAGCTTTTCATGATATTGTATTGCTTTTTTGAGTGTGGAGTATGTTACTCAGTTCACTCCGGCTATCTCTTTGTATTTCTGTTTTTCTTTTAAACATTCAGAATTTGGAAGTTTGACACAAGCACAGTTGATGGAGAAGGTGAGAGCTCTTCAGAACATGGCCTATCAGCTAGGTGTGGAGGAAGGTAATGACGTGCTATGAAATAATGCACTGTTTAATGCTATTATTATTATGTGTGTGTCTGAAGCCAAAGAGATGAGCCGAGGCAAGTGTCTGGATGTGTTCCAGCTGCCAGAAAACAGCACTCATTAATAATCAGTAGCACTGCCACTTATTACATTAACAGTTTGCCACCAGCATTGCAGACATATATACTGTATATACATTGCAGACATATATACTGTATATACATTGCAGGCATACTGTATATACATTGCAGGCATACTGTATATACATTGCAGGCATACTGTATATACATTGCAGACATACTGTATATACATTGCAGGCATACTGTATATACATTGCAGGCATACTGTATATACATTGCAGGCATACTGTATATACATTGCAGGCATACTGTATATACATTGCAGGCATACTGTATATACATTGCAGGCATACTGTATATACATTGCAGGCATACTGTATATACATTGCAGGCAT
Organism: Cladorhizidae sp. MBARI D1340-BT2; assembly: GCA_028752905.1. Taxonomy (NCBI): domain Eukaryota; kingdom Metazoa; phylum Porifera; class Demospongiae; order Poecilosclerida; family Cladorhizidae; species Cladorhizidae sp. MBARI D1340-BT2. The sequence goes on from JAQNBH010000001.1 coordinate 17,065,606, forward strand.
ACTGTATATACATTGCAGGCATACTGTATATACATTGCAGGCATACTGTATATACATTGCAGGCATACTGTATATACATTGCAGGCATACTGTATATACATTGCAGACGTACTGTATATACATTGCAGGCATACTGTACATACATTGGTGATAGAGCCGTGTTTTAACTATATTGTGGCTCTTTAGAGGACCCAAGAGATTATAGTGGACATCGCTCTTCCCTTTGACAGGGCAAGAGGCGAATGTTCTTTGAATAGAATTTTGTTTTACTACTTCACGAGTATAATAGTGTGCTGTGGAGAAAGACGACATTTCCACATGTCCAAATGTACGTACAGATGCATGTATTTCTCCTGTCCGCACACACAAAATTTTTTTTGCACTTGCTCTCATTATATTCGTGTATTTTGACATGACTTCCAACATCTGCCATTGTATATATATATATGTAGCATTCCTGAACGATGTTAGCTATATATTCATATAATATACTCAATGCACTCTTCAACTGCCTACTCTCTTAAACAGACGTGCTCAGGTCAAGCTCCTTTAGTCTACACGATAATTAACAACCATACTCACTTTGCTCTAGACTTCGTCCAATCAGCTCCAACTCCTCACATGACCTCTCGCCATTACTGTAGATTCTTATCTTTTACCATATTATGATTCATGCATTATGTAATGTTTTATGGACTACTAACTCGTGTTGATCTCTATCTCAGTCCCCAACAGTATTTCTTAAGTTACCCTTATTAGCTATATAGCAACATTAACTTTACACGGTGTCAGAGGTGGGGATCTAAGCCTTCTGTCAGAAATAAGCAAGGAAAATCTAGACCACATGGCAGCAACTGACCAAATGACTCGTCCTGAACAGTTCACCTTCAGTCACCCCCAAGAATGGCCCAAATAGGTAAGGAGATTCGAGAGGTTCCGGCCTCAAGGAAAAACCCCGAAGAGGTAGAAGTGAACACACTAATGGACAGTATGGGCAGTAGGCTTTTCATTGTCTGATGAGAACAAGAAGAAGTACGACACAGTCGGAGGCAGGTTTGACACCTGCTTCATAAAAAAACTATATTTGAATCAGCAAAGTTCAATCTGAGGGTACGGGGTAAAAACAAACCAGTAGATCATAACAAACTTTGTGCCTTGGCCGAATGTTGTGGGTATGGAACCTGCGTGACGAGATGATCCGGTCGAATTGTGGAGGGGCCTGAAAGATGTCACACTCTGAAAGACTTCAGCTTGATGCAGCCCTGACCCTAGACATGGCTGTTGACAAAGTGTGTCAGGCTGAATCCATTAAGAAGCAGCAATCAATGAAGAGAACTGACAAGAGCTCAACCAATCGGAAGTGTCAGGCCAGGAACCCAAATACATCAAGGGATACAGAAGACCAATGACTCTCATGGAAAATAATGTTTCTGGTGTGGCAAGGCACCTTCCATGAGTGACAGAAGTGCCCAGCTAGGGATGTCAGTTGTCGGAACTGCATGAAGAAAGGCCATTTCAGGGCAGTCTGCAGGTCATTAGCAAATACTAGGGGAGTACAACAAGATGAGGTATCTAACTAAAGATGAAGAAGGCAAGTGTTTCCTTAGAACAGTAGGGGACAAACCCTGAAATTGAATGGCCAACCTATTGAATTCTGCATTGGCATCCACCGGAGCATAAGTAACTGTTGTACCAGAATGCACCTATATATGTATGTCTCGCTCTTGGCACCTCAGAAGACATTGAGAGAACCAAGTCAGAACAAACTTCAAGCATGCGGCCAGTTCTCTGGGACCATTGTGAGAGAGATGAGCAAGAAACAGAGCAGGAGCCTACAGAGTTGTGCGCTGGCATGGTGGTCGTGCCCATAGCCAAAAGACAGGTGAGGATTTGAGTTGATCTCACTATGCTAAACACTAATGTGTGTTGAGAGCATTATCCCTTACCTGTTGTCAAGCAAAGACAGATTCCTGTGTTTTCTAAGTTGGATGCTAATTCAGACCTGCCAACTCACCCGATGCTGCCAGGGTGTCACCCGATTTCAACACTAATCTCAAGATCTCCCGATTGAATATCCAATTCACCCGACTTTCTGAGGAATTGATTTTTTTAAAGATCAGGGTTCTGGTTAAAAATATAATAACTCGAACACCCGATTAAATAATAAACCCGGTAATGGTCGTCGATCTGCCAAATCGTTTACGTAAGTTTCACGTGAGCAAAAGGAAGAGAGTAGGTTTGTCGATCGAGTCAAAGATAGCCATGCTAAGCAAGATATCAAATGGAGCCAGTCAAGCGGGACTAGCGGAAGAGTAAGGCGTAGAGAAGTCGACAATAACAAGAACGATGCCAAACTTCGAGAGTTCGCGGGCAACCTTGACTGTCGGGGGATAAGTTCAACTCGCAAAGTCATGCGCCTTGCTAAAGACGAACAACTTTATATCTGTGGTTCGTTCAGAAAAAGTGAAAAAGTGGGCAAGCCCCAAGGCACTGCAGTCGGTGGACTATTTGCTCAGAGAAAATACAACATTATGAATATAAAAAATATGTATATATGTAAAACAGCATGCCAGTTACTGAGGACCTAAATCCTTCTAGTATCAGGAAGTGAGCTTCTTATTAACCAAAGGACCTGCAGATTAAAAGTATGTTGAAAATAGTTCCAACGTGATTCAGCATTTTAATTACATTCATGAATTTATGATTAATATTTGTGTGTTTTTTTTTGCATATCCGCTTATCGAACTATATACCTCGTCAGCATTTCAAATGCCTATTTCGTGTCGCTGAGGTAGTTGTTGTCCTCCCTCAGAGTAATGCTGAAGAGGAATGACTTGAGCATTGTCGGAAAGAATAAGACAGACGCTCGGCAATGAAGCTCGATGGCACTTTGTCAAGCATTCTAGCCATGAAGCTATATAGCATTCCCTGAATCTGAAGTTCCCTGTTCCGCTGGGTGCCTGATGAGAAAATTTTGGAGCATGCAAAAGGGCAACTTCTTGCTATAATCATAATCATTAAACTGATAAGCAGTGTGTTATTTGGGGGGGGGGGAATTAATTTAGTATGCTTAGCATGCTTATGTTATGACTTGATGCAAATGATAACCAGATTTATACCAAATCTCCAGATTTTTCGAGGATTTTTTGGGGTATCTCCAGATTTTCATGACTGGGGTTGCTAATTCTAGATCCCAATTCTAGATCCCATTGGCAAGAGAATCATCCTTACAACATTCATCATGCCATTTGGTCGGTATAGACTACCCTTTGTATAAGCTCAGCCCCAGAACACTTTCAATGTAAGATGAGAGTGGGTTAGAGGGCGTGGTGTGCCTTATGGATGACATTTTAGTCCATGGGAGAACCCAAGAAGAATGGCTCACTGTAGTTCTACAACGACTCCTCTGGTCCGGACTGACTCAGCAAACAAAAATGCAAATTCTCCTATTCACAGGCCGGTTTCTTGGACAGACTCTTTCAGAAAGAGTCGAGCATATGCTCGGACATAGAGAAGGTCAAAACTATCCAGATGCTTCGTGATCCCAGAGATGCACATGAAGTTTAGAAGATTCTTGGGCATGGTGAATCAGCTTGCAAAGTTTACTCCTAACTTAGCAGAGAAGATGAAATAAAGGTATCTCCTTTCAAAGAATAGTTCTTGGTGCTGGGAACTTCTGCAGAGGTTAGCGTATTCGAAAACATCAAAACTGCCAGTCCCCTTTCTGAACTTCTGGATGATCTTACCATCTGTATATAAAGATGCTAATGCGATACAATCAGCTTTATTGCAGGAGCACTGTTGAGAGCCCCAAGCCATGCAGACAGCAACCCTCCCCTCAGCCCCTTAGGATGCTTACATCCAGCTTACCCTGGAGAATCTCCTGCAGAAGGGAGATTGGGAGAAACTTGGGAAGCTTAAGGATGAGATTTGTGAGCAAGTCAAAAAGTACTGTCAGGAAAGGTGGCCTGCGAAATAGTGTTACGCTGTAGTGTTACGCTGTGAAAAGATTCTATATGGCTGCAGGTGGCTGCAGAACTATATAGCAATTGAGAAATTAGAGGTAGCCATATGGAACAGGTAGAGGTTCTAAACCAACTTCACGTAGGACACCATGGGGTTCAAAAGTACCAACAGTATGCCAAGCAAGTCAGTATGGTGGCCTGGAGTAGTATCAAACCAGGTTGAAGATTTGGTGAAGAATTGCCCCGAATACATCAAGTTTCAGTCCCAGAGAGGTGAGCCAATGATACTCCTCTACCAAACCTTCCCTGGTAGAGAGTCTATAGCTGATGATCTCTTTTGAGTGGCAGAAGGCCATATATCTGCTGATAGTTGGACTACTATTCCAGATGGATTGAGGTTGCACATCTGGACCAACTCACAGCTAATGCAGTGATACAACACAACAGCTCTATATTCGTACACCAGCCATGGTTACCAGAAGTAGTAATATCTGACAATGGCCATCAGAGGCATACAATGGCTTTTCTAAGGAGTATAAACTCAAGCACATCACCAGCAGCCCCTACCACGCACAGGGGAATGGGGAAGCTGAGAGGGCTATTGAAACAGTTGAGAGTCGACTAGCATTGTTGGCAAACAGATGTACACCTCTTGAAGTTGGCTATATAGTCCTTCAGAACTACTGATGGGAAGGAGATTATATCTCGTCTACAGACACCAAAATAGTTGACTCCCAAGACTCCAGATTACTCTGAGATGAATGTCAGAGACCAGTGGGTGAAGGAGAGATAGAGAGATGACTTTGACTCCCTCCGTGGTGTTAGGGAACTACCTTCCCTTTCCCCTGGAGAACCTGTTTGGGTATCAGACATTTGGAGAAGTGAAAGAAGCAGCTCCTCGATCATTCCAAGTACAAACTGAACGGGGGAGGATATATCAGAGAAACCGTCAGCAGATAATACACTCACCAATCAGCCCTCCTCGTGAGCCAGGTGCCCTGATGGAAGAGTCCTCTCCAAACTCCATTATACCTGCTAATGAACCCCTTGTCACTAAGTCTGACTCCTTCAACTCTTCCACTTCCAATATTCATTCCTCATCAAATAATGTTATCGTCTCGCCTTCCTCCAAAGCCTCCAAACATAGCTCACCATGCTCATCGTACTCCTTCTCTACTACCTTCTCCCATTTATCCCTTTCCACCTCAAGGGCTCTTCCCTCATCTAAGAGATCAATCCCACTCTCGACTCAAACCTCCTCTACTGCCTACTCCCATTCATCCTTTACCTACCCAAAGATTCCCCCCTCATATAAGAGATTGGCACCCTCCACATGGCATCAATAATGGATGTCCCCAACAAAACCATTTGCCTCCAGGCCCACCACAAAACACCTTCCCCCTCTCTCTTCCCCTCTATATACCCCAATCATCTCTCAGTCCTCACCAACTCTCTTCACATCTTCATTCTGCCCTCCCTCTTCTGGGTCCACTTTTATCTCTTCTTTCACCACATCTGCCTTACCCCCCCCCCCCAGCTACCAACCCCATCTAAAGAAACCACGAAGGACCTGAGGCTTAACTTCCAAGTCCAAAATCTCTCTCTTAAAACCTCTCCTCTTCTGTCTAATTCCACCTCTCACTTCACCAGCCGATCTCTTAAGCTGTTTTCTTTCAATGCCCACAGTCTCTTATATAAATTAGATGAGCTGTCTCGATGCTGTAACACTTATCTTACTGACCTTGTTTGTGTATGAGACTTGGCTCTCACCAGACATTCTTAATAGTGAGATTTCTTTACTTAATTTTCAACTTTATCGCCTAGATAGAAATTGCCTAGCCCTAGCCCTAGCCCTAGGGTGGTGTTGCTATTATGTACACTCTTCTTTACATGCTGTTCCTTTGAACTCCATAACAGCCTTGAACTCCTTCTCTCAGTCAATGTTCAGGAGTTTACTTTTACGTTTGGAGCTTTTTATAGACCTTCTTTAAATGAAGTATCCCTCCTTTCAGACACTCTAAATACTCTTTCGCACGATGTGCTCTCTGGCTTGATCCTTACTGGATACTTTAATGTCAATGTTGATGTGTCCTTCTCATCTCTGCCTCTATCTCTTCAACTTTCTGCACTCTCTGATATATTCTCCCTCAAGCAACTCGTGTCCTCTTCCACACACACCTCTCATTCTGGTTCATCCTATCATAGACCTTGTCTTTGTTCCATCCCATGTTCATGCTTCTTCTTTAGTTCTGCCACCCGTAACCTCCTCTGATCATAATAGTATCTTCACGGAAATCACCCTTCCTTCTCCCCTCCCTATTAGAAAGTGTACCAAGCGTAAAATCACGTTGTATCATCAGCTTGTGTGTCATCTCTTAAATTCTCATTCTCTTCTTGCCACCCTTGGATTGATAATAGCCTTCGACAACAAATAAAAAAGACTCACAATCTTTTCTTACGTGCTAAAAAAACTAGATTCACCTGCTCTTTATCTGGCTAATCGCTCGCTTAGAAACATCATTTCATCTACTATTAAAAGAAATAAATGCATCTTCTTCCAGTCTCTCTCATCCTCTCCTTCCAAAAAGTTTTGGTCTTTTGTTCGTTCCACAAGAAAAAGACCATTTTCTGTACCTACTGTTGTATCCAATGGTAGCGTTCTCCTAATCTACATGCCTATCCATAGTTGCTCCCCTTACATATATCTTCCTTGTCTCAAGGACATCTTCCAGTTGATTGGAAAAAATCCTTCATTATTCCCATCCTTAAATGTTCATCTAATCTTGGCGATCCCTCTAACTACTGGCCCATTTTCTTATAGTTAGTAAGCTGCTTGAAAAGCATATTCACTCACTCCTTTACAAAATCTGTATATTGAACACAATATTATCTCTTCTTCTCAATTTGGTATTCTTCCCCACCAGTCCACTTCTTCAGCCCTTCTCTTGGCCAGTCAGTCCTATCACTCTCTTCTTAAATTGGTTGGTACTTGTCTTCTAGATCTCAAAAAGGCCTTTGATTCTGTTCCTCACAAACCGTTAATTGATCTTCTTTCCTTCCTGCACTTCCCTCCTTACCTCATAAACTGGCTTCACTCCAATCTTTCAGCATGTTCGCAACTAGTGATCGTCAACAGGAACCACCTCCTCACTTGTCCCTGTATCTTCTGGTGTCTTTCAGGGATCTATAATGGGTCCTCTCCTCTTTATGTGTAACATGCTTTTGTCCTTCTCATCTAAGCTTATTCTCTATGCTTGTCAGCTTTCCACTCTCTACTCAACTGCTTTAGCTTGTGTAGTGGGAACAACTGCGACGCCCTAATATAACTATTAACTTACTGTCACAATTACTACTAGAGCCAAAATCAGACTACCCTTCCTGGTAGCTGTTTCCCCCTCCCTAGCCCGAAACTAGTAGGGAATAGCGCCTTGCTATTGAATGGGTTAAAGTTTATTAAGAAACTGGAAAACTATCCAAGCCTCTTTAACTGCAATATAAACATAAACTTACAACAATACTCAGTTGTACTATAGTCAGTTTTTTAAACTAAAACAATCCCGCGTCTCTAACAACAACAATCGCCGTTAGCTGATGGCGTCACTGTTCGTCATCAGTGGATTCGCCACTCCGTAAATAAACCCGTAAGGGCACCGTCTCGTAGCCCTCCGCTGGCCTTCCGTTGCGAAGATTCCCTTTATGAGCTTTGTTGGCAACCACATGTCCTTTTGGAGAGCTTTCCTTTTGATAGCTTCGTTGTTGAGTATTTCTTTGTGGCTTTGTTAATTGCTCATTACTGTTCTTATTCGTTTGTAGGTGCTGTGCTGTCTCATACTTGTCTAGTGCTGGGCACTCTGTAGTCAGGGTTGAGATCCCTGACAATGCTGATGATATCCTTCTTTTTTGTCCCATCAATTCTCATTCTAATTTTTCTCTCTTTTAGAATGACCTAAACTGTATCTCTGTCTGGCTTGCTTCCCTAATGAAGTCAAAATACATGCTAATTTCAATCTCTTCTTTCTAAGTTTCTGCCACCTCTGTGTATCTCTAGTTCTCCAGTTCAGTTGCGACCGAGTTCAATACCTGGGAATCCTCTTTTCTTCATCTCTATCCTGGAACAAACACATATTTTTACATCTCTTCCAAGACCTGTAAATTACTTGGTCTTCTCTACCGTCATTTCTACTGCACTTCTACTCTTCTTCGCCTCTACACTTCTCTTATCCATACCCATTTGGAGTACGGTTCTTTGCTCTTGGATTTTCAACCATCCCATCTTTCTTCCCATCTTGAGAGAATACAATACTTTGCATGTAACTTATGTAGTAAACAATGGTCCTCGGACTACGCTTTTCTTCTCACTAAACTAAGCTTCATCTTCCATCCTTATCCTCTCGCTGCCATAATGCCAAACTTATCTTTTTTCCGTCAAACTTACGTATTCACAATATCATAGATTTTCCTTCTAGCCTTCCACCATGCCAACCAACTCTCTGCTACAACCTCCGATCCTTCCACCCCAGTAATCGTCTGCTAATCCCATACAGACTTTCATTTTCCCCTACTAGCTCTGGAACTCTCTCCCCAATTACATTAAAGAAACTAAATTCACTTGGACAATTTAAGCATTGTATTCAACACCCCTTATCACCACTTAGACATATTCCTCCATGTATTTGTTTACTTATTTTTACTCTTCATATCTCTTGGCTATTGAGTATGATCTTATTCCATAAAAACAGAGCCCAAGTTGTCTGAACATCTCTCCAAGTTATATTGTAACATGGTCCAAGAGGGGCAAGCTGCCTGAACCTATCGATAGGTTTAACACAAGTTGGACTTAGTTCAGATGTAGTGAGAACTTTCTCCGACTGGTATTCTTTTCTTACCGCATAACAATAACTGTTATGATTCACGCATTATGTAATATTTTGTGGACTAGGCATGCTCAGTGTTCAACTGGCTAAAATGACTCGTGTTGATCTCTAACTCAGTCCCTAAGAGTATCTGTTAGATAATCTAGTAATCACTAACTCAACAATTACCATCCACCTAACATCTTAATTCCTTTCTCCTTGGCTATGGAGTCTTTTTTTGTTCCTTCTGCCATCACAGTTTGGAACTTACTCCATCCCACCCTTCATTAGATCCTCTCCCTCTCTCTCATCCTTCAGATGATTAATTAACATGTTTGCTCACATGAGCTTCGGCAATTTTCATTTTAAAAGAGCAATGGATTGATGGACTACAAAATGTTGAGATTACTATATACCTCATGTGGCTATATATGGCCTGCGTATTATCACAGACACTCCACTCTATTAGCTATTTTATAGGCATTTCATTGTTGCATATATAGCACCATATGGTGCTCTGGGTTTTGTCTTCATGTGCGCTATTGCACTATATCAGTTCATTTCCAGCTCTATCAAGTACATTACTACTGGTAACCAAGGTAAAAAAACATGGATGACCCCTCCCCCCCCCCCCAAATGCATAGTCAAGCAGAAATCATTATCCTACTGACAGGTGGTATTCTCGAGTCGTCTAAAGAAGACTCTAGCAAGTATGAAAGAAGATTGTTGCACTCTTTTCTTACTTGGGTGATCCTTCTTGCGAGCATGGATTCTTGAATAAGATAGTCACTACAGTCGAAGCTGTTGGAATGCGGATGAATGAGGTTAGCGCTATAGCAGAAAGTGATGAGGAAAGCATGGATAAGAAGACGTCTTAGGTTTGTGAAAGAGATCTATAATATGTCCTGTTGTCCAAAGGCAGTAGCTATTTTTCTGTGCGGGTCCTAGCCAGGTATATCCTGGGACTTTTTATTGTTGAAATTTTACTGGACTTAATGTGGATGATGATGTTGGAGAACTAGCTTCTCTTTTGCCTCCTCTTTCTCCATCCTCTCTCACAACTTAATTATTCAGCAGGACAGGAAAGATTGCTGGACATACTCGGTTCATCAACATGCTCTCGCTTTTTTCTTTTTCTTCCCTTACATATTGGAATTTTTTTGTGAAGTACGAAGCACAGGTACATAGATACACCATGTGCGGTAACACATAGTTGTCCATCGAAGGCATGCCTCTTTCACCATTGAGTGGCAAGCGTTGGAAAATGAAAAAATGCTATATAGAGTGTTCATGAACCGAGTAACTATGCCAGCCATCCTTTCCTGCCAGCTATGCAGCCTGTTCTTACCTGTGCGGCAATTTTTGTTTGGTATGGTGGCCTATAGAGGAGATGATTTTGGAAGGCTTGTGGGGGTCTTGGTTTGTTGTCTACTATTTGTCTCGCTTGTTCTGCTATATACCTAATGGGTGGCTGCATCAGCTATTAACTGGGCAGTCCATTCTCACTAGCAAAGTGCAGCCAAGTTAGTCTAGGCGTTCTCTTGATTGTTCTCTTCATTATGACATCCTTACATAAGGCCGTAAAATTTAAAAGGTGGGTGACCCATTTTATGGATAACGTACAATACATAATAGGTATATGGATACACCATGTGCAGCAATGCCAAGTTTTCCCCACTGAAGGCTCGCTTCGCTCGGCAATAAGAGCAGTATTCATGCTCTAGCAATCGGCCTCGACTCGAATTTTGTCTTCAAGTCAGTTTAATTGCTTGCGAAGGGATCATCATCAGCAGTCTCTCATCTTTTCTATGGAATTTGGCTGTTTCACAGGCAACAATTGCTGTAGCATTTTCCGCTACTTGCACAGGCTTTAAATAATGAATGCTGTCATCGTGTGATACATCTGTCTCGATTAAAGTTTTGAAAGATTTGATTATCACTTTAACGGCGACAGCAACTATCTTGCCCCTCTCCAGACAGCATTTTCTTTGGAGCTTTCATACTTCCTGAGGGTGCAGTCTAATCGAGGGTGCAGTCTAATCCAGGGTGCAGTCTAATCCAGGGTGCAGTCTAATCCAGGGTGCAGTCTAATCGAGTGCAGTCTAATCGAGGGTGCAGTCTAATCGAGGGTGCGGTCTAATCGAAGGTGCAGTCTAATCGAGGGTGCAGTCTAATCCAGGGTGCAGTCTAATCGAGGGTGCAGTCTAATCGAAGGTGCAGTCTAATCGAAGGTGCAGTCTAATCGAGGGTGCAGTCTAATCAAGTGTGCATTCTTCGAGGGTACAGTCTAATCAAATATGCATTCTTCGAGGGTATAGTCTAATCAAGGAAATATGATAAAATAATGCCAAGACAAGAATATTTCAATCATGTATCTACAATAAACTTGGAACAATAAACTTGGAATAGGCACACATACTTTTTATCAAGTAAATATAAAATATTTGCTGTGTGAATGTGAATGTAAAACAACTGCAGAACTACTAATTACCACAACAGAACTTATGACTGGCTAGCTGGTTAATAACGAAGAAGTTTTCTATGACATTATATATACAGGCAAAGTACATTTCAGTTCCGGCTCAGTTGTCTTGCTATAAACAAGTTTCCAAATGAACCATCATTTCACGTTATGAAATAGTACTGCCAATACCCGTTCACCTAAATATAAATAGAGATAGTAATTACACTGAATAAGACAAAATGGAATATAAAGTTTGGCCCACCTATCCTGAATCATCAATATTATAATAACTACAAAGAAGTTTTATCCTTAGTTTAGTGTATAACAATTTATACTACATCACGTCATCTGTGGCTAATCTGATTGGTTAATAACTATAGGTCACATAGGCGCGTAACCTACACTTTTAACCGCATGTAGTTTAGCGCGTGCGCAATGCAGTGTAACCTACTCGTTTGCTGTTACATTCCTCGGCTTCGCCTTGGGGTAACCGCAAACTCGGAGGTTACATAGGCGCATAACCGACTCTTTTGTATAGGCTATTCTATACATATGCATAATTCTGTGCTTGAATGTGTTTTTGTAAAGTTCATTTGACTTGCATGTTGTAACAATCATTACATTGGATTTTCAGTTACCAAATGTACAGCTCAGTTCATGAGAAGTAATGTTACTAGAATACACTTTAGTTGCAGCTAACACTAAATGAATAAAATGTAACTCAAATATATATTTTAAAGATTCCTGGAAGATTGAGGGTAGGGGGGGGGGGGGGGGGGGGGGGGGGGCAAGAACAAAAATGCTATAAAATAAAAAATAAAAAGGTAACTAAATAAGACTGTACCAGTAATGATGATTTCTAAATGGGTATACAGAGTCTGTTTTTTTAATTGTAATTTGCTTAAAATTTCTGTATATATGTATCTTTCAGCTAGTGTTTCTATACATTCTGCTGGAGCGGTGGAGTATTATATTATTAACGTATGCAGGCAAAGTACATTTCAGTTTCGGCTCAGTTGTCTTGATGTAAACAAGTTTCCAAATGAACCATCATTTCGAGCCAATAGCTGCTGGCTAATTTTTTTTTGATGGGACACCGTAATGAATGACACTTGGGGAAAAAACTTCTAACTTGTTTATTGTGTGCACCACACTTATCAATACACGGCATGTCTTGTTGCTATTGTTGATTGCACCTAATATGTACACCAAGTCCACTACGTAAAAATTAGCGCCTACCATATCTCTCCATGAAGGATCAGCTACAACATCATTCAACTCAAACAGGATGAAGGAGCAAGACTCCACTTTCTTATAATTCATATGTACTGGTCTTCACTCAATACCAGTTATATACAAGTAATGAATGCTAGGCATTGAGTGGTAAGCGAAACTGCAATGGATAGGGTCAATGGTTTTAGCTCGTATTGTTAGATCACATTTGCTCTAGCCATTGTAATAATCCAAGCATAGCTGCAGGCCTAATACTAGACACTGATCTATAAATTATTGACGGTCATAAGTGATATGGAGAAGTAGCATATTCCTTACAGATTGCAAATGGGTGCAGATTGGGATGAGTACCTGTACCTGCTCAGATAGTATCATTAACAGAGACGATCCTTTCCAGTTTAGCAAGGCCACTCCCAACGACGATCCTTTCCAGTTTAGCAAAGCCACTTACAGTGATGATCATTTCCAGTTTAGAAAAACTGTATAGCTAGTGTGTTGAGAGTGGCTACAAATGGGTGCAGATTGGGATGAGTACCTGTACCTGCTCAGATAGTATCATTAACAGAGACGATCCTTTCCAGTTTAGCAAGGGCACTCCCAACGACGATCCTTTCCAGTTTAGCAAAGCCACTTACAGTGATGATCATTTCCAGTTTAGAAAAACTGTATAGCTAGAGTGTGTTGAGAGTGGCTAGTCAGAATGAACCGTCACTATCTTTTCCCAGCAGCTTTAACCATTCATCCCATTCTCTCTTGCCTGTGCAGGCCAGATTTCTTTCCTCTAGCTACCGTCTAATCTGTGGGTTTTTTAAATCGATCTTTCCCTTCACCATGACGACCATTCCCGACTTACATAAGCCCACATTTATGCTGACCACTCCCTGTTTACATATGGCCGCTTTATTTAACCAATTATCCGCATCATTACACATTCTATTTTACTGCATGGGCGGAGTTAATTTCTAGTGACTGTCTCATTCACGGCCTACAAGCCCCATTGATCTGTTACCCTGTCAGTCACTATTTTAGATAGCAATATCTTTTCCATTGCAAACTAACTTAGTTCTTAGTACTAAGGCTATAGACATGCTTTTGGGGTGTAGAAATGCTTAGGCTGTTGGATATTCTGGAATATGCTTTAGCTGAATCTCTGTGGTCTGGCTTAATATACTATTACCTTATTATTGTAAACTTTACATGATCAAATGACAATGTTTGTAGTGATAGGTTGATATAGATACTATATATAATTATGTAGGTTGAAGGACATACACCAAGAGCGGTTACATGTATATCAGCTCGAGTAAAAATATTAGCTAGCATTCTATTAGAGCTATATAGCTAGGTAGTTAGCTTGTGATCATGATTTGTCACTACAGACAAAGTAATTTTGGACGCCCATTCTGGGTTTCTTTTAGGAAAGAATAGTTTGGGTAGTTGATAACAAAGTTCTTAGTCAGTTAGTTTGATCAGTTGGCTATCTAGACACTAAACATCTAGACACTAAACATCCTGCCTTCCATGGTGGCTCTGCTTCGTGGAGGAGCAAAATGCAACAAGAACTTTGTCACCACTCCCTAGATTATTCACCACACCCAGCTGGGTGCTAATTAGAAATTTTGCTGACAAGGAATGGATGATCCTAATAAGCACTACATCGCCTACGATACTACATATATACCAAAAAAACACCTTGGAATTGGTACTGGCGAAGTTTAGATTTCTTGTTCTGTCTGACCATTCAATTCATAAACTAACACTTTGATGCTAAGATAAGTAGCTAAAACTTAGAAATGCCATTGATCTTGATAACTAGCTAGTAAATTTATGGATTAACTGTTTCTATGGTATACTTACGTAGTGTTGAGGGCTGTAGAGTTTCTTCTGGGCCTTAGAAATGCTTAGACTGGCAGCTGTCCTTTCGAATAAGCTTTAGGGTTTTAAGCAACTGACCACTGGGATGCAATAATTATTCACATGCTGACCATAAAAAAGTTAAGAGAAGAGACGGGTAGAATTGCGGTGAAGAGTTAGAGTTGATGAAGAAGTTGAGAGGTGAACTAGAGATGAGAGCTAGAGGACGTTGTTCAAAGTAGAAGTTGGAGTTTAGAGTTCAGTTCTGTGAAGTAGCCTGTTCTCTCCTAGTTACTGAATTGTCTGGAGTATTGTAATAATTCTTCATCATTGATCCTTGGGCAGGAGCACCCGGGGGAGAACAACCAATAGAGTTTTCTTTCCTCTAGCTAAGAATCTGCTGTTGTTTTCTTGTTTGTTCTCTTTGTTACTGTGACCATTCGCGAACGTGAATAAACTTGCACTACTTGAGACACGTTACCCGTTCCTATTTGTTACGGGTGAATGCACATCATAAATAGATGGCTACATACACCTTGCACGGCAATACCAAGTTTTCCAACCCCCGGCACTGAGGGCTCACTTCACTCACCAACAAAACAGTGAGCTAGCTTGATTCTTCATCAACAACCACCACTACCCACTTTTTTACCACGGTTTAGAAACAAGAGCAGTCATGGCTGTGCATTGGAACATTTGGAGCTCAGGTTTTTATGAATGGACGTATTGTATGTAAATTATGTGAATGGGAAAATGAGAGAAACATGGATCCTAGAAAACATTTTTTTATACCTTCAACTTTCATTTTTTGTGCTGCGAAGGAATCGAGGCACTGGCAATCATTTTGGTTGAAGTCAGCCACAAAGCTTGCCAATGTGAGCTTTGGTTGAGACATGAGCTTCGGTATTTTCTGTCCACCATTTAAAAAGTGGGTCACACCAATGTAGGCAGTACTAGTGCAACCCCTGATAAGGGAGGGAAACTAGGAACACACCGTTAAGTGTCAGGCTCGGTTAAGTTCCCATTCTTTCTCGTGTACCTAAAAATCAGCTGTGCCGAGGCAACCATTGCTTAATGCCTAAGAGCATATATCCATGAACTTTGCACTTTAGTTTCACGTTGAATTGAAGATGAATGATGTCCGAAGCAATGTTATAGGTAAAAAGTGTAACTTATGTTCCTTAATGGCAGTGGCTACCATTCTATTCAAAGCATGCCTAATATCACATTTTATAATCAATGACCATTAGGCACGCAGGAATTATTGAAGCACTTGCATAAGCACCATCTGGAGAGAAACGACCCGTGGATATGGACGGCATTATCCAAAAGATGATCCACAGAGCAAGTGGGTTACTGTATAGAGGAAAACTTCGAAGGTTGCAATATTTGTATCAAAGCCAAATGAACTTCAAAATAAAACTTCCAAAGTATTTTTGAAGAACAAAAATAATATAACCTAGCTCGTTGAGTGTCACGAATGCCGTTCAACAATGCATGCATGCTGAATAATTTCTGCATGTGGTTCTGGATTGAGCATAATTATGCTGATAAACCAACAGACTCTGACAGTGGCTGACTGAGGCTGGGAAGGTCTTCCACAGGTTAAAAGGAACTGTAGGGTTGCCAAGGGTTGGAGTGAAATTTTGATGGCAAGGTTTCATGCGTTGCCGTATGCACCATGACAACTAATTGTTTATTATTGTTACAGCCATCTTGATCGTACATTAAGTCTAAAGGTTATGGGTGGAAATACCTGCTGTATGAACGTGTGACCACCACTTCGTCTTCTCTTGCATCTAATTCCAGCAGGCCGCTACTGTAGTATCACCTTACTGAGTGCTGACAAAAATTTGGCTGGTGCAGAGGACTGCTTTTAAACCAACTGACAGTCTCTACAATACTTATGAATGTATGTCATTCTCCTGCTGAAAAACTTGACATTGTTTTGTGAAATTGCTTTTACGCATCTTTTCTTTTCTGTGTGATTTGTTTGGACAGCATGCCACAGAGCTTGAATGCACATGCTTCACGCCAAAAGCATGAGAGTTGCTTCCATGAGAGACAAAGTGGATGACATTTTCCAGTCATTCGAGCTAAGTGAAGAAGATGCAAAGAATATGACAAAGTCATAGAAAAATTCGAGGAACACTTCATGAAAGGTTGAAATATCATCTTTGAAAGAGTTAAATTTAATGGCTGAATACAACAACAAGGAGAGTTAGTTGATGATTGTTTTATCGACTTGTATGCTCTTGCAGAGTGTTGCAAGTATACAGGGCACTACGTGAGGAGATGATAAGAGACCGAATTGTTGTTGGGAAAGAGATAGACACCTGACAGAAACCGAGGCCCTTACACAAGCTCAGCAAAGTGAGGCCATCAAGAAGCAGCAATGCACAGTTCGCAGCAGCTCTGATCCTTCTACAGGAAGAAGTCGTGAATCAGAAATCAAGGAGAAAATATCATGGGAAGTCACCACGGGCGACACCTGGCACAAAACCTCCACTGACCACTGTGGTGGCACAGATGTGGCAGATCACCTCCACATGGAAAGCAGCAATGTCTGGCAAAAGACGAATTTGCAACAAGTGCCAGAAGAAAGGGCATTTTAAAGCTTGTGTAAGAGTAAACTGGCATCCGTTCTCTTTTCGTTAGTGAAGCAAAAAATGAAGCATCCTTCCTAGGAGTTAACACACTCCGAGCCTGCAGCAGTCGAAATGAACAAAACCCCACGGATAGCGAAGGCCTTGCTTAACAACGAAGAAATTGAGTTTAAGATTGACCTATATCAGTTATTACATCAAGTGTGACTACAATGCAATAAGAGATGGCCACTAGCACCAGCAAGGAGATCATTTACTGGTCCTTCCCAGCCAACAAATCCTGGATTTTCCTGGGCAATTTCCAGGTAGTTTGAAGAGAAACAGCCGAGAATCAAACACGGCCTTAGAAAAGCTCTACTCGGATGACCAGCTATTGAATCCCTGAACATTGTATCACTCATCTGAAATATAGAGCAAGGATGAACATTGTGTCACTCATCTGAAATATAGAGCAAGGATGAACATTGTATCACTCATCAATGAAATATAGAGCAAGGATGAACATTGTATCACTCATTAATGAAATATAGAGCAAGGATGAACATTGTATCACTCATCAATGAAATATAGAGCAAGGATGAACATTGTATCACTCATTAATGAAATATAGAGCAAGGATGAACATTGTATCACTCATCAATGAAATATAGAGCAAGGATGAACATTGTATCACTCATTAATGAAATATAGAGCAAGGATGAACATTGTATCACTCATCAATGAAATATAGAGCAAGGATGAACATTGTATCACTCATCAATGAAATATAGAGCAAGGATGAACATTGTATCACTCATTAATGAAATATAGAGCAAGGATGAACATTGTATCACTCATCAATGAAATATAGAGCAAGGATGAACATTGTATCACTCATTAATGAAATATAGAGCAAGGATGAACATTGTATCACTCATCAATGAAATATAGAGCAAGGATGAACATTGTATCACTCATCATTGAAATATAGAGCAAGGATGAACATTGTATCACTCATTAATGAAATATAGAGCAAGGATGAACATTGTATCACTCATCAATGAAATATAGAGCAAGGATGAACATTGTATCACTCATCAATGAAATATAGAGCAAGGATGAACATTGTATCACTCATCAATGAAATATAGAGCAAGGATGAACATTGTATCACTCATCAATGAAATATAGAGCAAGGATGAACATTGTATCACTCATCATTGAAATATAGAGCAAGGATGAACATTGTATCACTCATCAATATACAGAGCAAGGTGTTGTGAAGTAGTTTCCTAAGTTGTTCAAAAGCTTGGGAAGAATAAAAGACAGTTATGAAAGTGAGCTCAGGAGCGATGCAAAGCTATACACACTCACAGCTCTTAGGAGAATTGCATTGCACTATTACTCAAGGTGAAGGTAGAACTCCACAGAATAGAGGAGTTGGGAGTGATTTCAAAGATCAACGCTCCCACAGAATGGTGTGCAGGTATGGTCGTTGTACCAAAGCCTGATGGCAAAGTAAGAATTTGTGTGGACTTGACCAAGCTCAATGCAAGGGTTTGCAGAACGTCATATCTTGCCATCAGTGGAGCATACCTTTGCTCAAATTGGGGGAGCAAGATATTTTTTTTGTAAACTAGATGCAAATTCCGGTTTCTGGCATATTGAGTTAGCTCAGAATCATTGAAGCTCACAACTTTCATCATGCCATTAGGGTGATTCTGCTTCAAACGTCTTCCTTTTGGCACAACATCAGCTCCGAAACATTTCCAGCGAAGAATGAGTGAAATTCTCGGAGATTTAGGAGTTGTTTTGTCTCACAGATAACACACTCATCCACAGAAAGACAAAGGAGGAACATGATGCATGCCTAGCAGCAGTCCTCAAGGTAAGTGTGAGTTTTGCAAAAACTCACATGTATACAATTTCTGGGACAGTTGGTGGAAAATCTGGAATTCCACCAGATACAGATAAAGTTAATGCCATCTTGAACATGAAACCACATCTACAAACATCAGTGAACTGAGACAATTCATCAACCAAGTGTCCAAGCCCAGGTGAGAAAACCAAACCATTGTGTGACCTATACTCTCAGCCAAAAAGATGTGGTTATGGACTACTAGCCACGAACAGGCATTCAATTCACTTAAGGGGGTAGTAAACCATTTTTCTGAAAATTTTCTTTAAAAAAATTCTTCCTTTTATATCCTACCTATAGCTCTGCATGACCTGTGTACAAAACTTGGAAGGCTGTTCTGGTTCAGAAAAAAAGTTATGGAGGATTTCATGCATGCATTTTGTACACACCTGTACTGCATGGGGTGTGTCAATGATGTCTGTTTCCCCCCCAAAACTTATGGTTACCACTTTAGAGCTCCGTAGATTCTGCAAACTTCATGGTATGGACTTGATATATAGCTCAAAAGATAGGTCTCTCTGTGTGCTCTCTTTTGATACTAAAATATTTTTCATAGGTATAACTATAGGCAAGTTACTAGACCTAAAGTGGAGGGACCTAAAAACCTGAATGCCTGCAACCTCCACATAAATAACTCCAGATTGCTAAGTGCTAAAAATTTAAAATTAGCACGGGTGGCTAGAGGAAGCCCTACTCTATGTAATGAGTGTTTTTATTAGGCGTTAAAATTTAAGTTACGTGGTCAAGCGCTGGGTGGAAAATGAGTTTTATGGATTTTTAAAGAAATTCATTTTCTACCCGCGCGCTTGACCACGTACTTAAATTTTAACGCCTAATAAAAACACTCATTACATAGAGTAGGGCTTCCTCTAGCCACCCGTGCTAATTTTAAATTTTTAGCACTTAGCAATCTGGAGTTATTTATGTGGGCATTCAGGTTTTTAGGTCCCTCCACTTGTAGCTCCCCTAACTTGGCTTAGTTATACCTGTGAAAAATATTTTAGTATCAACAGAGAGCACATAGAGAGACCTATCTTTTGAGCTATATATCAAGTCCATACCATGAAGTTTACGGAATCTATGGAGTTATAAAGTGGTTATCACACACAAAAAAAGCATGTGGGTCATTTCCCCCCCAAAATGCAACTGTCTCCCCTTCAAAGCTGTATTATGAGTATTATGAAAAAGGTGTGTTTTTGGACTTTCAAAAAATCTCTCTCGGTGAATATTTATCTAGAACAATTCCATAATATACCATTTTATAGCTCTTTCTATGCTCTAAAGTTTGATAGAATCCTTTTTCTTATTTTGTGTACTGGTCTTGAGTTATGCATTGATGTTCGACACGGATTTCATGCTTTTTCATTACGAATTTTCATTGACCTCCCAAATCACTTCCAAGTACATTGTGGCAAAACTGTCTCTATCATACTTTACGTATGTGGCTATGTTACACAAACTGTGAATGGGAAGTGGTCACTGACAATCTGTGATTTTTAAGATTTTTGTCGAGTGACAAGGGTAAGGTTCTAAGGGCGTCTATCTGTGGCAAATGTACAAACATGAAAAATCATTAGTAGCCTTCATGTAATATGTCATTTTAAAGCTATTGAACCAGTCTTTCTTTTGATCTAAAAAGTATCTGTAAAGGATGAAAAACAAAAAAGTTATGAACGATACAAATTTGGAACACAGATCTTCAGAAAAATGGTTTACTACCCCCTTAAGATGTCACTTGAGTTAGAGAAGTACTTGCCATGTCCAACTTAACGTTCGAAACTGTAGTGTCTGCAGATGCATCCTCTTATGGATGGGAGCAGCACTCTGGCAGAAGCAACCAGATGGAAATTTGCAGCCAGTTGACTATATTTCTCGGGCTCTTACTCTAACAGAACAAAGGTATGCCCAGATGGAGAAGATAGCTCTGGGGGTGACATGGGCATGCAATAGGTTACCTAATTGGGCTGTATTTCAAGGTTGAAACAGATCAAAAGCCTCTCTTTACACTCTTTTTGAAAAAAGTCTTGAAGAGATGCCCATCAGAATCCAGTGATTCAGACTATGTCTGATGAGATTCAGCTATTCTTGGAAAGGATTTCAGCACTGCAGATACAGTTTCCCGTTTACCAGGTCTGAAATCTGATACCACAGCTGCAGACTTAAGGAAAGATTTAAAAATAAATTGGACATGAACAGAACAAAGATGCCATCTGCAAACAAGTAAAGGAATATTGTCAAGGTGTCTGGCCACAAAAATCTCTTTTGAAGGGAGTAGAGAAGGGATTTGCCAAAGTCAAACTAGAGTGAGTATCAACAATGGCTTATTACTCAGACAACAGATTGGCCCATCTACTCTTTGGTCTGATATACTCGAGAAAATTCATTCAGGTCATCAAGGTTCAGCAAAGTGTAACCAAAGAGCCAAGGAATCCGTGTGGTGTCCAAATATATAACTGCACATTGAAGATAAAGTATAAAGATGTCCTATTTGCTGCCAGTTTAGTTTGCCGAGCCTCTCATTTTACAGTTTCCCGATCAATTGGGACGTTTTTGAGTGTTTTTAGGAAAAAATGTCTCATTCTTGTCAAAATGGGCATATTAGGTTCCTTTTTAACATTATGAAACTCTTTCTACTCTTTAAATGACAGAAAACTTCTTTTGGTGAACATTTCTCCCCTTTTTAAATGAAAGAAGCTCTTTTTGGATCAACCATGGCAAACACTTGGCACTGACCTCCTTGAGAGAAAGAACACAATTATCCTTTGCTGATAGATTATTACTTCAGGTTTATCGAAACTGCAAAACTGTCATCAACTACTTCTTCAGATGTCATTGGTCACCTGAAGTCGATTTTTTCTCGAATACCAGAGACTGTTCGAATACCAGAGACTGTAATATTTGACAATGAACCTCAGTATTCAGCCAGTGATTTTGCTAAGGAATACGGCTTAACTCATGTTAAAGTATCCTCAGGCAAATTGAGAAGTTGAGAGGCTGTCAGGGCTGTCAAAGACCTGCTGAACAAGAACAAAGATTCATATATCACCATGTTAGCTTACCGCTCCACACCTCTGGAGAATGGTTACTGTCTCATTGAACACTTGATGGGTTGGAAACTTCGAACCACGATTCCAAAGATCAACAAACAGCTAATTCCAAGCCTTCCCGAGAAATCATTACTCCTTCCCAAAGAGAAAAAAATGCAACAGTGGCAGAAGAAGAATTTCGACATTGACATGGTGCAAATCAATTCAAACAGCTTCAGAAGGGAGACAGAGTGTGGATACCTGATTGCCAATCGAAGGGCACAGTAATGGAGCACAACAAGATGCGATCATTTGTTGTGTAATCACTCACTGGAATGTACGAAAGAAAAATGTACCAAAGAAATCGACGACATCTGGTATTGATTCCACCACAAGATAGGGGACTTTACAGACAGAAGACACTACTGCTCAGAATGTAAGTGATCCTGACCTACCTGCTTCTCCCTCAAGAAGCATGCCAGTTTCTCCTTCTCAAAGTAGCATGACCATCAGTCCAACTAGAGCGTTATTAGTAAGAAGAGCAAACTTGATTTGCAAATGGGCACATTAGGTTCCTTTTTAACATTATGAACCTGTGTACGATAATGAGATTTATTCTTGACTGACTGAACTAGCCAGCTTACCAGTGATATTACACTATATAGGTATATATAAGAGGTACCGACACAACTACACAACTGCTATACACAATAGGGGGGGGGGGGGGGGGGGGGGGGGTTATAGGTAAATAACCCTCACCCCAATTTGACAGCTAGAGGGGGCACCCAACTTACAACTTCAGTAGGATATTTAAAACAAACTATTGTACATGTATATACTCATTTTCAGAGGTTATGAGAGAGAAAACCTCAAACCACATGTTGTCTATACCTCCATCTCAAAATTGGCTTCTCCACCCATAATGCCCAAAATCACTTGGCACATCATTATTCCAAGAGATCACTGCACTCACTGTGTAAAACAACCGTGACAGAAAAGCTGTTCTTACCTAACCTTAAATAAGAGTCTACGACGATCATGAGACCTGAATACCCAGAGCTTCAATAGATGGTTTGTTCATGTAAAGTGCTTCCTCTCCTTTGCACTCAGCATAAATACCAGGAGATGCTCTTTCACCAGGTGGTGACGGATGTTCACCCTCCAAATCACGAGTGACATCTGAATAAGGAGTTTCTAGCAACTTCAGTAACTTCTGGACCTAGACAATATACAACAGATAGTAATATGTGTGGTGTAAACTATAAAGAGACTCTATTATTAGTATATATGTGGTTTCTGTTACGTCATTACGTTCTATATTTAATTTGGTTATGGAGCTTTATATAATGCGCTCCCACGTGTTGTAAGTTCAGTTGGTTCACTGCCTACACCATAATTGTTGAGCTCAAGATAACACTACATGGTAGCAGTGGTGACACTATGTCACAGATACGCCTTCAACCTCCCGATCCGTTTAACTTTCGGAACTCAGACGACTGGACTCGCTGGAAGCGGCGATATGAGCAGTATCATGTGACATCGGGTTTAGCAGAGGAGACAGCACTGAGACAGATCAGCACGTTCCTTTACTGCTTAGGCGAGGAGGCCGAGGCAGTTCTTAGCTCGTCCAGTGCATCGGAAGACGACAGAAAGGACTACGGCATGGTTTTCGGAAAGTTCGACGAGTTCTTCAAGGTGAGAAAGAATGTTATATTTGAACGCGCACGGTTCAATCGTAGGCACCAACTCCAGGGAGAGACTGCCGAGCAATTCATTATGGCTCTAAATAGTCTCATAGAGAACTGCGAGTATGGCATCCTCAAAGATGAGATAATTCGTGACCGACTTGTGTCGGAATCAGAGACACTGCGCTCTCCGAAAAGATGCAGACGGATGCAAAACTCACTTTAGAAACGGATGCAAAACTCACTTTAGAATCAGCCTAGAAGACGATCCGACAAAGGGAGGCAGTCCACGAGCAGCAAAAAGTACTCAAAGGGTTCATGAGCCAGCCAGCCTAGAAGACGATCCGACAAAGGGAGGCAGTCCACGAGCAGCAAAAAGTACTCAAAGGGTTCATGAGCCAGCCAGTCTCGAGGCTATCCCAGCTACAGGATGCAGGAGACGCCATGGTGCGGAACCTCAACGCAGCAACCGAGGAGGCAGAAATGAAAACTAAAGCCCACGCCCTACTAAAAGTAAATTGTGCACACGCTGCGGGAAGGAGCAGCATCCACAGGACAAACGCCCTGCAAAAGACACAGTCTGCCACCATTGCCAATGTAAAGGCCAGTACAGTACATGTTGCTTTTCGAAAACAGTATCAACTCTATCCGAAGACAATAGTCTGGATACAGCATTCCTGGATATGATGCACACAACTACTAATCAGGACAAATCGTGGTTTTCCACTCTTAGACTTGATGACCATGAAGTGCTATTCAAGTTAGATACCAGAGCTGAGGTCACAGCCATTTCCAAAGAAACCTGGCTTCAGTTGGGAAAACTACAACTCAACACATCAGATAAACATCTGATTCATGGGCCAGCAAAACATTCTTTGGAAGTCCTCAACACCTGTCGCCTTTCCAGTATATGGAAGTTTACCCAACAGCAGGTGTATGGCCTTACTCAAATGAATCAAGTCAGCAGGGGTTACACTAAACCCACAGAAGTGTGAATTTGGGAGAAAAAGCTTCAAGTTCCTGGGACATATGATCGATGAAACGGGTATCAGAGCAGATACGGACAAGACCTCTGCTATTACTGAGATGATTTCTACAACTTAAGTTCCCGAGCTTCGGCAGTTCATGGGAATGGTAAACCAGTTAGGCAAGTTTACTCCCAACCTCACGCAACTCACTCAAACGCTACGTGAGCTACTGGGCAAGTCTTGTGCATGGATATGGGGCCCCGCACAGAGCAAACCCTTTGCAGCAGTCAAGAAGGAGCTTTCAAAGCCCATTACACTAGGACTCTACAATCCAATGGCGCAGACCAAGATTTCAGCGGATGCCTCATCCATGTCTTAGGTGCAGTGCTGTTACAGCAAGGTGAGATGAACTGGAAGCCCATTGCATATGCGTCACGATTGATGACGGATACCGAACGTCATTACGCGCAAATAGAGAAGGAAGCTCTCGCTGTCACTTGGGCTTGTGAGAAGTTCTCCAGTTACATCTTGGGCAAGCACATCACCTAGAGTTCTGAGATTTAGTCTGAGACTTGACAGGTTTGAGTATACGATCCAACACGTCCCTGGAAAGGACCTGTACACTGCCGACACTCTCTCGCGTGCACCCTCTTCATCAACCACAGGTGACTCTACCTTCAAGGAATTAGCAGAGAAGCTAATGGAGACGACTATCGCACACCTACCAGCCAGCAAAGAGCGGCTAGCCGTGTACTGTAGTGCTCAGAACTCCGACCCGACATGCACTCTAGTCACGAAGTATAGCCATGATGGTTGGCCTGACAAAAATCGTGTCGATTCACCGGGCCAAGCCATATTGGCAGATGCGGGGGGAACTGACACTGGGTGATAACCTTCTGCTGAACAGCAACCGAATGGCAGTTCCGGAATCACTCAGGAAGGAGACCCTGCATCACGGACACCAAGGAATCGTCAGATGCCGTTTCAGAGCCGTATTGTGGCCTGGCATATCGAAACAGCTCACAAATCTCGTGAAGATATACCCCGAATGCACTCGAGATGCTACACCTAATAAGGAACCCTTGATGCCCACCTCGTTACCATACTATCCTTCGCAAAAATTAGGTTCGGATCTTTTCACCCTCAAAGGAGTAAACTACCTCATTGTCAAAGACTACTTTTCAAGATACCCAGAAGTCATCCAGCTAAAGACCACGACATCACAGGGGATTATTGCAGCAATGAAGAGTATCTTTTCTCGACATGGCATCCCAGAATGGTCCAAAATATAGTTCCCAGGAGTTTGCCGAATTCGCAACTGCCTACAACTTCTGGCATGATACCAGCAGCCCCCACTTCCCACAGAGTAATGGACATGCAGAACGCGCTGTGAAAACCGTGAAGAAACTACTCAAAGACTCAGTGACCCATATCTTTCTCTATTGTCATATCGAGCAACACCACTTCCATGGTGTGGGATCTCTCCGGCCGAATTGCTGATGGGAAGAAGAATCCATTCTGACTTAACTCTCATCCAGAAAGACCTCACACCTCAATGGTCATATCTCGACAAATTCAGAGTTTGCGATCAAAAGAAGAAAGACCGACAGAAGTGAGACTTTGACCAAAGACATCGAGTTTGAGACCTACCAGACATACCCATCGACACTGATATTTGGGTAACCACAAATGGAAGGCCTATTTCATGCAGAGTTGTCACACCCGCAAGTGCACCCAGATCGCACCACATCGAGATTCCAAGTGGACTAATTCGACGCAATCAGAGTCAAATGAAGGTCATGCCTGAACACCACCCAAACCCTGCAACCACTCGATGTCGCAGCCCAGTCATGACTCATTCCAGAACTGGGGCTCCCACAGGCCCTCCCGAAAGGCTTACATACTAAGAAAGGGAGATGTGGTGTAAACTATAAATTATTAGTATGTGGTTTCTGTTACGTCATTACATTCTATATTTACTTTGGTTAACAAGCTTTATATAATGCACTACTTATGTGCTGTAAGTTCAGTTGGTTCACTGCCTACATTATAATTGTTGAGCTCAAGATAACACCACAATATGGATAAAAGTTGATTCTTCTACTCTTGTCATCCCATGACTATACCAAATTATCGATCTATTTTGAAGTATCAGCCGAGTTGTTATTTTTGGTGACCTTGTGCAGGTTCCTTGATTCCAGCTATTTAAAAAGCCTTTCATTGTTTACATTTCATTGTTTACAAGACAGAATTAATACATGTATTCCGGTATCAACTAGCCACCCTCACTGGGGTAATCCCAGGGTAATCTCATGCAGCCTGGGAATCCCATGGTTTTCTAGGAAAGATTGTGACTAAACAGAATGCACCTTTCCACATTCTTAAATGAGCACTGAGGAGGCGATGGTATCACCAGCATCTTCCAATAACCCTATAGGATTACTGTGATATTATCTGGACGCACCCTGTCAGAGCAGTCAACACCAGATGGTTCTGAATGTGATGATTGATCTCAGGGCTCTGTGTACCTTTATGATTTGGCAATAGTAACAGCCCCCACTTGATCCAAGGCCAAGGTCATACGTTTGCAGATGATCCTCCTGTGTGCCACAATAATCGTATTTGTGTGGTCTACAATGGGAGCAGCCTAGTGCAAGGTCAACAGCAAACTTGGGCAGTTGTCTATTCAGTTCTCAAAATATTTGCAAAGTCACCTGGGTACGTACCAAGCATCTTTGATCAGGTGCATTCTCCAGCATGGCATCAGCACAGACTCACCACTTTTTGTCCCAGTATTATCACAGTACTGATCAGAACTTGCAGGGTACAGGGACAGATGCCAATATTTACAGGTGTGGTGGAGATATGCTCTGCAAACTAAATAGGATTGGATGATGTACTTGAAGAAGTTGAAGGTTTCTTATCCATAGGCCTATCCGTAAGGGAGGGAGATGGACTGCACTCCAGAACCAAACAGCACCACAAATGGAAATGAAGTGTGGACCATATGGGTGCAGAAGGGGCAGAAATCTGTGTCGATTACATACAGCACCTACAACAAATTTGAGGGTGTCATCATAAATCTCCACCAAAGTAAAAAAAGTGATCTCAATACGTGAAAAATTTGGAAATGTCAAAGGCATGGAGACATGTCAGCAAAGAGGTGTTGCAACCTTTGTGACACGACTTTAAAATGTTGATCTTCACACACAAGAGTAGTAGTAGCTGCAGTAGTAATAGTGGCAGCAACACAGTAGAAGCAGCATCAAGCAGAGTAGTAGCAGTAATAGTAGCAAGAGTAATAGAAGTAGCAGCAGCAAAAAGTAGTAGTAGTAGTAGTAGCAGCAGTAGTACTAATAGTGGTAGTAATAAGCAGTAGCAGTAGCAGCAAGCAGTAGAAGTTATAGCAACAGTTGTAGTAGTAGCAGCAGCAGCAGCAAGCAAGAGTAGTAGCAGTAATAGTAGCAGGAGTAATAGAAGTAGCAGCAGCAAGAAGTAGTAGTAGTAGTAGCAGCAGCAGTAGTAGTAATAGTGGTAGTAATAAGCAGTAGCAGTAGCAGCAAGCAGTAGAAGTTATAGCAACAGTTGTAGTAGTAGCAGCAGCAGCAAGCAGCAGTAATAGTAGCAGGAGTAATAGAAGTAGCAGCAGCAAGAAGTAGTAGTAGTAGTAGTAGTAGCAGCAGTTGTAGTAGTAGCAGCAGCAAGCAAGAGTAGTAGCAGTAATAATAGCAAGAGTAATAGAAGTAGCAGTAGTAATAGTGGCAGCAGCAACCAAGAGTTGTAGCAATAATAGTAGTAGCCAATGAGAATCTTGACCTTTAAGGTCGCCCCTAACCAGGCACGTATGGCATCCATGGGGTTGATCAGAAAGTATTGGGAAGTACATAAAATGTCATATGATGCATACCCACATGCATATTTCTGCAAGCTTGTTGCACACTTATTCAAAATGGTCGCTACAAAGCCACAATAAACATAATCCTCACTCAGAATGAACTGTGGAAAAGTTATCCATACTTTTTATAGAGGTCATATTAACTCACTTCAGAATAGTCTCCATGTTCTGCCATGTCTATGGCCTTCTGAGCAAGGTGGTTTCTCAATACTATTCTATAGTAAGGACAAATAAGGCAAACAACATTTAGTTCTAAGAAAACAGTCGAGGGATGACTTGACAGGCACCAATCTCTCCAGTAGATACAAACACACTTACTTGGGATTATTACTGTTCATAGCCTTTAGACGCTCTGTCCTGACCTAAGAGGAGCATGTTCAAATATTCCAATATTATAAGTGACTGTAATTTTGAAAAACCTGTATATTAAACTATCATTGAATGATAGAATCATAAAAAAATAATTGGTGATGATGATGATGATGATGATGATGATGATGATGATGATGATGATGATGATGGTGATGATATAATAAATAACAACAATAATAACAACAGTATCAGAGGAAAATGGAAAATGACTTTCCCTCTCTAACAAAGCATGTCTAAGAGACAATAGAAATGTCTCAAAAGAGTGGTCCACAAAATGAAAAACAGATACACATAACATGTTGTTTTTATAATAGACTCACACTCTACTTGAGAAAATGTGAATTTGGGAGAGAGGAGGGGGCATGGCTAGTCACAAGAGCTAGCATTAAATTCATGAGGTCTTGCTTTCTCATAGCCAAACCCTAATATTGATCACTTCTTTTTAATAAAAAAATGCTGTTTCAAAATTGCCTACTAAACTACACATGATAAAAGTAAAGTGTAAATTACTGCTAATGTAATCAATTACAATGACATGCTACTGCTTACTTCATCTGAAGTTTTCCCATCACCGTCAGTCTCCATCTTCAGCCGCTCTCTAAATAGAGTTAATAATGACAATATGTTGAAGGGTTAATTTTTCATGCCAAATAAACATCAATATTAATGCTACCCACATTGACTGTCATTATTGTTTAAAGCACATCGTATTTTCTCAATAAATGGTATCCCATTACAAGAAAGAGAAACAGCTAGAAGAGAATAGCCATGTACCTGTACTTTGTCAACCAGGAGTCCCATGTATGCTCATCTTCAGTTCTCTTCTCTGCAAATGACATTGCCTACATAAAATAACAATAACAGCAATAATAATAATCATACAGTTTAAGTGATAGCATTATCTCACATAGAAAAGAGCACAATTCATTCATTGTACTCATTTTGTAGCGTACAGTAATTTTAATCACACTCTTTTTATTAATTTTATAACCTTTTTATAGTTGTACTCATCATGTTATAGCTTTGGGTTAGTGTGTATTGTGTTGCCATAGCACTAGGCATGCTCAATACTTTAGTACCTTGGTTACATTTGGATACTGTAATGTTGCATCTAACCATAGCAACAAAAAATTGAGGATGCTCAGGTTCTTTTTTGGCCAGGAAAACCATAGTTGCAGTAGAAATGGAATTGAGCAATAGTATGGATTTTTTAAATCTAGCCTGCCTAACAGCAGATGAGTTTATTGCAACATGTCCTGGGAATGGGTGATGTCAGCTTTTTTATATTGGCAAATTTACTTGAAGAATCTTTGAGTGAAAGGAATATGTAAGTCTGTTGAATTAAAAAAGTATGGAAGATGTTGACATACAATATTATGCTATTAATTAATAGTATGCCACTTTACCATGTTATTGTACTATACTGAAAGGCAATCCCATGGATTTGAGTCCAATTTGGGAATAATTGTAGTTGTAACAGTCAAAATTACACTTGGCTTCACCTTGTGCAATTACTCTGACTGCAATTACTCTGACTGTTACTTAAATTCCCAAATTGGACTCGAATCCATGTAATTACATATATATACTAATAACAATAATCAGATACCAACAGATAATAATAAAGTGATGTCCTAGTGTTGTTGTGGAGTTAATTCTTCAAGTAAAACAGACCTAAGGTGGCCAATAAAAAAAGGAACACTTTCCATTTATGTGCAGACAGGATGTTAACCTTGCTTTATGTCATCATCGTCGTCGTCGTCGTCGTCGTCATCATCATCATCATCATCATCATCATCATCATCATCATCATCATCATCATCATCATCATTATTATAGTGAAAGTGGTTCGTCAATGTAGGCCACAAACAGTGCTCAATGCTAAGTGGAGCTGATGTAGACAATTCAATTTTGAAATTGGCTGGCTCTACTATCGTATGGCTTATACAGACACACCAGACGGGGCAGAAAAGAGAGATAGCTTCTAGAAGTGCTGGAAATATCTATCTCCTAGGATATTTGAAGTTCAGAGAAGTGAACATAGCTTTGGCAATTTCCTAAGTACAAGTCAAATATTGATGGCATCCCTTTTTCACTATTAGCTATACTGTGTAGTGATCTCTTAGTTAATGGCTATCTTTTATAATCCCTCAACTGTTGGTTTCCAAGTCTATAAATATGATAGCCTCTTTTAACAATGACCTGGCAATCTCATCCATAGCTTTTCAGTTTGTTTATCGTTTAGAAGTCAATGTCTCATGGTCCGTCGCATCCATAGATAATTCATAGACCACAAGTTCTAGAAAAATATATTGACACGAAATGTTGTCAAACAAATTATTTTAAACACAAAGTATTCCACATTTACATTATTATTATTATTGTAAATATAATTACCATTATTTGTTTATATTTCTTAAGACACCAACCATAGTAATAATAATAATAACTAGCCATTACCCATAGAGACTCTGCGGTTATTTCTTCTTCTTTCACAATTAAAGCCAGAAGCCACTGAAAATCAAATGTTAGTACAGTAGACCCTCACTAATCCGAATAGCCTGGGGATCTGAGTAGTTCGGATTAGTGAAATTTTCGGATCAGTGAAATTTATGAAT
Source organism: Cladorhizidae sp. MBARI D1340-BT2 (assembly GCA_028752905.1). Classification (NCBI taxonomy): domain Eukaryota; kingdom Metazoa; phylum Porifera; class Demospongiae; order Poecilosclerida; family Cladorhizidae; species Cladorhizidae sp. MBARI D1340-BT2. Next base: position 17,097,042 of record JAQNBH010000001.1, read on the forward strand.
ATCATTATATTGAACTCTGAATTTGTTTATTTTTTGCAGGTGTGCAGGTGTGGGTTGAATACGGAGTACAAGTTATTTTTAATCATTATGATCCCTTCCCATCCTCATTCTTTTAGCAGATCTCCAGAATCCCATCTCAGTCATGAATTTCATTATATTGAACTCTGAATTTGTTTATTTTTTGCAGGTGTGCAGGTGTGGGTTGAATACGGAGTACAAGTTATTTTTAATCATTATGATCCCTTCCCATCCTCATTCTTTTAGCAGATCTCCAGAATCCCATCTCAGTCATCTTCCTTTTGCTTCCTCACAACTCGCTACCCATTCTTCTTTATGTCTCAGATAGTTGAGACTCCAACTCCATACTGTTCAGATAGTAACTTGTAGCTTTTCTTCCCGAGCTGGCCCAGGATCTCGACCTTCTCCTCGATGGTGGTAAGGCTCTTGTGTGCTCCATATTGCATCGTATGACAGGCTCGTGGTAGGTTCGAAGTTATTTTTATTATTAATTTTTTTTGCTTAATGCAGTTCGGATTAGCGAGGTTTCGGATTAACGGGGTCCGGATTAGCGAGGGTCTACTGTACCACTTATAACTAAACAATGTAGTGACGTTAGATGTGAAGGAGAAGGCACTCTTGTTGAAAATTGTTTGATTGTATTCACAAATAGTTTTTGCAGTGTTTGTGGGTACTCTGAAAGTGATGGTAGACTAATCTTGTCATTGTGGCAACAGTTCAGGGTTTCCATATTCAAATGAACTTAAAGCATTGCAATGCTAGCACAGTGTGGACATTGGCTCAAGGTGAAAGATTGCATTGTTAGGACTTTCACTTGTGGTTCTTTTGGCCAGTCTCTCCCTTTCACTGTTTAGTTCTCTCTAGACATACCTTTTCCCATCTGCTAATACTGCTCTCATTGGTCTCTGCCTTTCTCTGTTCAGCCCTCTTCGGACCTTTTTTGTCTGGTCTGCCAATGCTGCTCTCGCTAGTCCTTGTTTTTCTCTGTTCAGCTCTCTCCGGACGTTTCTTTCATTATCGCTACTCCCACTAGTCTCTGCATTTCTATAGTTCTGCTCTCTCCGGATCTTTCTTTCCTCGTATTATAATGCTGTTCCTCTCTCTCCTTCCTCTTCCTTATTAGATACATGTACTCTGATACTTGTTCTTACATTTTCATCTAAATCAGCCCTTCTCCACCACCATCTCTCTACTGCAGTAGCTCTATCTCGGACTTTTGCCATTTCTGACAGTTGCTATGTGTTGCCCTACGCATGCTCAGTTACTCAGTAGATTGATGCACACACACACACACATGGACATGCGTATCATTATATAGAAAAGAACAATTATAGTATATAGATGTGACATTAAGCAGTTGAGTAGGTAAGTTCCACTCATCATTACCACATTTCCTTGAATTGACCGTGTGTGGACTATTCATTTCGAACACCCAGAACCTGCGCATTCTACTATACGATGGTACAGCTTATTATACTGAATGCCAATCTGGTGAAAAGGGCGCGTCCTCGCTCAGATCAAACAAAAGGCTGGCCTAGCCAATTTTTAATTTTTTTTGTTGAAATTGGGGATGGGGTAGGCACCAAGCACAGGCCTTAACTTTTGGGGCATAACCTAGTCAATGAAAAAGCCATTCTGTTTGAGGAGCCACCCCCTTCTTGTAGTGTAGTTTCCACCAGTCCTGTACAAATCTAGAGCCTTCTTCTGAATAGCAGTTCTTGTTAGTAACAAATTTTTCTTCATTAGTTCAAAAAGTAAGTTTTTCTTCTATGTCTGGGGCATGGGCCAGCCCAACTGTTCAAGTAGTTCAGTTGAACATTGGCTGATTAAAAGATAAATCTTTGGTTTGTGTCTTACGTCTGCTAAAAATCAACATTCTAGTAATTATTATTATTGCTAGTAGTAGTGGTAATAATAATTGTAGTAATAACAGTAGTAGTAATAATAGTAGTAGTAATAACAGTAGTAGTAATAATAGTAATAGTAGTAGTGATAATAGTGGTAGTAACAGTAGTAGTAGTAGTAGTATTTTAATTCATTTTTGTGTCTCAATTTAAACTTGACAAAACAAAAAAGAGAAGTCTGTGATGTCTATAGCAAAGCAGCAGTGTTGCCATAATAACTATTAAGGGATACTGCAACAAGTAGAAATAGGCTTTTGCTTCCACTGTCTATACTGCAACTGACCTCCAAGGATCACCGGAAAAGTAACACACTGCCCTATTAAAAACTCCAGTTCCTATCCCTAATAGGACCAAGTAATGAGCATCTCTGATGCTGCTGTATTTCTCCTTCTCTGTTCAAGTCTTCACATGACAGAGCAGGGCATTACTATTTTAGTGATTTAACTGTGATTATTGGTAATTACTTTAGATACCTTCAATTTCCCTAACTTCTTGTGCTTCTGGAACTCTGTCTGAAGAGCATCTGATGGGAAGCCAAGAATTTGCAAGAGTTCAGGGGAATGTGTGGCCATCATCTCCAATTGCCTGAAGATTGATCAATTGATGTATGAATATATATATAGTAGAACCTCAGAGTTATGAACCCCTTGGGAAAATGAGTGTTCGTAACTCTGAAATGTCCGTAACTCTGAAACTATTACATCATAACAATGTCATGGCATGTTTAACAGTACAGGAGTATTAATATTTGCTATTCTGTAAGTATTTCACAGTTTCACTGACACAAGACTCTTTCACCTCTCCACGAGCTAAATGCAATGCCATACACAATGCATGCATTAAATTTTAATCACTCGTAATAAATAAGTACACCATTACACCAAGTATGTCTGCACTTTATGCATTAACAATAGCTAAGATTTAAAGAAATCAGAAATGTGTATTTCAATAGTGCCTCTTCTTTGCTGCTAAAGAGTGCAGTTCACGTAGAAGTATCAAGTTCACCACTCAGCTTGCTGTTCCAGCTATGTCAAACAGAAAGGTTCTTTAGCCCCTGTGTGAGCGATGGTACCGGTTTCTTCTTCCTCTTCCTCATCAGCATCAGGGACACTTCTTCAGACAATCCAGGCAATTCTTCTTTTTGGGTACATCAGTCTGGAACAAAGCTTAGCATGTTCCAGGCAAAACTAAGTGAGATGGTAGAAATCTCACCCCAGGACTTGGCACTAAGGTAAACCACATCTTTGATGGTGAACTCTTGCTGAATTGCACAAAAGAATCATGCTCCAAGTACCCAAGTAGCAGCTTCCTTAAAAAATATTTCCTGTAACTTTGCTCGATGTTCTCAAGCACACCCTGATCCACAGAACCAAGCTGGTAACCTGGGTGGTGAAAATAAACAACTGTCAACACACACAAGCAAGGATGAAGAAGGATGGGCTGTAGCATTATCAAGGATGAGGACAGCCTGATGAGACACCTGCAGATAGAGCTTCACTGAGGGCACAAAGTCAACAAACACACAGAACAATTTTTTTCTAGACTGTTTCCACAGTCTGAAAAAAATCATTTTGTTCCATTCCAACAGAATAGATATTGACTCTATAGAAAAACAATGTGGTTTAGCACTTTTGTGTATAAGGAAGGTGGAAATTTCCACTGGCATTAGTGACTATCAACATCACTCAGTCCTTCGGAAATTTAAAATTCTTTGCATTCTTTTCAGAAGCATCGGCTTAGGTTTTGTTAGGGAGAAGATGCCAGTACAGTTCTGTCTTATCATAGTTAAAAAATTTGGTGCAGAAAGAGCATGTGCTTTTCCACCAAAATCTTTAGCACTAGCATCAGCTGACAGGGATTCACCTTGCAGACTGAATTGCATTATGCCATGTCTCTTAACTCGATGCAACCGTCTATTGTTAGCTTTGAAGTGATCATCAGATAAAGCAAAGTAGTTTGCTTTTTCCATCATTAAGATGCCATTGATTGATGTGCCCTTCTGCCATTCTTGTATGAACCACAAATGCATGGCTCTATCAAAGCATCATCGTCAGTTCTTCTTACTATTCACCTCTTTATCAGGGAGCTACCATCTTGTACTTAAGAGCAAACTTCATGATCTTCTTTCTGGCTTTCCTAATCTTCATTCCAGTTATTTTTCCAACTCCAAACTCCCTGGCTATGGCTGATGAAGTACATGCACTGACTTGGTCCACTTTCTTCAAAATTTTCAGCTTCTCTTCGATGGATAACATAAAACACTTACGTTTTGTTGAAGAACTTCAGCCATGGTGAAGAAAATATCATGCAAAGGAAATTAGGTAGCTGCAGCAATTGCTATGCACAGTAAAATATCAAGGACATGTGACGATACTCTACCCATTGGATGTGGACTCATCGTTTGGTTCTGGAGTATTCGTAATTTTGGGATTCGTAACTGTGACGTTCTACTGTATATATACACACCTAAATCACTTCCCATGATATTACAATGTAATTACATTAAAGTGTAATCACACTCTAATGTGAACTCTAACATGTCGCTAACATGCATGCACAAACCACATACATTTTTTTGGGTGCTAATTACAAAAACAGAATCTAAAGTATTGTATTGTATTAATATCAAATTTCACTACAAACCATGCTATTACATATACACCAAATAGTGGGATATTTTGGAGGAGTTAAAATATTCACAGGTAGTAACTAACATCTATGGTGAAAATCAGACCATATCTGCTGCTCTTTAGCCCACACATTCACGGGTTGGACAGTGAATGTGGCATAACTGTAATCTAGCTATTGATTGATCTTATTAATAGTAATGATGTCCTATATATATGAAGCAGGGACTACGTGAAATACACGCGGAACTTACTTGCTGACTGAGCTAGGCTAGTCCACTAAACAGTCTAGTAAGTAACACCACATGGTGGCAGCGGTGTTTCTAACCTAGCCATGGCCTGACACAACCTCGCACCGCCCAACTTTAGGAACCCAGATGACTGGCCTAGATGGAAGTGCCGCTTTGAGCAGTATCGTGTTGCCTCAGGACTATCTGAAGACAGCCCAGAGAAGCAAGTTAACACACTGCTTTACTGCGTGAGAAGACAAGCAGAGGCTGTTCTCGCATCCACGAATGCAGAAAGAAAGGTCACTATGGAAATATGTGCTTTTCCAAGACCATTGCAGATTCAGTCGAAGCAGCGGCTGAGTCCATGGACACTGCATTCTTGAACAACTTGACACCTACAAAACCTGATACCGTATGGTTTGCACATATTCAGTTAAATAGCAAGCAGACACCTTTTAAGCTGGACACAGGTGCTGAGGTCACAGCTATCAGTGGTGCCACATATCAACACCTTGGCAAGTCCAAGCTATCTCAACCTGATAAGCTTTTGTATGGCCCTTCCAGACAGCCCCTAAAGGTGATCGGCAAGTTCAAAGGAACATTTACACACAAAGGTAGAAACAGGTGTATGTAGTCACAGGACTTAAGACTAACCTGTTAGCTCTGCCAGCCATTACTGCACTGAACCTCGCAGCTCGTATCGATACTACTGCACATGAGGAGATCGACAAAGACATACGGAAGCAGTTCCCAAGGGTTTTCAAAGGGCTGGGAAACCTTGGTGAAGAGTTTGTCATTAAGCTTAAGCCAGAGGCTAATCCCCACGCACTCTTTACTCCCCGCCATGTACCACTACCTCTCCGACCACAAGTGGAAGAAGAACTCCAATGAATGGAATCCCTGGGAGTAATCTCAAAACTGGATGAACCTACCCAATGGTGCTCAGGGATGGTTGTGGTACCCCAACAAGAATGGCAAAGTCTGCATCTGCGTTGACCTCAAACCTCTTAACGAGAATGTGCTCCGTGAATTCCACCCTATGCCTAAAGTCGATGAGACACTTGCCCAACTGACTGGAGCAAAAGTCTTTTCCAAACTGGATGCCAACAGTGGGTTTTGGGAGATTCCACTTTCAGAGTCATCCCGTCCACTCATAACATTTATCACCCCAATTGGTCGTTACTACTTCCATAAACTACCGTTTGGAATTTCTAGTGCTCCTGAGCACTTCCAAAAGAGGATGTCTGCAATTCTCAGTGGCCTAGAAGGAATTGTGTGTCAAATGGACGATGTATTAGTGTTTGGCAGAGACCAGACAGAACATGACACAAGGCTCACAAATTTACTCAAACGCATTGAGTCTGCTGGTGCTACTTTAAACCCCGATAAGTGCGAATTTTCACGAAAGACACTGAAGTTCCTAGGACACATCCTAGATGAAGATGGTATTCGAGCAGATCCTGAGAAGACTACCGCAATCTGAGAGATGAAACCCCCTCCAAATATCTCAGAGATACGGAGGTTTATGGGGATGGTTAACCAGCTAGGGAAATTTTCCAAAAACCTTGCTACTCTGACACAACCCTTACGCCAGCTGTTAAACAAGAACCAAGCTTGGATTTGGGGCCCAAGTCAAGAACAAGCCTTCACAGAAGTGAAAGAGGAGTTATCCAAGGCAACTACCCTTGCCCTGTTTGATGTCCAAAAGGAGTCAAAGATCTCAGCAGATGCTTCAGCCTACGGATTGGGAGCAGTTCTCCTACAAAGGACTGATTCAGATTGGAAGCCAATCGCTTATATGCTTCTCAATCCTTATCTGAGACGGAATGCAGGTATGCACAAATAGAGAAGGAGGCACTTGCCATTACATGGGCCTGCAAGAAATTCTCTATGTATGTGCTTGGTAAACGATTTTCAATCGAAACTGACCACAAACCTCTCGTACCACTTCTTGGATTGAAACACTTAGACAGCCTCCCTCCTAGAATTCTCCTTCAGACTACGTCTCACACGGTTTGATTACTCGATCGAACACGTTCCAGGGAAGCACTTATACACTGCAGATACCTTGTCACGAGCACCACTCCCTTCCTGTGTAGACTCAACCTTGGGAGAGCTAGCTGAACTAGCCATGGAAGCATGTATTGCCCACCTGCCAGCTGGACAGAATCGACTCAATGAGTATCAAGAAGCTCAAGTCTCAGATCCCCTATGCTCACTTGATCAAGTACTGCTGTACAAGTTGGCCTGTCAAGGGAAGAGTAGACGAGGCACTCGCTCCCTACTGGGAAGCCCAAGGAGCTCTTACCCTACATAGGAACCTTCTTCTACATGGGACTAGAATTGTCGTACCTGCATCAATGCAGCGAGAGACGTTTAGCCAAGCTTCATGAGGGACATCAGGGAATTGAGAGATTTGGGAGATGACAAAGAGCCAGAATTTCAGTATGGTGGCCTGGACTGTCCAATCAAATTGGAAAGTTGGTGGAAAACTGTACACATTGTACGAAAGAGAGCACACCTCAAAAGGAGCATCTGATGCCAACTGCCCTTCCTGACTACTCCTGGCAAAAGATAGGGACTGACCTGTTCTCACTGGATGGAACTACTTATATGATTGTGGTTGATTACTTCTCCAGATATCCAGAAGCGATAAAACTGATGTCTACAACATCATCAGGGTCATATCTGTCCTCAAGTCTCTCTTCTCAACATATGGCATTCCTGAAGAAGTGATAAGTGACAATGGGCCACAATATGCATCTCAAGAATTCTGTGATTTTGTAAAGAAGTACAGTTTCAATCATCCTACTAGCAGCTCTCATTTTCCTTAAAGTAATGGACATGCTGAAAGAGCCGTCCAGACCGCAAAGAAGCTGTTGAAAGGATCAACTGATCCCCACTTGTCACTGCTGTCCTACCGATCAACACCTCTACCCTGGTGTGGATTATCTCCAGCCGAACTACTGATGGGAAGGCAACTTCGATCAAATATTCCCCAGACAACCGAGACTCTCATACCACAGTGGCCATACCTGAATGACTTCCGACTGGCAAACAGCAAGCTCAAACAGAAACAGAGAATGGACTATGATGCTCGTCATGGTACCCGACCACTTGCTGACATTCCTGAGGACACCAGAGTCTGGGTGACAACCTCCAACACCCGATCACCAGGACGTGTAATTGCTCGTGCAGAGACCCTGAGGTCCTACCTGGTGGAGACACCAACTGGAGATGTTCGACGCAATCGAGTTCACCTGACAGTGAGATCGGATCCACAGCCATCTGACGTCATGGATGCAACACTATCTCGTAGATCTCACACGGGCACATGCATCAATTCTCCCCAAAGACTTTGACTGTCATCCTGGGAAAGGGAGATGTGGCCTAACTGTAATGTACTATATAGCGCTAGCTATTGATTGATCTTATTAATAGTAATGATGTCATTTCCTGTTCTATATATATGAGGCAGGGACTATGTGAAATACACGAGGAACTTACTTGCTGACTGATCTTGTAGGCTACTCCCACTAAACAGTCTAGAAAGTAACACCACAGTGAAAACCATGAATATTAATTCTATCCCATTATTCGGTTCTCAAAGCCACCATCTTGACAGCCTTGAGATCAGCAAGGTGGAACAGAAGCCCCCAAAAAAAGAAAAAGAAAAAAGTGAATGATATTAATCACTAACTTACCATCAGAGGATGGTATTAATCCATTTTGTGACATATTCTAGTCCTATATGAAGATTGTAAGATTGTATTAATCCCTGGTGTGGAAGATGTAACGTACTTAGCATTGTATTGTGTGCAAGATATAATTCAATCTAGCCACCCCTATATTCCAGATGTAACACTCTAGCCTAATCAGAGGATGATGTTATAACCCTTGTTTTCCAGTTGTAACTTACTCCAGCCTCATCAGAGGACCAAAGCCTTTGACCAGTTCTTGTGGGGTAGAACAATGTTCCACCATATTCCTTTTCTCTGACACGGCATCACTATTTGATCAAATAAAACATGGAGCGAGAGAGAGATAATTACCATGATGTAACTATTATCAATAATGACAGGAGCGAGACTAATGCCCAGCTCATAATATCCTTCTTTGCATAACAGCATATAAATAGAACAAAGATCTGTCCTTGTGTGAGGCTCATGTTAAATTAGCGATATATTGAGAATTACCTTTTGCCACTGACATAAATATATACATACAATGATGAGCAGCTGGAAAAACCCGTATTAGACTATTTTATAGTATGCCTTTTTTGTTTCAAAGGCTATAACAAATACTATATAGATAGATCATAGAAGTAATATAACCTCTTTGAATATTATTTTGAATATCATCAAAAACAATGCTTAATAACCTCTTAGAATCTGGTGTTGGAATGTCTGTTGAAGACAGACACCGGAATCCATTGGTGAAGTCACAGCCTGTAACAAATAAAGAAATTGCTCTCATATAAAATATATTAAAAAAATAGTATTATATATACTATTTATACACTCGACATGCAAGAGTTGTGGAGGAAGGTCACACTATAAAGAGTATAAATATCTAGGGTGGATGGAGAGTGATCACACTATAAGGAGAACACGTCTAGGGTGGATGGAGAGGAGAACACATCTAGGGATAGAGAGTGATCTCATTGCAGGGAGTATATATCGAGGTGGATGGAGAATGATCACACTGCAGGGAGTATTGATATCTAGAGTGGATGTACAATGGTCACACTACAGGGAGTATTAATATCGGGGTGGATGGAAGGTGGTCACACTATAAGGAATAATATCTAGGGAGGATGGAGAGTGGTCACGCTATAGTGAGTATTAATATCTATAGCGTGGATGGAGTGGTCATGATTTAGGGAGTAATAATAAAAGTGCGAATGTACACTGGTCACATCAGAGAGTAAATAGAAATGTTCTTTTTTTACTTGGTTCCTCGAAACGTGGATTACTGAGGCTATTGTAAGACCTGTTCAGACAATCTACCCTATCTAATAACACTATATATAGTTAGCACAAACTGTGACACTTAGTAAACTTAGTAGCTAATTCTTGTGGGGACTTTACCCTTTGAATCGCCATTGAATCGCCATTGCAGCAGCTAAAGCTGCTTTAGATCATAGCTATCATTAGAATAGCTAATGTGGTTTTATGATTGATGCAGTTATGTCATCACAATGTGTGTGCTGGGCATGCATTGAGATTGGAGTTTAAGGGGGGGAACAAGTCTGAGCATGTCTGGAAGGTGTGATTTGTGGTTAGGACTTTGAAGCTCCATAATATTCTGCACACTTCACTGTATGAACTTGCTATATAGCTCAAGTGATAGATCTCTCTGTGTGCTCTCTTTTGGTATTACAAAAAGTTGCATAGGTATAACTATGCTGAAGTTATATGAGCCAAAGTGGGGGTACCTCAAAACCTGAGTGCCTGAATTGGTAGTTCCTGATTGGAAAGTGCTATAATTATATATAGCCAGTTGAAATTGTTATCTGTTAGAGGAGGCCCAACTTGATGTGTTGAGGCAAGCATGTGAGGGGGAAAATTTTTCCGGTCAATTTTTTTTTATCAGCACCCGTGCTTGCCTAATTAGGCGGGGGTTAGCGCCTAATGAATATGCTTGGTTTGTAGAGTAGGGCTTCCTCTAGCCACAGATAACAATTTGAACTGGCACTTTCCAATCAGGAACCACAACCACAAACAGTTCAGGCACACAGATTTTGAGGACTCCCACTTTAGCTGCATGTGACTTTAGCATAGTTAAACTTATGAAAAAGAGAGTACACAGAGAGATCTATTATATATCAAGTACAGTAAAGTGTGCAGAATCTATGGAGCTCCAGTCATAACCACAAGAGTTTTTTTTTGTGTTTGTGTTTGTGTTTATAATTTTAGACCCCCTTCACATGAACATAAGTCCACTTTAAAATTTTTTTCAACATCAAGTTGTAGTGTTTGTAGAGCTCTATCAATCACAGTTGTTATAGCCATTCAAGACTTAATGCTGGTAAGTCGTTTACTTAATAAACAGATTTGGTGCACTGACCTTACTTCACATTCCAACTTGCAGTTCCAAAAGCTAGATATGTATGGCAAAATAAAAACTATCATCAGAAAGCATACTGCACTGGCTAAATTTTGGTATATAAATTAGGACCATGGCATTAATGTGAGCAAAGACATGGTACTTTAAATGTTAGACCATGGTTTTCAGACTTGTTGTTCCTCCTTAACAGAACATGACGTCTGTGGTGTGGGGTTCTAGAAAATCTGCTTGAATCTCTTAGTAAAAAGCAGTATCTACGACAGCTAGATACCAAGTAGCACCTCCAGAATCTTAGAGCTTCAACTACACACAAGAGTGGCCAAAATGGATAGGAAGTTTTAAACGTCTCAGGATGCAGCTGGCTTGGTTGAAAAAGCTGAAGGAACTCAAGTAAACACATATTCTTTGGGTGATGAAGCAGTTGATATTCTTCAATCCTTTGGTCTGTCTAATGAGGACAGGAAAAGTCAAACACTGTCAAAGAAAAGTTTAACTTACACTCTGTGAAGAGACGAAATGTAATTTATGAAAAGGCAAAGTTAAATATGAGAAGCAAGAGGACTGAACCAGTGGATTTTTTTTATCACAGACTGCTATTCACTTGCACGATATTGTGGGTATGGACCTCAGCATGATGAGATTGGTTAGAGACCACCTGGTTTTTGGGCTATGAGATGCAAACATGTCTGAAAAAATTGCAGTTGGATGCTGATCTGATGCTATAGATAAGGCAGTAACCAAGGCTCTCCAGGTGGAAGCGCAAAAGTCAGATTTGAGATGCAACAACTGTTTGAGGACAGACATCACTGTCCAAATCTGTAAACAAAGGCTTAAGGTCCATCAGTTCAGAGACCAAATGTGGGCAACTCTGCTTGGTATTGTATGCTACTGGTGCGGAGATTCTCCTCCTCATGGTGCCTTGAGAGAGAAGTACGCAACAAGCACAACAAAAAGGGACATTTTCAGAAGGTCTGCCGATTCCCAAGAAAGTACACGAGGTACGTGATGGCCATAGTGGGTACTCTGGAGGTGGGGGAGCTTCTCTGGGAGTTGTAAATGAGAAGTTAAATGCTAGTGAGCCCTAGTCTTGCTAGCCAAACTCCCAAATGTGAACATGTGTGTACGTTAAAAGAGAGTCTGGTCAAGTGCCATAGAGCGTTTTGTTCTCGTTTGCCATGATTTCTGGGTACATTTTTGCACATAACAAAAAGTAAAATTAAACCAGTGAAATCATGTGTCGATGACATCTAGCATATGCCATGGTGAAGTGTTGTCTATGTTGAGTGCAGCGCATATCGTGCATACAGTTTGATAATTGTATATGAAAATAGCTAAGTACTGGTCAAGTATCCAATCTAGGAATAGTACATTAACAACACAAAGGACAATAACACACAAAAAATTATTCAAGTAATGACTACATAGTACATGTGCCTAACTAATGATCTTTTGAATGAAGACAACGAAGATTTTCCACAAATGTCTGAAGGAAGTAATTTCCATAGATGAATGGCTGATGGGAAGAACAAGTTTGCATGTGATGTTGTACGCACAAAAGACTGAACTGGAGAGGAGTTATTGATGGAATGAACTGTATTTGAAAATAATGATTCTCTGTAAGTGACAGGACGTGTGTCAGGGCCATTAACAAAGTTATACAGAAGATAAAGTCAGTGTCTGTTGCCTGATGAAGAGAGAAGTAATATCTGCAAGAACCAATAGACTCTCATAAGCACTGTTTCAATCCCTTAAACACACTCTCAATGCAAACTCCTGTACTCGTTCTAATCTCTCAATATCTTTTTTGAGGTGGGGATCCCAATGGTACAAGCATACTAAAGATGGGGACGTACTACCACAGTGTAAAGACTTAGGAGAGTGTCTGATTGTGAGTGAATGTAAAATTTACGGGAAATCATTCCAATAATCATCCTGCTTTTATTGCAGATATTCATTATGTGAGAAGATGTGAGGTTGTTGGACAGACTGACACCAAGATATTTGTAATCCTCAGCTTGGATGAGCATCTCTCCCTTAATAACAAGAGGAACAACTGAAACACATGGGCTGGCCTTTCTGGAGAACTTAGTGTAGCTGGTTTTCAGTGCAAGGAAACTGGTTCTGGTCCATGTCCATGTACAGATAGCATTGACATCATTTTGAACATACATGAAATCTCTAGGAGACTGTATCACTTGGTATAATGCTAAATCATCGGCATAGACAACAACTTCTCCATTAGAGATGACACAGTCCACGTCATTAATATATATGAGGAACAGTAGTGGTCCCAATACAGAGCCCTGAGGAATCCAGATGTTACGCTAAGAGATGGGGAACAAGCCCCATTAACAACAACAAACTGTTCCCTGTTATTTAGATAATTGTGGACCTAATTTATGATGTGGATCCAGCATTTGTTGAGCAGAGAGGAGTGTGGAACAGAATCAAAGGCTTTGCTTAGATTGATCAAGATCAAGCACATATCATGACCTTATCTAAAGATTTAGAGCACGCATTCGTAAATGATATCAGTGCAGAAGTGGTAGACTTACCTGGGGAGAATCACCATTGGCATTGAGAAATGGATGGATATTTCTGGAACTGCTCTGAGATGAGTTTATGAATCCTCTCTAGGAGCTTGCTTTTAGGTCTGTAGTTAGCAGGATTTGTTTTGCTCCTCCTTTTGGGTATAGGAACAACCCTGGTCTGCTTCTAACTGCTAAGTATGGTTCCAGTACGAATAGAGAGGTTCAATAGCTTGGTAATGCTTGGAATAATACTACACCATCAAGGAAAAGGAGCATCCAAGGAATATCAAGTTACAGGAAGATCGCAACAACAATGCTTCAGTCACTGAGGATGTCAAAGGCCATTATTCCTGATTATTCCTGATGTTTCAGCCTCAATCCGGGCCAAGATGAAAGAGATTTGTTTGCATCAGCTTGATTAGATTTTAAGAGACACTAAAGCAGTTCCACTGGGAAACCGTCAACCTTTATCTCCAAGAATAATAAGATTTTAATTAGAACAAGTTATACATCAACAGGAAGCTTCACATACATCACAATATGAACAACCACAGACAGTAATGTCATGTTCAGAATACTTGAAAAAGTCTTTAAAAAGAAATCTATGTCTGCATGTTATGGTATTTTTTAAACATTAAAAGTAACGTCTTCCTCCTTTGCCATAGGCCACTGTCTCAAGGGCCCTCCATCTCATCCGGCTCAAACACCTTCCTGGATATACTCCTCCAAGGTGTTTGATACTCCCCAGTGCAAGATCCTATGGACATCTGGAAAATCAATGCCCATTCCAGCCATTGTGGCAATCACAAGACGCAATTTCCCATCAACTTCAGTAAAACATTTCAAAACCTACAATGACCTCTGATGAAGGCTAGAGCATCTAGTCGAAACATCGAGAGATTAAATTTCAAGTTGATTATTGAGAAAGTCATTGTAATATCTTTATGTCAACTGAGAGTTTGTTGAGATTTCAAAACCTGTTCCTTCATGTCTGATGTCAGCCTTCAGTTCTGGTAAACATATCAACCAACTGAAACTGAGTAAGATTGGGATAGCCTGGTGGTCAATAGTCCCATCTATTTCTTTATGAATCAGTACATCCTAGCACAATCTTCATATGTCCTGATGTACAGTATAGTTCTAGCAAATTCTTCACACAACTGTGATGTCAACTTGTCACACTAGTCTTTTGGCATACTTTATAAGTTCTATGTGGAGGCAATGCTATTAGTGTTGCGGCTTCCATGCATAAAATTTTGTTTTGTTACAACAGACAAAGTCTCAACAGTTGAAACAGCTACTAGAGCCATAACTTTGACTGATGTGGGAATCAGGCTGTGGAGACTACCAGTGTCTAAAAGCTGTCCTAAACTCAACATCACTCCATGTAACACAGTATGCTTCTTCATCTACAACCAAAGCCACTAGTTTATCTTAATAACGAGATGGAAGTAACATATCTCTGTACGGAGAATTAGATATCATACTTTCAGGAGTGATAAAAACAAGATGAATCTCCCTTGAAGTACTTTGCTCTTTCTCTGACTGTCTGAGCCTCGTCAACAAATACCACCTGGAATGAGAACTTTGTACATTGGTCCACTATGAGTGAAATAAAAGGGCTAGCACACTCCACAATGCTTCCTGAAGTTCGTATATATGGGCATCATAGAGATGCATACAATAGAACAAGATCACATGTAAGGGTAAGTGCAAACCTAACATCATATTAAAAAAACATGAGGAAGAGTAGCATAGATGATAGACTTTCCGTACCCAGTTGGCAGTGTATCTTTGCCTGAAGTAAAACTAAATATTTGCTCAAGTTTTAGACGAGGATACCCCAGTATCCTGCCACTTTCAGTAAAAGCAGATTCCAACTCTATCAGCAAAACTCTGTAAAACTCTAATCCACTATACTCTCAGTGAAACGATAATGACTAGGTCATGAGACTAATAAAATGCGTCTTATTTGTGACAATGCGTCACAAAAATTATGACAACCCAGAACAAAACGAACAAAATGCCCCATGGCACTTAACCAGATTCTCTTCTAACGTGCATACGCATTTGAGAGTCTGGCTATTGAGACTAAATGAGTCCTCAATCATTCAAGCTGTAGTCAATGAACATCCCTATGATATGGGGCCGAAGTAACGGTAATCTCAGAAAAAACCTTCCATGATCTCGGGGACAATGGTGTTTTGTTGTGTGTCCGAAAAAACTCTTAAAAGTCCTAGTCAGGGTGCTCTTCCAGTTGTTGGAAAGTTTGTAGGACATGAAAGATGGACAAGTCTAGCAAGATATATATGTTGTTAAAGATTTTTATAAGTCCCTGTTGGTAGTCATACGTGATTACCATGATGGATCCTTCCCCATTGCAAACACGGGCAAGCCTTCAAACATCAAAGACAAGAGACTAACTGTAAATGGGTGTAATACCCAATTGGACATTACAATGAGACCAAACTATGCTCATTACCATATAAGGCTAGTATTATCTCATGACAGTGAGCCTAGTTAAAATTGTCATGAGAGTACTAGAGAGTTCTCTGAAGTGTAAACCATATGTGTATGGTATTATATATACTTTGTTATAATTCTCTGACTAGATAGGACCTCTATTCACAAAGAGTAGAGATTCACATCAGTAATACAGACACAGACAGGAAGACACCGAAGAAACCATCATTATGTGATATCTACTCCAGCTTGGAATGTTGAACTTAGATCAAAGTCAAAAAATTCTTGAAGAGACTCAAAATTCTTCAACACCACGTAAATAGATCTAGAGAAAGTGCCTTAGAACAGTCCACCCCATAAGGTGTAGAACATGAACTGGAAACCATACTGGCCACCTCAGAGGTTGGACCAAAGTCAAACTTAATTCCCGAAATGACTAGTACACTTATTAGGAACCTTTCTTAAAAATTCCTCCTCATTGCATTGTAGATCATGGGTGGATAACTAATGAACATACCACATAGTGGTAGCTTTTAGAGGAAAAAAAGCTTGGTGTAGTGGGGATGTACCTTGATTACTGCTTCCTCTCCAGCATTAAGAGGGCTAACTAATTTTTATATCCATAGAGTAGGATTTAGCCCTAGCCCTGGGCATGTGCAGTTGAAAACACACACATTGTTTAGCATGATCAATTCAAAACTGTTTGTGAATGATGTCTTGAGTTTGCTACTGTAGACAGTTAATCATTTAGGGGAAGCACCTTATAAACACTTGGGAATGAAATAAAAATTAAAAAATTAAGAAAAAGGAATATCAGTGTTGTTATAAAAATCATTTGGTGGTGGTGGGGGAGGGGGGATAGGGGAGAAGGAAAGGTTGGATCCTTGCAAAATTTCGGCAGGAATAAAAGAATAAAAGTTGTTAGGAGAAAAGAGGTGGGTGGAGGGGGAATTATCAGTGGTGGGTTTGAACCGCCACCCTGTGACTCCAAACATTGAAGGTAGGTAGAATTTTTTTTTTAATGTAACTAGCTATCTATCATAGAGAGAACCACTATAAATAAGTTTGTTGCACCTGTTATATGCATTGTATCCAGCAGAGATTCCACCAAGTCAATGTCCTCCGGTAGCTGTTTCTGCACTAGACCAAGCTACACACAACCATTATAACCATGTAACACACACACACACACACACAAACATACTCTGATAGGCACAAACATGATGTATCTACCTTAAGTCTCATTTTGTTCAAGTAGGCATTCTCAAACTCAGCATCATACCTATCACATGTTGAAATAAGCAAAACACAATAGAAAACTACAGTGATGTCATATCATATGTCTAGGATAGGCAGGTTGTGCCATTGCTACATCCTACATCTAACTCTGGAACATGGAGAAGTGGTAAATTATGGAATAGGATTAGGAACCAGGACAGTCCTATAGTTGTTTCCACTTAGTATTATGCCATGTGCCATGGTGAATAAAATACAATATACAAAAATGAGTGAGTGAATGAATAAATGCACAAATGATAATAAACTAATAACAAGAGGATGGGATGGTTGACAACAACAACAACATCATCATCATCATCATCATCATAGAAATACTACTACTACTACTCTCCTATTATACTATGGCAATGAAGTTGAATTCTGTCCCTAGTCTTTTCTCTTTAAATGCTTATAATACATCTTACTGTATTTTCTTGTTGCCTAGAATCTCATTAAACTCCACAAGTATAGCAATTGCCTCCCTAGTACCATCTTCTAAGCATGTGGTTCAAGCTTATCAGGAAATTTTTTAGGGTACCCTACTATACCTCATACCACTGCTAGCCTTATCATCAGGCTGTCTGTAAAGGCTATCCGAAGGATTCCCAATGTCTCTCTAGACACCATGCAGCAATGGAACTAGCTTCTACAATGAATAGTGTAGGGTAAGTTGGTGATCGCCTCCTCTGATTCAGTACCCATTCTTTCCACATTCCAGCAAGGGGAGGACAATGTTGGTCTCTGTACAGTGATATATAGGGATTCATTTAGGAGGGGGGGAGGACGCGGAGAATGTCCCCCTTTGCTAGAATCTCGCTTAACCGATTAAACGCCGTAAGCGCCATATGGCGCGAGACCTTACATCCTTCGCCACACAAAAATATATAAAATGAACCGTTACGAGCTAACAGCCCCGGTTGGGTTCTGCACATGCCTAGTAGACTAGAGAACGTCACAAAAATGATTATTTCCGGTTGATGCATCGTGCAACAAAAATCCTGCGGTTGAACGCCATTTTTGTTGGTCGAGCTTTTTTTTTTACTGCTCAAAGATGCTCTCCTGTGGGGACGTTATTTCTCAACTTTTAGCCGACGATTCTGGCGATTCTGGGTCAGATTCATTTGGGGAAGAAGGTGAAGACATCTATGCATACCGAGGAAACACTCTGGATCCAGTTGCTCTAAGAGAAGAGGCGCGCTTGGATGGACTTCTCGATTGTAAGTTTCTTCTAACCTTAGCGCTTCATAGCGCTTCATAGCCTTTGTTTACCATAGTCAACTGAGAGTGTACTATTGCCAAATACTAGCTTATTCTGTTGGTATTCCAAATTCAGACAGGATAGTTATAGAAAAAAAGTTATAGCAAGAGTGTAGGTTGGAGTTGTTGAGTTGTTGATTTTCATTTGAATTTGAATTTTCAAATGTTGACCACAAACTTGATATAATTATATATCTTGTTTTTCCCACCCTCCCCACTACTTTTCCTACAGCATCAGATGATGAGAGTGGAGATGAGGCATCTATGACTCCTTTTGTTACATTGGAGGATGAGGAAGCCTTGCCTGAAGTCTCTACAGGGCGTGGGAACACGACTGGTGCTGGAGTTGTGCGAGGGAGAGGCGGGCGAGGGAGTACTGGCCGAGGGAGAGGCGGGCGAGGGAGTACTGGCCAAGGGGGAAGCAGCTCAAGTGGTAGTGGAGTCGTAAGTGTTGCTAGTGGTCCTCCAAAAGGTACTGGTAGTAGGCGGGCCAGAGGTTATAGGCGTGTGCGAGCATCTGGCACTGGTTCTGTCCAAACATCTGGCACTGGTTCTGCCCAAGCATCTGGCACTGGTTCTAGGCTAACTGAGGTCACAGGTAAGTGGGAAATAAAGGAGCCAACTCCTTTGAAATTGGACTATACAGCAACAGCTGGTCCAACTTCTTCATTGCTTGGTGCATCAAGTACATTTTTAGATGCATTTTACCTTTTTTTACTCTTGAAGTGTGGGAACTCCTAGTAGCAGAGACGAACAGTTACGTTTCTAGGATGGCTAGTCTCTCCAGGCCATGGGTAGATACTAATATAGAGGAAATGAAAGCTTTTGTAGGAATGTTGATAATAATGGGAGTTTCCACACTTCCGTACTTAGAATTGTACTGGTCCACTAATCACTCGGATTTGTCTGGATCTTTGGTTCGTAAAGTAATGCCTAGGACTCGGTTTTTGGAGCTAATGCGTTATGTACATGTAAATTCCATTGATGGTTTGTTGGTTACAAATTTGATAGAAGCTTGTTTATTGAATTCATTTATTTTGTTTTCTTCTGTCCGAGCTCCAATATCAGTAAGGAAGGGTAATTATCTAGAAGCTAGGATTGTTCTAGCTAAATCTTTGATTGGTTCTTTCTCTTCTCGGCAGCGTGCAGGTCAACGTTGTAGTCAGGCAAATAGTCAGCTAGATCGCCTCAATTTAAAACTAGGTCATTTCCCACAGTGCTGTGCAAAGAAGCGCTGTGTAGTTTGCATTAGTAAAGGTTACAGGCATGAGGCAAGGTCCCAGTGTTGTTTTTGTAAGGTTCCTTTGTGTGGTGGATCAACAGGCCGTGACTGTTTTCGTAATACCATACCTTGGTGGACTATCAGTAATGTTTATGCACCCCCTGCTCCTTTCTGTGCTTCTCTCTTGTTCTCTGCTCCTTCGTCTACTTCTCTCTTGTTCCCTGCTCCTTCGTCTACTTCTCTCGTTCCCTGTCCCTTCGTCTACTTCTCTCGTCTCTCCAGTATTCAAGTGTTATTCTTATCCTGGTATCTCATGTTTGTGTAGAATAAAAACATGGTGAAATATCATGCCGGAGACCAAGCAAGCTATACCCAAGACTGAGCAAGTTCTACTCTACCCGTGACAGCAAGACCGGAGCTGCTCTACCCAAGACACTCCCTTACATAATTGTGTTTTATATTATGGTTTTATTCTAGTATGTGTTAGCATTTTCACTCTCTTATAATTTGTTTTTTGTATTATTATGTGTTAGCATTTTGATGGGGAAAACAACCCACTGGCTTTGCAGCTGGTAGAGGGTTTGTAAATAGATGCTCCATCTTGTGTTGGCATTAAGAAGATGACAAGGTTTTATAATGCTGGTTAGTTCTGCCCAGTTGGTAAGGAAGGCTCGATTTTTTTACAGGAAGTAGAGCTATCATGTGGCTGAATATGACCCAAGTTTCATGGGTGGAGTCCCTGCAGAACGGAAGATATAAAAATAATAAGTAAAATACCTCGTTAATTCATGAATAATTTGCCCGCGGGTACTAGGAATACGGCGTGCAATCGGTTAACCCCCTTGGAACTTAGGGAGCCAATTTTAATACATTTTATACTTGACAATGAATATGTACATATATAGGCTAATAAAACAACACATGTCATGGTCAACTTAAAGACTATACTTTTCCCTTTTTGTTACATATATCTACGATAATTTCGAGATAAGTCTATCACTGTTTCCGGAATCTCGATGGCAATTTTCATGAGGTGTGAAAGACTGGAGTGACTTAATTAAGTTGCTTCGTAGTTATTAATTTCATCTGAGAGAAGCTTCTCTCTATGCAGGTAAGCAAGAGGTATGGACAGACTGATGGCAACAAGTGTATTCAAGTTTGGAAACATGATTTTCAACATTATATTTGAAGCCAACTCTTTCACCTGGCAGTTATGTTGTCTTTAGGCTGCTTAGGTACTAATATCAGGGGATATCATTGTTACTTTTATCGTTTCTTCACCCTGTAATGTATCCGCAGATCTCTCTGTGCCATAGTGTATGCAAGGAGTGTGCTAAGAGACTTTTCTTCATAGGAGGACTGACCATGAAAGTCCACACTTGGCACTTTCCTTGGATCAAAGATGCTTAGTGCTGACAAAACATCTTCAGAAGAAGTAAAATATCTCAAAATGTTATCTTTCATGCTACTTTTTCCTGGCCTAAGAAATTTTTAATCCAGTTGATCTTTCCAGGTTCTCTCTCTTTTTCATCCAAAAGCTCTAGTACCCAATTTGCTGATGGTACAACTGCACCATCAATATGTGAAATGTTGCATCGACAAATCTAGATATGATGGGGAAAGTCCAAATGTTCTATATGGAGTGTTTTACTGAGTTTGGCAACTTGTGGAAGTGTGTAGTCCAGCAAGAATATCGCTTCAATTGTTGTCTACTTACTAAGAGCTTTGCTAAGTTCCAATGTAGTAACAATTGCAGAATAGCTTACTTTTACTACCTTTACACAATTCATGTGTCAACCAGTGAATATCAAAAGGCTTAATAATCTTCAATTCTGGCATATCAACTACATGCTGGTTCTCTTTAAGGGATTCGGTTCGCTTTGGGGAGTAATGAATAATATCCACAGAGCCATGAGTGTTGTATAAACATGCTTTATTCCTGGAGTGGAATTAGCAGCTTGAACACAAGCCAACTGTAACAAATGGCAGTGGTAGTGCATAAACAAGGAATGAGGTGCGACGGTCCTGATGCGAGTCTGAACTCTAGTTTTCTTCCTGAAAACATATTTGCCCCGTCAAATCCTAGCCCAACAATTCTGCGCACTTGGAAGATTTTTCTGATTAAAGCTGAGTAGATACTCTGTGCATCAGCTTTCTGCAAGCGGATGATCTCGAGGAAATGCTCCTCTGGAACACCACCTTCCTCCCAACAACAGTAAAGGGCAGCTCTTCCACACTTCAAATATCTGTACACTCATCTGCCATGAGACTGTAATAGGATGCTTTGTGGAGATATTTCAACATGGACTCTTCAATCTATGTGCCTAGAACCTCTACCAACTCAACTACAGCTATGTACATGGGATGATATATGGCATTCCTCCCTGCATTCTCCATAAAGTACTTGAGCTTCTCAACTTCACATGACACTACCAGTTTTTGAACTTGGTAGTATGTGCTATCTAGTTATGTGTAAGAAAGTGTGTGTCGTGAGCAAATGAAGACTTTAGCTGCTCTATTCTTCACTCTTTCTACATTTTGATGTTGAATGACTGCTCCCTCTCTCAGAGCTTCCTCTGCTGCCAAAGCTGCTCGATTAGCCTGGGTATGGATATCACTTTTTTCATGGGCTTTCATTTCCTCAACAACTTTCAAATGGTTTGGTAACTCACACGCATCCTGTTTGCTGAAGTGACTTCCCAGATTTTTTGCAGACCTTGCCAAATGCACCCTAACAATCCTCATCAAATTACTCTCAAATAAAGTCTTTTCTCCACTTCTTAGAGTATTTTCTGCGGCTTGGGTGACTCACATGTTTCTTAGCAGATAGACCTTTACTGGTGCAGAACTTCTTGGATTGTCAGACTTACTCCATTCATTGTGATCCAGCGTTTCCTTCAAGGAAGAGGACGTTAAGGGAACAGTCAGGGTAGTTTGCACAGAGGTCAGCATAGCTGACAGGAGTGATACTAGCCTTCGGACCCTCCAACAAGTCATCCCTTACCTATCTCTGATAGCCATATTCCACTGGCTGTAGAGTGTGGGTCCCTGAGCACCTTGAGAGATTACTCACACAAAACAATCTTTCCCAGTGATCCTACAAGTCCAGACGTTCTGAGGGCCCCAAGCCTGAAAAATCTGATGGGTCTTTCTGCTGTGCCAGAGCCAAGTTTTACTCAAGGCCTTTACTTGATTCCTGAAACTATCGCTTGAAGGGGAAAAATTCTCATTTATTCACCTTTCTATCTCTCCCTCCCTCTCTGTTGTAGGTGTGTGTGTGTGTGTGTGTGTTTCCTTGTCAGGCCTGGATCTTATTTACCTTGGGATCATCTCCTCCTGAAATTGGGTGATTTTTCTTTCTTTGCAACTCCTTCTCAATTACAAACTCTTTGTTCTTCCCCCTATTTCCTCTTTTCCAGCCCTGTGACCCATGATGATGCACTAAGGTCAGCACTGAGCGCAACATGCAATTGCTCCTTTGATGATGAGAAAACCATGTCTGGAAACTAGCTTGACTCCCAGTGAAGTATGGTGGGCCTTGGGATCAGGAGAGCAATACAGCTTTGACCTTCTGCCTTTCTGGTTTCTGCTACTGGCTTTTTTTTTTGTCCCTCACTTACCACAACCTTCCATCTCATTTCCAGAATGTTCATCTTTCTAACTTTATTGAAGCTATCGACCACTAATCTCAAGGACACCACCAATCTCTTCCTATCTCTTTCTAGGCCTCTATATTCACCTAGATAAATCATTGTAGACCTACATTTGAGATCTCCGTTCTTGTCCAGGCCACTTGCTTGTTGGCGTTGCGAGAGCCAAGTGGGCCAATTGGTTAATTATAGCGAGGGTTGCCACAACCACCATGGAGCTCTTCTTGGTATCATCCACCCAGAGCATTGCCCTTAGAGTGTCCAGATGGCATATCTTTGCCAGACTAGAAGTTTAGGAAATAGTTGGTATGGTATCTCACCTGCTATGACACTACTCTAATACCACCACAAAGGCAGGAGCTGTTGTACCATAGTGGAGGAGAAAAAGAGAGGGAAGTAGACACCATTGGACCACAACCACATCTTCCTTCCAGTAGCCTTTGAGACTTTCAAGGTGAGGACACAGTGTATCTCATTTCTAAAATAATTGGAACCAAGTCTTTAACAGGTGTTTGGAGATGAGAGGTCCTACTTTTACCTGCTGCAGAGACTTTACATCATTATTCGGAGGAGGGAATGCCACACGGCCAGTCATTAGAAAAATGACTTCTGCTACATGTAAGTTTAGTTGCCTAGTCATTTTATCAGTTGTCAAAACTATGAATGGTCTGCATTTCAAGTTCCCCTTACTTACCGGGAAGTGACATATTTTAATAAGGTGTATAAATAGAGCAGGAAATAAGTTATTTAAGACTGGGGCTCATAAATGAACATGCGCATGTCTTTCAACCTATAAAAACCAGAGAGCCATATGGTGCTGTTGATGGTGAGTGGTTAAGCAGTACGAAGCTGCCAGAGTGATTTTTAGCTGAAAAGTTTTTTTCAATTTTGATATGAAATGCTCATCAGCTAAACATAGAGAGAGCTAAGTACTGCACCTCTGATATCTATATAGACAAGATAAAGTCAGAACCCATGGTTGCACTTTCACCTTACAAATATCATATGGGTGTGTGCTTGCTAAATACATAATTATACATGTGAAGTGGACGCTTATATCATGAAACTGGCACTGTTCATTTTAAGTGATGCCTACCTGCATTATTCGAGTTCACATGATATTTGCAATGAAGTTAGCGAGTTAGAGCTAGCTCTAAGTGAGGATTTGCTGGTGGTCTACTTCAGTTATTGTTGTTCTTGATCCTCGGGTTCTCTAAAACTTCAAGTCATTGACTTCAACTCCATCCAAGTCTGCAAAAGGATTGTCATCACCTAATTTGGATCCATGTACGATTTTGACTAAACAAGATGCTTTCTATAATAACCTTGCCCAAATTTAGATCACTTGAAAGATCATAGTGGGAGACTGCTATGTAAGGGCATTTTACATGCACTTTACAATTATACAGTAGAGCCTCAATTATCCAGACCCCAGTCATCCAGAAACTCAGATTATCTGTGAAGGGTGTGCATCAGCTCTGTTTTGGAGTGTGCCCATCCCAGATCATCTGCGTATCGAGCTGGAAGAGAGTGGAAAGGAGAGCTGCTGAAGGAGTCGAGCATGGCTATCGCTGGGGCTAAACATAAGAGAACCATACAGAGCAAAATAGAAGTATCGTATAAGCTGAAGAGTGAGAGCACCTCACAGCTGGCTGGGGAGTGTGTTGGAATTTCTATCTGCTGCCTGTGACCTCAAGAAGAATGAAGACAAGATCCAATTTTTTCATTTTGCTTACTTCCCCCCCCCCCCCCCCCCCCTCAATGACGGAATTAAATTCTTGGATTAGCCGAGCTTATGAATATTATAGTGACCTCAGTTATCCAGTTACCTATAGTCCCTAGGGGGTTAGTCCCCAGCCTTTCGGATAACCGAGGTTCTACTAGATATATAATATTGCACATAAGTATATTCTGCTTGGTAACTTACAGCTTGAGTCCCTCCTTGGAAAACTCCTCCGTCAGACCGCCAATGGCAAGAGCTTCAGACAACTTCCTCAAATTCCACCGGCAAATGGCAGGCTGCTTGTCATATGCATAGCGACCATTTTTATCTACAATGACATTCAAGAGATGCTACAATCATTGTTCAAACACAGGCCATGAGCAAGAATCATTTTATTGGTCACACCTTAAAAAGGACACACAGGTTGGTACTTTAACCCGCGGACCTAACGTGTTTAAACCGGGGAAAAAGTGTCCTCCTTCAAGGGCTCATAACTTCTGAACAGTACCCCCTATGCCAGTGATTTTATGCTCAAAAGATAGCTCTCTCCCTAGAGCTTTAAAATAACATAAAAATATTTAGGGATATGCAAGGCATACAGTTAGTAGTAGCTCAAGTAGATCCTTTTTAGGGGGTAGGGCTACTCTTGGCAGATGTAACTCCACTATGGAAGGTCCAATCAGCTAAAGTGGTTGTTCAGTAGGCTCCAATGGATGCAATAAAACTTTTATAATTGACCAGCTAAATGGCATTACATTTCTATGAGAGTTTGTAATGGTCAGAACTTTTCATGAGATACACCCATTCATTGTATTATAACTTGACCATATATTTGTTATTTTTCAGTTAGTTTTATTGCACAGAAGAAAGAAAGTCTTTCACATGATACCAAAAGTTTGAGAAAATGACAGAGGCAGGCACACCAAGAGAAATAAAACCACACACACACACACAAAAAAAGATATAGGATTCTCCAAGTTGAGGTTTGTTTACAAGTGTCCAGACAAATTCTTGACTGTTATTTTTTCCTTCCTTTTCTCTTTAGGTCCTTGACATCAGGGTCAATGTCCCGTAATCTGTGCAGGTTAGCAGCAGCGGACAAACAACTAGACAGAGCCTCACTCGCGTGGTCCTGAAAGCTCGGTGCCGAGACAGACTGTGAACTCTTGAAGGCCGCTTCCCATGCCACAAACCTTTGCAGCCATTACGCTCCTGGCATTCATAGACCATTCATAGACCTAGATTCATCTAATTGTCACAATTGTCACAAGACAACTAAATTCTCACATAAACCTCTAGGTTCTTCAGGTTTATCTTGGCAGCCAGAATCCTCCCACAACGACACTGTCACTTCCTCACAGCCTCAGAGACTCTGGTTCTTGATCAAGCTGAAGTCTCCAGTGAAGTCAGTTCTCTCAGAACCAGACCAATGGAACTGCTCAGTATGCGCTGAAGTTGATGGGGACATCCCAGAAGTTGATGGCATGGAAAGCGCTAGCTTCCTACCACTAGCTGTCGACATAGGAATTTGTGTCTCCCGAGCCGCTTCTTCAGAAGCAGGCGCTTGGTCTGGTTTGCTTGTTGTGGTACTCGGCAACTCTTTCTGGGATCACCAACAGGTGCGTTTCTTATGCCTAGCTGGTCTGAGCGTTCTCTAAGTGCCAACTAAGCTCAAACTTAAATCGCGATATTTTCGAATTTTTGTCAAGAATTGGTCGTCTGAATGAAAAGCGGCTGGCTCCCCTGCATATATATACCCAGAGACCTCGTGCATACTGCGCAACTATAGCCCGGAAATATGTGCAATGACGTCAAAATGTAGCCAGAAGAATGTGCTTCATTTCGAAGGTTGTTTAAAATCCAGGGGGGCTATGGTCGCGAAGCTATGCCGGCTTGAATTCAACCTTGATCGGGCCCTTCCCCTTGAGGAATGAATCATTGGAGTGGTGTGTATAAAAATGATCATAACTTCATAATGAAACATCCAAATGCTCTGAACCTTTACAAAGTGAAAGTTTGTGTGTTTACCTATAGTAAGAGTAAGTAAAAAATAAAAAATAAAACACACACACAAAAAAATGTTAGGTCCCCCATTAAAAAAAAACCCGTAGTTAAACACACTATACTTCTTATATTGATCCAATTTTTAAAATGACATGACAAACTCCAAAAATCTCGGCTAAAACCTCACACAGCTGCCTATGGTGTTTTTGACTGTCTGCTATTAGGTCCAAAAATACTCTCAATTTTCTAAAATATATTTTTAGCGCCCGTCACGTTTAGCGCATAATCAAAACAGTGATTTTGTAGAGTAGGGCTTTCTCTTGCCACTGATACTAATTGTAACTGTCTAGCACTTTCCAATCAGGAGCCACAACTACAGAGAATTCAGGCATGCAGTTTTTGAGGTTCCCAACTTTTACTGCCTGTAACTTTGGCACGGTTATACTGATGTAACATTTTTAGTATCAAAAGAGAGCGCACAAAGAGATCTATCTTTTGAGCTATATATCAAGTTCATGTGAAATGCGCAGAATCTATGGAGCTCCAAAGTCATAACTTCCAAGTGTTTTTTTGGTATTTTATGGATCTTCCCTACCTTAATATAGTGTTCTGTGCAGAACACAAGTGATCCTTACAAGAGATTTGAAGTTAATTTTTTGTTCCCTATATACAAATTCTGGCCCAAAAAAGTCTAATATGAACAGCTGAAAAAAGTGGGCCACTACTGGTAAAGTTATACTAAAAAATTCAAAATAGCTAGCTGATACCCGCAGAAACGCGGCGGTTATTTTGTTCTCAAAGTTTATGCTAGAATTAATGACACACATTTGTATACTCAGAGAGCTAGACTAATCATGCCATTGTGGCAGCAATTCAGGATCCCATATTAAGGTAGAAGTTTGTATTGCCTGGACTATCACCTTGTACTTCTTCTCCCTAGCCTTTCTCGGTTCAGCTTTCTTCAGACATTTCTTTCCTCATCTGCTAATGCTGCTCTTGCTAGTCTCTGCCTTTCTCTGTTCACTCTCTCTGGACATTTCCTTCCTTGGTAACACGGAACTCGTTAAAGTAGAAGTTTGCATTGCCTTGTCTTTCACTTGTACTTCTTCTTGTTAATCTCTACCTTTCTCTATTCTCTATTCAGCTCTCTCTGGACGTTTCTTTCCTCATCCGCTGATAATGCTCTTGCTAGCCAGCCTCTGCCTTTCTCTGCTTAGATCTCACTGAATGTTCTTTTCCTCGTGTGGTAATGCTGTTTTTCTCTTTCTTTCCCACTCCTTGTTAGATATGCTAATATTTGGTCTTACATTTTCATCTAGATCACTCCACCTGTCTCTCTGCTGCTGTATATAACTCTATCTCGCACCTGTGGAATTATGCACGATTATGATATGACAATTGCTATGTGTTGCACTGTGCATGCTCAGTAGCATGACACACAAACACACAAGCATACTATAATAATAATAATAATAATAATAATAATAATAATAATAATAATAATAATAATAATAATAATAATAATAATAATAATAATAATAAATCTAATGACAAAAAAACCCTGTAATGAATTAACTCTTTGGCTATAAGTGTCATATGATGTCCACACACTTTTTGAAAATTCATAAAAATCGACCACAATTTTTTATTTATAATTATTTTATTTTTAAACATATCTGGATTAATTCCTCTATGCATGTGCAAAACAATTAAATCGGTAGGATCCTGGTAACAAAGGAAACTTTTGCAGACTGTTCAATCTGTTTGTGATCTGTCAGAATAAGTTTGGATGAAGTTCTTTTGTGAGTGTTGCACAATGACTTTGACCTGTCTGTGAGTAATGAGGAAGGAAAAAATGTCTCTTTATACCTTGGGACAGCACTGTCGACCCAAACTCAGTCCTATCAATGGGCATAGTTGTAGCTCTGGACCTAGGTACCTTCTAGATAAGCTAAATTACCATTCTCTCTGATTTTATGAATGGTGAGGTGAGGAAGAAAGCTCTGATAGTAAGTGTAGTCATAGCTAGCTAAAATTGGTTAGCAGAGTATAAATTATACCAGCAGTTTAGCTACTTTTCTTCTTTTCCCCAGCAGTTGGTGGATGCATGTATTAGTCCTTCCTGAGTGGCTGGCTGGTAAAGGAAATATGATCAGTGTCAGGTATGCAATAGCAGTCTCCTCTTCTGCCAGTACAGAATGCAATGATAATGGTTTCCAGTTTGATAAAGCCAAACTTAGCATTCAAGACACACTACTATGTCAACAGAGTATACACAGGGGCATGCTTGTTCCTTTACGGGAGGAGGAGTCCCTGTGGAATGAAAAGTATTCACTTCACGACAATTATTAAAGTATGTATTGTTCAGATTTCAGATAACAGATATATAAGTATAGGTGCACATACCTGTGGCTGCCAACACCTATGGAGCAGTTAGCTTCTTATAAGCAGCGTCCTCTTTTCTAGAAGTGCAATACTGCCATATAAACACTTATAAAACCTACTAGCTATCCTTAAAGTGGTGTTGTTTTTACACTAAAAGTGCTATTGATGTCAATTGGTGTCAACCTCTTTCTAACGTGCGTGATGCCAATTGGGATAGCAATTTAATTGGCTAAAGCATGTGATGAGCGAGATAAGGCCGGCTCAAGTGACGATGATCGAGCGGAGCATTGCATTGCATTTGCCGGTTCATAACAATAGAGCAGTTATGCATCGCTCAGTAGCAGTAACGGCAGCAGAGAAGAGCTGGATCTGATTTTTCTATTGGCTAGGAGGAGAGAGAGAAAGAGGAAGATGTGGGTATGAGCAATATTCACTCACCGAAGTTGTAGCGACCTTGGCAATTTAGCAACTAGTTGTAGTTGGCCATTCTTATCTGACTTGCCACCACCTTCCAGGCATTTCCTTTTGCTCTAGTATCCTTGTAGGCTTTGGCTGTGACTTGCCGTAAACAGGGGAAGCTCAAAACAGATTTGATCACTTTTCTTCATCCATCGCCAGCCTCGATACCGCATCTATAGCTGTCAGTTCATCACGTGCTAGATTCTAAAATTCTGATTGGTCCGACGCTGTATTTCTAATGCTGGAATAGAACATTTTTCTATTCGAGAGTGGCATTGCGTTGCATTGCATCTTCTTGTCTGGTCTGGTTCACATGACGAAAAGGAATGGAAGGATGCGGAAGGATGGAAAACAATGCTCCGCTCGGCCATCATTATGTTGTGAACCAGCCTATACAGCAGAGAATAAAAGCCTTTAATATATATAACTACTGAATTTATGCAGCAGTTCTTTAAAATTGTTTTACAATTGTTTTACATAATATTTTCAGGACAAAAAAGTCCCCAGCAACCATGGTCGATGCTTTAGCATTAATGCAGACAAATATTGTGGTCAACAGAGGTTGCTTGGCAATGGACCACAAACTTGTTTTCAGTGTATTTTTTTTGGCAGAATATAGATAGAAATTACATAAGAAAATGTGAAGCCCACACTTACTATTTGTATATACTCCATTCAATGTAATTTACTGCATACCATATATTTTCTAATAGTGGTTACTATTTGATTCCATCCTATCCACCTGCGATTACTATTGGAACGGCGGTTATTATTGATTTCAGCTGTGAAGGAGTTCAAGTACGTACCTGTTTGGAGGAGTTAGAATCATTTGGGTGCCTGTGGTTCGTTTTCCTGGGATTTTTTCCAGTTGTCTGCATTTCTAAAAAAAAGAGCCTAAAGTGTGCGTGTCTTATTGCTATTTGCCTCCAAGTTACAATTGGAGGAGCTTGCAATTGGAAGGGAGGTTACATTTAGAGGAAATGCGGTGCTAATATGAAGCTATATTTTGTGATAAAGATGTTCCTGTCTTTGCTGATTAAAATTTCCATTTAGCCAGGGACACAAAACGATACCAAACAATGCAACACACAGACACAAAAAACAAAGTGAGTCAACTGCGGGAGCAGCGGTAGAGCTTGTGGAGTATGTAGTGCTTTGGAAGAAAGTAAAGATTGTAAAGGAGGCAACACATCAATTATGGCAGCGGTATGAAGATCGGGATAGAGCGTATGGAGTATTTAATGCTAGTCCAAGATCTATAGCTAGCTTATCAAATAAATAGAGCTAGCTAGATAGTTGGCAAGCTAGTTAGTACCCGTCAAGTGCCCAGGTAAATGTTATTTTGCTCAGGTTGGTACTTGTGAAACAAAAAGTATACCAAGCTAGCTTATAAGATAGCTATTCACTTACCTGGGAGCTGTTGTCCCTGTTCTTCAGCACCATCACAGTCCATCAACCGACTATTTCACTCAGAGCTTATAGCTCTTCCACGTCTCTAGTATGTCCATGATAGGCAAACATCCCTTCTCCTTCCTTGTCACTACTTTCAACTTCAGAAAGGCAAAAGTCATCATCATCCAACATTACCGAAACGTCATAAAATTTAGCCCAGAAGCCATTTCTCTCATTTGAACGGGTGAGTTTGATGCCCTGATTGCCTTAGTTACCTACGTGCTATATATAAGTTAGGTATTTTAAATGCAGCTTGAGCAGAGCAGTGGGCATGCTCACATATCTATTGTTAGAAAGTGAATAGCTAAAACAAATGGTTTTAATTTTTTAGTCGCAGTCACTGGCTAGTTATAGCCTGACAACCTACATGGACAAAGCTTTTGTAGCTTAATTTTTATCATTAGCTTTTGTTTGAATTGTTATGTTCTGCTACTAAAGTTTTGTCATGAATGCACCAAATTGTACACAAGTTGTGCGAGGAAAAGAACAGAGGTATAAGATATCTTTAAGATGAATTTCAGATTTTTTCATAAGTTTAACTTTCAGGTCTGCTGGTTTACTACCTTAGCGAAGGATTCAAAGCCTGCTGGAAATATTTTCAGAGCTAATAGTGGCCGAAACTACCATTTAGGCTGTTAAGAAGCTAACAAAGTGAGTTTTATCTAATATGAGCTTTGGTTTTTGGGAATTTGCCATCTACCATTTTAAAAAGTGATCAAACGACTGAGTTAGCACACTCCCTGATATGTAAATTCTCAACGAACTCTCAGTTCACAGAGTAGAATATAATGACTTATAATTTGCAAAACATTCAAACAAATATATCACACCTGAGGCATTGCAGATTTGACCAGGGTCATACTTGTCCAGAAATCCAAATGGTCCATAATCAATGGTGATGCCAAGGATGCTCATGTTGTCAGTGTTCAGAACACTATAAAGAATGTGCATGTATGTGAGTGTCATAGTGTTATGTATATACATATGTGTATTATTTTTGTGCATGTATATATGCATATATGTATGTGTGTGTATACATATATACAGCAGGCAATCATAATAAGGTAGTGGAAATTAACCCACACAAACATATATTATGTAAAATGCTTGTTGACAAGATCTAAGAAAAGCAATAAACTACATCTACGGAAAACATATCGTCCATAAGGAGACTTTAAGGGGGGGGGGGGGGGGGGGGACTATAAATAGAAGAGACTAAGGTGTCAACTTCATAGATCCATAAGATTATGCAAACTTCACTGCAGATCTCTCTGCGTGCTCATTTTTTTATATACTAAAAATGTAATAGGTATAATAACTATACCAAAATCACTGCAGCTAAAGTGGGGGTACCTCAAAACCTGAGTGCCTGATTTTTCAATTTAATGCTTCTGATTGGAAAGTGCTAGACAACTGAAATTAGTTTCTGTGCTAAGAGGAAGCCCTGCTCTATACAATGAAGGCCTTAAACGGTGAGAAGTGGTCAAGCATGGGCAAAGAATCCCTTTGTGACCCACTTATACTTATGTGCACATGCTTGACCAATTACTCGAGTTTTATCGACCAGTCATTGCCTGCCCCACTAGAGCTTAAGAAGACTCGAGCTTTAGCTCAAATGACTGCTATGGTCCTTGGCCTAACGTTAACATGCTAGAGAAACAAAACATTCCAAGTCTTTTGTTTCTGATGCTAAGCTATAGCGTATCATCAGTGCTTACCTGATAGAGCTCTCAAGCCATGAAAATGCACCTTTGACTCTCGCTGGCTATACGTCAAATGAATTTAAATAAAATTCTGGCAAACGCATGTGTCGCATAATTTTAATCTTTAGCCCTCGAATTAACTGCCACGACGTGGAACTCATTTTTAGCATGAAGCTCTGCCTAAGGAGAGTCAAACAAGGCAAGTTGATCCAGGTTGCTCAGCCAACGTCAACCTTCTTAGGCCTGTGATTATGTTTTCGGCAGAGGAAACATGTCGTACCTTGCCCATCCTCCAACTATGGAAAGTCTGACATTCATTTTTTATCAATGCCAGCCTTCCTCTGCTTGTTTGAGCTGCTAAGAACACCACTCTCTCGGTATGTCTGGCTTGTGAGATAAGAGCTACTAAAGAGCTAGAACTGCAGCAAACTTTTCACAAACCACACCCACAGTACAGATAAATAATTGTATTTGCATCATTAATTTGACAAATGTCAATTTTGAACTGTAATATAATATAACAGTAAGGTATAGCGACCACTATACCTTACTGGGGATCGCCGACTTTTTTTGCATGCAGCATTATTGAACTTACAGCCTCACAATGAATACACGTGTAGTTTAGCTTCCTACCCATGACATAAGTCCTGGTACTCAGTGAGGTACCAGCCTAGCAATGAATATTTTACATATTAGTTTAGCTTCCTACCCATGACAGAAGCCCACACATTGCCAGTGAGCCACCAGCCTAGCAGTCCTCCTGCACACCTCATGGAAGAGAGCTGCAGTCCTTGCACCGCGATCACCACCATGGACAGAATGGATCTGTCAAGGGAAAGAGTAAGCAAAGAACAAACACACACAAACAAAATATTTATTCCCAATGTACTCTCATTGGTGTTGATATATAATAGTCACACCATTTGAACTGCTCTGAAATATGTCACACAGGTACAAGCTATGCAGTGCCTAACAATAAGTACATTAAAGCTGATGAGAAAGAGCGCTGCATAAATAAGTCCCTCATCCCTAGACTGATCATCTTTGGTGAGTATCAGTACAAGGGTGAATGAACACCTATAATTCACTCTTGATCAGGAAGGAACTGCGATGTTTCTCTAATAGAGCAGGGTTAGATACAGTCCCGCTGGCACACAACTTGAGTTAGCCTTCATAGAGCAGCTTCTTGGTAATGGCAGTCCAAGTTGCGTTCTTTGAGTGCAGTGGTCAATTAAGTGTATGGAACTAATTGTTTGAAAATAGACTTACATGCACTAACCCACAGCACTTTTCACAATCTACTAATGCTTAGCCTCTGCCTTCAGGCTTTCGTATCCTTTATTTGGAATGGATTTTAAGTAGAATCGGCCAGGAAGTGACTTCCAAATCTGCACTTTCTGATCATCAACTATTTTTCTTTTATTTATTTTTAGTGGATGTACATCATGTTTTGATTAGAACAGGCCACCGGTTAGGGCTCCCCTGACCAGCAGATGTTTGAGATTGTGAACCTGTGTTAATAATCCTCAGATATTTGATACCCACATCTGCTACCACATGTATATCACACACACACACACACACACACAACTAGCTTAGATACCCACACTCTGTTGTGCGAGTGCTATATACAGATACAGAAAGGAAGCACTAGGCTGTATGAAAACTGAAAAGGAACACCCCAAAGTGATGACTTACATTATTCAGCTGATTCAGCTGTCATCACACACCTTCAGACTCATATTTATTCATTCGTTGCAAATATTTTTTAACTTCATAAATTTTCTGAGAAATGAAAACTGGTTGAGGTTTATTAATTAAAAAAAAATGCTTCCAAATGTTTCCAAAATTTCATTAAATTTGAAACTTTATATATATATATATATATATAATTTTTTTAAACACACCCCAGGCTCTACTCTTAACCTACTCATCAAGTTTGGTACAAATCGGTTCAGGTATTTGGCCAGGCATAAGCCATATGCACACACACAGACAGACAGACAGACAGACTGTATTTAGATAGACACATAGTGTATATATATACATACATGTATTAGCTGCAAAAGTGGGCCCTTCACGCCTGGTCCCACCCTCCCTGGGTCCTGTGTGTGTGCCTCCCATTGAGGACAAAGAAATACAGACAGACAGAAAGAAATATTACAGCGCCAAACTTTGGGGGCATAATGGCCAGTGATGTGGTTTTTGGGTCTGTGAAGCCATGTCTATTTCTTCCCCTCTTTGAGTTACCCGAGTCTTCCCCGATTGTATGTCCCCTAGTTTGGCCATTATGATCCTTAAAGCTTCGGTGGATGGTACAGCCTGAATGGCCTACAGGCCCAAAACCTATGTCCTTCCTCTGGTCAAGTTACCCACTCCAACCTGCTCATACTCTCCCTAGGTCCTCTATGTGAGTATCATTTGAGGACAAAGAAACAGCCACACATACACAAAGAACCGAGAGAAATATGAAATAGACAGATAATAGATAGATAGATAGTAGACAGATAGATAGGTAGAGATTATGCAAGTTACAAGCATAATTGTCTACCTCTGGATAGAAGTTCTCCGTGACATAGTCCACAAGTTGGTGCAGGATATCTTTGAGTCCCACGCTTGGTCCTGTCGCCCCAGTCAGTAGATCCCGAGGCTTGAATATTTCGAAAGAACCAAACCTTTAGTGTATGAATATTTGAGGCTATCGTTAATGAGAATATAAGATATACAATACTCAAAAGTCACTGGCAAATGTGGGACAGAAGTCAGTACTCTAAAGTAAGTCAAGGGAGATGCTCAGTCAGGACAGACACTCATTCAAGGAAGACAGTCATTCAAGGAAGTATGAGAATAACCTAAACCACATGTGTATGAATTTCTCCCTGTACCTTATGAATGAGGGAGCAATTCTACTTATGACTGTGGCTCTCTCCTGGATAGAGTGGCCATTGTAGAAGATGTCTCTAGTCACATAATCGTCAGAAGTGATACATGTCCCAGCTGAATCAAAGAAAACATGCAGAACACTGAACACAAAATAATAGAGAAAAACTAGGCGTGTATCAGTAGCCGTGCATGTATGTACATGCAAGGAATAGTCCAGTTCATCATGGCACACGATCACACAGTACTCCCTACATAGGAACCCATCTCAAATACAATGTAATCACATGCTATGTGTGGGCATTATGAAATAGAAACTGGTTGCATACCACTAATAGCATACCCCAACACTATCATGAATCTTCTTGCTGCCAAGATTTTAAGAAACAAGATATTATTATTATTATTATTATTATTATTATTATTATTATTATTTTTTAATTTTATTTTTTTAATAATAATAATAATTTTTATAAATATATATTATACATATATATATATAGATATTGCCCTATATATAACTACCAATAAAGAACTAGCTAGCTAATTTAAGTAAGAAATAGTCATCACTAGTATACTGACAAGTTCCTAACACCGCTGCAGTGTTCCCACGCTGGATCGCAATGGAAATTCTCTGGAGGAGAAAATGATGGGAACGTGGTTCGTCGCACTTTGCTTTGAGACGGCCACCTAACTCCCGAAGGAACAAAGATGCCTCCCCTCCAAACACTCCAGTGGTCTCTATCCCAATTTATTATTATTATTATTATTATTATTATTATTATTATTATTATTATTATTATTATTATTATTATTATTATTATTATTATTATTATTATTATTATTATTATTATTATTATTATTATTATTATTATTATTATTATTATTATTATTATTATTATTATTATTATTATTATTATTATTATTATTATTATTATTATTATTATTATTATTATTATTATTATTATTATTATTATTATTATTATTATTATTATTATTATTATTATTATTATTATTATTATTATTATTATTATTATTATTATTATTATTATTATTATTATTATTATTATTATTATTATTATTATTATTATTATTATTATTAAAGGCAACACAACACTCTCTACATGAAACATGAAACACTTGAATGCTCTTGGCTCTTATTATTATTATTATTAAAGGCAACACAACACTCTCTACATGAAACACGAAACACTTATTATAACACTTGAATGCTCTTGGCTCTTGAACGCTCTTGTTAAAGGCAACACAACACTCTCTACATGAAACACGAAACACTTATTATAACACTTGAATTCTAGAATGCTCTTGTTATTATTTATTATTATTATTATTATTATTATTATTATTATTATTATTATTATTATTATTATTATTATTATTATTATTATTATTATTATTATTATTATTATTATTATTATTATTATTATTATTATTATTATTATTATTATTATTATTATTATTATTATTATTATTATTATTATTATTATTATTATTATTATTATTATTATTATTATTATTATTATTATTATTATGATTATGATTATTATTATTACTATTACTACTACTATTATTATTATTATTATTATTATTATTATTATTATTATTATTATTATTATTATTACTATTATTATTATTATTACCTCTAGTAGTAGGAATAGAAATAGAATAGAAAGTGCATCGGCAGCATCAGTCTTTTCCTTTGATCCACTTAGCAATGAAGTTGTATGCGAGTAGACGTGTGCGGAGCCGTTGTAGACGTGGGTTCTCTATTTTGTCCAGTTATTATTATTATTATTATTATTATTATTATTATTATTATTATTATTATTATTATTATTATTATTGGTATTATTATTATTATTATTATTATTATGATTATGATTATTATTATTATTATTGGCAACACAACACTCTCATGAAACACTTATTATAACACTTGATGCTCTTGGCTCTAGAATTATTATTATTATTATTATTATTATTATTATTATTATTATTATTATTATTATTATTATTATTATTATTATTATTATTATTATTATTATTATTATTATTATTATTATTATTATTATTATTATTATTATTATTATTATTATTATTATTATTATTATTATTATTATTATTATTATTATTATTATTATTATTATTATTATTATTATTATTATTATTATTATTATTATTATTATTATTATTATTATTATTATTATTATTATTATTATTATTATTATTATTATTATTATTATTATTATTATTATTATTATTATTATTATTATTATTATTATTATTATTATTATTATTATTATTATTATTATTATTATTATTATTATTATTATTATTATTATTATTATTATTATTATTATTATTATTATTATTATTATTATTATTATTATTATTATTATTATTATTATTATTATTATTATTATTATTATTATTATTATTATTATTATTATTATTATTATTATTATTATTATTATTATTATTATTATTATTATTATTATTATTATTATTATTATTATTATTATTATTATTATTATTATTATTATTATTATTATTATTATTATTAATTATTAATTATTATTATTATTATTATTATTATTATTATTATTATTATTATTATTATTATTATTATTATTATTAATTTATTATTATTATTATTATTATTATTATTATTATTATTATTATTATTATTATTATTATTATTATTATTATTATTATTATTATTATTATTATTATTATTATTATTATTATTATTATTATTATTATTATTATTATTATTATTATTATTATTATTATTATTAATTATTATTATTATTATTATTATTATTACCTCTAGTAGTAGGAATACCCAGATGATGCATAGCCTACAGAGATACAATGAAATAACAAAATTATCTTGATTAAGTGTGAATGATTAAGTGTGAATCAAAAATAATAAATTCCTTCTTGGTATGGTCTAATGTGCACCATCATGTGCTCCAAATAACCAAGCAAATAAAGACACAAAAATGTGTTATGTCATCCCGTAATGCCACAACCTTTCCTGGTATATTGGAACTATCCCAGGATGTCCCTAGCCTAGAATACTCGAGTGTAGCCTAGAATACTCTAGCTGGCCCAAGCCTAGCCCTAAACACTAGAATACTGCTAGGCTTAGAATACCCTACACCTACATAGGTATAGACTATTCCGGTCCTAGCCCTAGCCCTACAACTCAGGTATTCAATTATTTTCCTCTGAGTGCCAGACACATGTAGACCTAAGAGCCCGAGGCCAGACACATGTAGACCTAAGAGCCCGAGGGCCAGGCACATGTAGACCTAAGAGCCCGAGGGCCAGGCACATGTAGACCTAAGAGCCCGAGGGCCAGGCACATGTAGACCTAAGAGCCCGAGGGCCAGCAGGCACATGTAGACCTAAGAGCCCGAGGGCCAGGCACATGTAGACCTAAGAGCCCGAGGGCCAGGCACATGTAGACAAGAGCCCGAGGGCCAGGCACATGTAGACAAGAGCCCGAGGGCCAGGCACATGTAGACCTAAGAGCCTGAGGGCCAGGCACATGTAGACCTAAGAGCCCGAGGGCCAGGCACATGTAGACAAGAGCCAGAGGGCCAGGCACATGTTGACCTAAGAGCCCGAGGGCCAGGCACATGTAGACCTAAGAGCCCGAGGGCCAGCAGGCACATGTAGACCTAAGAGCCCGAGGGCCAGGCACATGTAGACCTAAGAGCCCGAGGGCCAGGCACATGTAGACCTAAGAGCCCGAGGGCCAGGCACATGTAGACCTAAGAGCCTGAGGGCCAGGCACATGTAGACCTAAGAGCCCGAGGGCCAGGCACATGTAGACCTAAGAGCCTGAGGGCCAGGCACATGTAGACCTAAGAGCCCGAGGGCCAGGCACATGTAGACCTAAGAGCCCGAGGGCCAGGCACATGTAGACCTAAGAGCCCGAGGGCCAGGCACATGTAGACCTAAGAGCCCGAGGGCCAGGCACATGTAGACCTAAGAGTCCGAGGGCCAGGCACATGTAGACCTAAGAGCCCGAGGGCCAGGCACATGTAGACCTAAGAGCCTGAGGGCCAGGCACATGTTGACCTAAGAGCCAGAGGGCCCGACAAAATTAAAAAGTAAAATAATCTATATTTCTGATAAAAAACAAATAAACTGCAACATTTTTATTCAAACATGTTTTTTACCTATGTAAATCAAACATGCATATATATATAGCAATGTATCAACTTGTTCATTACAGTCTTAATGTTTGACATCGTTCATGCATAAGTATTAGAGATTTTCTCTTCAAATTTGAGGAGTTAGATGTCTTGTTTACCATGGAACTCAACACAGACTTAATGACTTGTTACAATTCATTTTCTTAACCAAGTTAGAAGTTTCGGATATCAATGCAACACGCATGCTTAATACAGGGGACGATGATTGCATGCTTAAAGCAGGGGATGATGAGTTAAAGTTGCGGAAATTCACCGTTGAGAATCCTGATTCACAGGTGCATGTGGAGGAGACAAACATACAAAGTACTTTGTGTCGGCAATTTTCTTCACCATGAGTATGCTGGCCAGAATATCAGGATGAATATCATTTCTATATGACACATTCTCTTGAATCTCATTGTTTAACACTCACATTTCCACTAAGTAAGAATATAGGTATAATAGATAAGATTTCCCAAATAGAGCACAGAGTAGTCACATGTAGCTGCCTGGTGATGGATATCACAAAGTACTTCTCACGAAAGTGCACAGCTGAACAAGAGGAGGTACACTCTGAGCCTGCAAAAAAGTCTCAGTCTCTTGACAAAGGTACTGCTGACTGTCAAGGCACTTCTCAGCCCAAGTATAACTACATCAAAGGCTGGGAGAAGGAAAGGGTACAAATCTCACCTTGGGTACAAAATGGAGTGGGAATCCACGTATCCATGGTTTACTGTAATGACCCTGAGAAAGGTTTGTTCTGTCATCTGTGTCAGACATATGGAAAAGCACCAGCAACCGCAAGAGGTGATTGGACTAGCAGGGGAGTTCTATACTGGAATCATGCCACTGAGCTGTTAAAAGCTACATAATGCCTGGCACAAAGACAGAGCTATTACTGCTAGAATGGCTGAGCAAGTGTAGGTAGTGTAGTTGACCTTCCTGTAGCAGCCTCAGCTAAGCAAGCAGAGGAGCAACGACAAAAAAATAGGTCCATACTACTCAAACTACTGAGGTCAATTTATTTCCTGGCTAAGAATCATACTACTACATTTGAAGGGCTAGTTCAGTTGCAGATAGAAAATGGCGATGAGTTTTTAAAGGCAGCATATAGAGCATGAACCTTCGAATGCTCAGTACACCTCAAAGTTTTCATCCTAACATCTGTTAGAGGTAATTGATAGCTGGATTGAGACAAGACTTGTAGCAAGCTTACAGGCTAGCCAGTTCTTTTCCATTATGGCTGATGAATGTCAGTATGTCTGTACTAAAGAAGAGCTCTCAATATGTTGTAGGTGGGTAGTAAATGGCCATTCTGAAGAGCATTTCATGACCCCATTTTGCACATCAAATCTCTGGATGCTTGCGCTCTTCGTACTGCAATTACCTCATACATTGAATAAAAAGGTTTCAGTTTCAGGAAACGAATTGGCCAAGGATATGATGGAGCAGCACCTTTCTCTGGCAAGAACACTGGATGGGAGAATCCGCACACTATCCGGCCATGCAATATACATTCATTGCTCTTGTCATCGACAGCTAGCATTCAAGCTGCTGAGAGTGTGCCACAGATTCAGAA
This sequence comes from Cladorhizidae sp. MBARI D1340-BT2, assembly GCA_028752905.1. Lineage (NCBI taxonomy): Eukaryota > Metazoa > Porifera > Demospongiae > Poecilosclerida > Cladorhizidae > Cladorhizidae sp. MBARI D1340-BT2. Next base: position 17,138,705 of record JAQNBH010000001.1, read on the forward strand.
GATGTTTGGGATGATGACTAATCTCTGGAAATTATTTTATTACTCTCCAAAAAGTAGAGAAGCTTAAAGAGGTGCAGTCAGTCTTGAACCTTCCTGAGTTAAAGGTAGTAAAACCAAGCAGTACTCGCTGGCTATCCCATGAGCGTTGCATTAGAGCACTCCACAAAGAGCTAGCAGCCTTGATTATCACCCTCCAACACCTTTATGAGGTATCCGGTGATGCTGAAGCATATGGAATTTGTTATGCTGGAGTAGCAACTGTAATACTCTTGTGTGAGATCCTTAATCTTGTTGCAATTCTCAACTGCTTTATGCAAAGGAAAACGGCAGACTTTTCTAGATTGAAAACAATTCTCCACAGCATTTTGGAGCAGCTGATGCACTCAAGCTGAGTGATGCTGAGTGGTGCTTAGAAGTCCAGAAAACTGTGGCTGTTCTACAAGATGAACACGTTACAATTGGTACTGCTGTAGGAGCGACAAGACAAAGTTCACTTACTTTTCTTTCCACACTTGATGATTTTTGGAGTTCTGTTGCGATTCCCTTCATTGATGCACTGGTTGAGAACACTAGAAGTCGTTTGTCTGAAAAAGAAGTAAACATTAGAAGTCGTTTGTCTGAAAAAGAAGTAAGCATTCTTGTGGCAACATCAATCTTCCTGCTAAACTACCAGATTCAAGTCATCACTCTTTCACAGCTCATATGGAAGCAGAATGTTAGCTGAATTTTATGGCAAAGAAATAGAAGTAGAGCTTTGTGGTGATACATTCAAATCTCCACAGGTGATTTTGATGGTGATGGGCTGATTTCTGAGTGGCCAGTGTTTCAAAGAGCTCTAGTTAAAGAAAAACAAGCCCTGATGTCTGCCAAGGGTCTCACCAAAAGTCGTACATTTCAGCAGCTTTTTCACTCGTCCGAAGCTTACGTTGGGATCTTTCTTGTCTTATGAACATCATGTTGACGTTGCCGGTTGGGACTGCATCTGTAGAAATATCCTTCAGCCAAATGAAAATGATAAAAAGAAGGCTACGAAGTCGACTGTCAGACAGCAACTTGGCACGACTTATGAGAATTGCAATTGAAGGTCCTGAACTCAACTTAGTTAATTTTGATGATATACTTACACATTTTTAGACAGTCAAACAGGCAAAATCTCCTGTAACTAGTATTTTGTGTGGACTATATTCCTGTTTAATATAAAATTGTTAAGGAAAAGAAATTTTTTAGTGGGGGGGGGGGGGGGGAGGGGGAGATCCCAGGGCTCCCCCCCCCCCCCCCCCCCCCAAATGAAACCCTGCATCTGTTGCTCGTTCTTGAGCAGTTTTAAATTTTGTCATGAGAGGTTTCCAATGATGCTTTCAGCTTAGCTATGCGCTCCTTTCTGATGTTTGAGTTTAGTGGAAAAGCAGTTTCAAATCTTGAGTGGGCCATTTCATAGTGTCTTTTCAATTTGTAACCTTAAAAACGGGTAATAGTTGCTTTGCTGATCGAACTTTTACATTCTTCGTTGTTCACAAATGGTCTTTGTTAAGTCCAATGCTCTTTGAATTTATGATTTTTCTCTACCAACATTTTGCTGTTTTGGTGGATTTGATGCCACCTCGAAAACAATTAACTCTTATCAGCAATCTTTATCTCAGGCGTGCGGAACACAGTCATCTGTAATGCAAATGCAAGCATCTGATAACTCCTTGAAAAGCCACACAGTCACTTCTTTTCATGCTAACAACAGAATCCTTTTTAAAGGCCATGCATGCGGAGCTATCTTAGATAATACCCCTCCCACACACAGTCTGTATCAAACTATATTTAACATTTCCTTTTAGCCACTAGTCTGGCAACGAATGTGAGTTTAAAATGAAATGATGATTTCATTCTACGGCTTTCACTTTTTCAAAAACGATTTTTTTTAATGTCTTCTCAGGCCTAATCTGCTGCCATTTGAATACTCGGGCCTAGAATATCACTAGTATTAGACCTAAAATATACGAGCCATAGAATACATTACTACTTGCCTAGCCCTAGAATAGCCGTAATTCTAGCACTAATTTTGGGACCCATGCAGTCACTCTCACAGAGGGTCTTGAATACACAGTCCCACATATCATAGGAATTCCAGGATGTCTTACAGGTAGGAAAAATTGTGGCAGTATTGGACATGTATTTGATGAATCTTGGAACATGTGCTCTCCCTAGTTCATTACAGACCAGCGAGACTCATGTATGCATACCTCAGAACAGTGCATACCTCAGAACAGAGGAACTCTCTGATGCTCGACCTGAGCACCTTTCTGCCATCAGCTGTGCGAGAGAAAGGTGTCTTGCCCGATCCTTTCAGTTGTAACTCCCAACGCTCACCAGATGCTTTCTTTACCTCACCAAGCAAACTAAACACAATAATAATCAATATGTCACTACGTCTGTTTTGATTTTTAAACAACAAATGACAAAAGTTCAAGCCTGAAACAGGCTACCTTACTACTCCCATAATTAAAAGCTGGTTGAGCACGTATCTACATTGAGCTACTTTTTGTTAAGAACCCACTATACAACAAATGGTTGTTTTCTCATCTGCTCATTTGCCAAGGTTTCAACCAACATAATTGGTCTTCTTCAAGGCAAATCACCACAACAGCAAATATTTATATTGACTAGTCAAAAAAGGTCACATGAGATGCATGTGATGGACACGTTTGATTGCTATAGTGTAGAAGTATTTACATTGAAGAAGACCAAAGCAAATTGGTCGAAATGGCAAAACAAAATTTAAAGCGATAGAAAGAAAATTCTACTGCTTGCACTTCATGTCATCAGCTGAAAACCACCACTCTATCTACTTTATTGTTGGTGCCAAACTGTATTCGTTAGCGTTGATCGTGACTATATATGTCTCTTCCCACTCTAAAGTCAGTGCTTCTTCCATTGCTGGAGATCAGACAGTCGCATAGTTAGATGTGACGACCAGGCTCTGCCTTGTAAGATTCCACCACATTGCATGAGCATGGCTCCTCTCACACATGCACCTATTTCTAAAAAACAACAACCCAAAACCCCAACATTTTAACTCTGTAGCAGATACTGTTTTTGCCCATTCAAGATGGTCACATTTTCATCTGAAAATGATCCAGAAGTAATCTCAGAGTGGCCTATTTAAGTGTCCATAATGTAGACAACTGATACATAAGAACCATGCTTAACAACAAGCTTTTACGAGTAATATATAAACCACAGGTCACCGATAGCTTGTAAAGGTATAGGTGTTACTCCCAATTTTTTGAAGGAGAGGAATCCAGGTGATCTTAATTAACTACAGTCAAGCTGTACAACCTTCTTTTGTCCACTACCATACATATTACACCTGCTTCTCCCTGGTGGTCAGCCATCCAAGTACTGAGAAGGCCCAGTGCTGCTCAACTTCAGCTTCTACATAGAACTTAGCCGAGCAGCACTGGGGGATCATTAACAAATAAACACACACCACCCTGGCACTAACATACATACATACATAGCACAGCCATCGCCAAGCTGTCCTGCAAAATGTCCAAACTGGTGTCCGCAGTAGCAGTGAGCAGCAGGTTCAGAGCCAGGCAGCAATTTGTTACCACTGAAGTATTCCAGCAACTCTGGCCTCCCTGCCTCACCAGGGGAAAGGCCTAGGAGGGAGAGTGCAGGTAGGGAGTGGACCACCAGTGCAGGGTTCTTGACTGGAGTGGGACTCACCAGAGAAAAACAGGCACCTATACATGAAGATAATTAATTATCCATCTGATTGCAATGTTTTCTATGGGACAGTCTGAATAAGCAAGGATAGGTTGTGCACACAACAACTTTCACGTCATTACACACAGCTCAGTCTCTCAGTTTTATTCTTGGTGGTAAGATTTGGAAAACAGAATTGTATTTACCACAGCATGTGTTTGTGTGATTAAATGTTACTATAGCTACTGGCAGAAAAAGAAAAAGCGGCCACAACTCTCAAGGCAAAAAACAAAACTTAAAACAAGACACTGAAACCAGACTCAATCACTTGAAGGCCAGTGAACTAATAACTTACCTTGAACAGACCGTACATAATTATCATCCGTATCTACTGGGAGGGTCCTGACTGCGCTGTTAACAAACTCAAGGGCCTCCAACTTGCAACTAGCTCCACCTTCAGCCATGGCCAAACGCCCAACAGCACAGAAAGCAACAGCGGCAGGGACTACCTGTCGGACGGAAGATAGGTAAAATTTATGGGCATAAGCCTCCCTATAACTGAAGACGCGTTGTAGGGCCAAAACACCAGACATAAACAGAGGGATCAGGCAATTTCACAATAATTGTAGGGTTCAAATAGAGGTCAAAAATGTGATGCGGTCAGAGGTTCATGGTGTTTTCATAAATTACCTCAGAGGCATCTTGGGTCATTGCTCTATCTTTCTGCAAAGTTTCAAGGCCAAGAAGCGCTTGTTTCCATCCAAGCGAGCAGTTAGAAAAAGCTTAAAAATACGGAATGAAAATACGGGCACGCGGGAATTTCCCTTTGGTTCAAAACTTAAAATAAATTTAATTTTTTTAATTTTTTAAATTTTTTATTTTATCAAAGAGTATACTTATAGACAAAGTTAATGCATGCATGCCTCGCTTTCGATCAGATCGATCAGGGAATGAGATTTTTCTGCATGTCCTCGATAAGATCTTGCACCACACATTGGATGGCTGATCTCAAGAGTGAAAATGAAAGTCAGACACGTAACCAATAGAGGGTTGAACTATAATATGACTGCTCCCATTTATCAGCAAGGAGGGAGGCCAGCCTCTTGTAGAAGGTTGTGGACTGCTTGGCCATACCCCCTGTAGCAGAAAGAACGATTGATGTGAATGACGAGTGTTCGATATTCGTTGTTCATATGCTCGCTTCTTTTCATTTCCATGTTTCTTATAACAGTTTGAAATGCTACAGATTTTGTTTGAAGGAGCATGTGTATTGAACACTCTGACATCCAGGAATGCCTTTTCATGGCATCCACCCCAGAAACCATTCATGGAGACATTAAGTCTGGCTCCGTCCGATACGTTTGAGGTTCTGGCTTCACCTGTCAGAGGTTGAAGATCAGGTTCCACCATGACATCATGGCAAACTTCAGTTAGGAGGTTGGCAGTGATATCTCTAATTTCATTGTGGCGGATTATAAACGGCGTAGTGATGACAAGAAGCTCTTCAGGAGCAGCTCAGTAAACTCTCTTTTGCACTTCAGCCATGAAAAAACAGCAACCCCTCTTGGAAGTATTGGAAGAGTATTTCTGTACTCCTGATGACCATGCAGATGGTAGTGACATAGAAGATGACAGTGAGCTAAATGCAGGTGCATGCAAATGAAACATCATGCGTACTAAAATATGCTTATTTCAATCCAGATATTGTATGTGTTGTATCTGTGGTGTATGTGTATGTGTGTGTGTGTGTGTGTGTGTGTGTGTGTGTTACTTTCATTCTATTGAGCCTTGATATAGGCTATCACTAAGTATGTACAAACAATACGTACAAACAATAAATACTAGAAGAATTATTCATTATTTCTAAATCTCTTTGATTTAAATGTGTGTGTGTTTGATGTCAAGTAGGAGTTGAAGCAGATGTGGTGGGAATTGAGGATGTGCCTGGTCCATACAACGATGACTGTAACCCAGACAGGGCGAAAGATGATGAAATCGAACTTCACAAATGATCTTGTGGCTGAAGCCTTTAAACTCATTTGCCTTCTATATCGAACCTCGAAATTGTAATGTCAACAACCAATACTGAAGAAAATGAGGTTTTGTTGTGAAAAACTGTGGTTGCAGCAAGTGGAGTGGCAAGCTTTGCTCCCTCCAATTCACTGATTATGTAGCCGGCATTCGAGCATCGTGTTTGGAGTTGACGAAGAGGGAACTAGACATTGTCATTTTTGGCCACTTCTTAGTTTTATCACAGTCTTACACTTGTCACTTCCACCAGGGCAAGCCAATCTGTTCGGTGATGTTTAGATTTCTACATGGAGTTGGAGAGAATCAAATATAGAATTTGGCAAGGAGCTTCAAGGAGACAAGTGTTTTTACCACGTGTGCATGGTAATTTCCAATACCAAAACACACTCTGAGTTTGCCTTCAGTTGAAAACATCTTCTCAATTGTGCAGACCAACATGCTATTCTTCTTCCTGGCTGTAGCCCCAGATACAGTAGGTTGGACATCAAACTCCTACCTTCTAGCATGAGCAAATGTGGCATTTGGAGGATGTATCACAGTTAGAGCTGCTGAGTTAGAGCCCTCTCTCCATGAGTAACCTCCACAACCTTTTGTCGGTTGTGGAGGTCTCTAATATCATCTATTGTAGTGATGAAGCCAATATCAGATTTGTGTTGGCAGTGCCAACAAAATAGCCATGCAATCATGAGGACTGCCAATACCACTGAGGCTACAAAGTTGAAAGCATACAGCGATGCACTGGAGCATCTTCGCATTGTCAAGGTGGAACGATCCTTCTCCAAGTCTGTCTGTGAACAGTGTAGGGAGAACGTTGTCAACCATTTAACTGTTGGAAACAAATTCCAACCTCCTCCTTTTTCCTGCCAATCTCGTCCAAACTCCTGACCTATCCGAGTACATTACTCTTTTGTTTATGCTCGGCATATCCCTCAGATCCTCTACAGCCTGGCCCAATTTATTTCCTTACATCAAGGAAGTGTAGCGTGTTTGGTGTTTACTGTGAGGCAATACCACGCCAGGTAAATTTTTTGACAGATGAGGAGGAGATTGTGACAAGGGTGGTAATACCATTGTTAGCCAACTGCACTTCTTCTTCTTCGAATCATGGGCTTGGGGAGGAGGAAGTGTTCCTGCATTACTGACAATTGCACAGGGCAAAATAAGAATAACTACATGCTGCACTATCTTCTGTGGCGAGTACTATCTGAGAGACACATGAAGATCATGTTGTCCTTCCTAGTTGTGGGACACACAAAGTTTGCACCCAACTGGTGTTTTGGCCTGTTCAATAGTATGTTCAAAAGAACAAGTGTTGGGAGCCTGACGGATATTTCACAGGTGGTCAATAGTTCAGCTCAGTGCGAATTTTCTCAACTTGTCTCATCTGAAGATGGAACCACCATCATTCCTTGCTTCAATTGGACAGACTTCCTTGCTTCGCATTCAAAGAATTTCTCAGGGATAAGCGTTTCCACCAATTCATCTTCAGTTCATCCGATCCAGGTGCAGTGACAGCAATGGAGCATTCTGACAATGTAGAACACCGGTTTGTGCTTGCCAAACATTGCTGGACACCAACAGTCACAGATATGCCACACATCATTCCCGCCAAAGGTTTGTCTGCAGAACGGCAGTGGTACTTATTTGACAGCATTCAACAGTTCTGTCCCGAGAAGGACAAAGACATAACATGCCCCAAACCATCTTTTCCAAAGCCATCCAGTCGAGCTGCTACACCAGTGGTTGACAAGGATGTGGAGAACTCGACTACCTCAGTACCACCGACAAAAAGGGTCTGCACATGCACCACCTGCAAGAAAGCAGGACACAACACCAGGTCAGCCCAGAACATTGACGTCAGCATTCTTAGCTACTCACTACCTTATCTTTGCTAATTTTATTTTTATGTCCTTGCTATAACCATTACAAAGGATAACCAGGATTATTTACTGCTGTCAGCACTAGCCACTCAATCAAACTACACTTTTTCTATAAGGGTTAGCTACTAATCTCCCCCAAAAGGATGTAGTGAAGGTGCAGCAACTCATCTGGACCCCTATAACTTGAAGATACGATATAGCTCTCAAAACACACAAAAATCTGACTTGTGTAGTTAGGGTGTAATGGTTTTATCTTTAGTTTAAATAAAAGTAGTGAAGCTGCAAAAACTCACTTGGACCCTATGGAGATGATATAACGATAGCTAAGCCTATAACTTGAAGATACTAGCTCTCAAAACAATAAACAAAACTATGAACTTGTAGCTAGGGTGACAGTCACCGTGTAGCTATAGCTAACAGAAGACTACATCATATCTTCACAAGATTCCAAGAAGTTGTTCTCCCTTTGTCCCAGTTATGTAGCATGGGCTATATAGCACTGCCTAGATCACAAAAGATACACTTGCAAAAAATATCGGCCTACTTCTACCACGCGTCGTCTTCACTTGTAGAGTAAAAACACATGAATACATAGATAGATAAATAGTGTTCAGTCAGATGATCCCATCTACATCGGGAGCTTGCATGGATAGGAAGCCGGTTCATCCAGAGAGCCAAGTTCCCTCACCACAGGGTTATGGCTAGCCTCTGAAATGAATGCCGAGTTGTTTCAGCTGGTGTATAGCCTCTGACCCTGCCACCATCCAATGGTCATGATAACTTTGGTAGCCTCATCCCCCCAGCCTCCCAGGGATTACTACCATTGGGGTGAAGGCCACCCCAACTTAATGGCAAGCCTCAGCGTGTGGGTGGTCATTTTCCTCTCATGGTCCACAGAGTCAGCATGATCCTGGGTGATGGCCGACCCTTCTAGGTTCCGCCTCTGGAAAGTAGATATCACGGTGATATTCAAAGCTGCTGATAAACCTCTCTTCCAGGTAGGGAGATACACATCAGCCAGGCGGCTGCAGCAACCAGGAATCAGGGCAGGCATTTCCTTCTGGGGTGCCAAGGCAACTGACTGGGCAGCTGAAAAAGTGTATCCCAGATGGATCCAGTCCCCATTACCTCCACATCCGACTTGGTAGGTACCAAGGGGATTAACCATAGCTTGACATATGGGGCATATATTTAAAGCCTTACCACTTGCATTTAACAAGCACAGAAGTAAGGGATTGTTAGGTAGCTGTGTATATATGTGCTTGTGTCTGACAAAAACAAATTAGCATAAATACCCAAGCATATTTTCATACTTAGGTACAACTGGCACTATCATGGTGGGTTGAAGTCCTCTCACCTCACATATGATGGATCAACACACAAAATAATGTCCAAACTTTTTGAAAACAGAGAGTTTATCAGAGAAGTCAGATAGATTTGTGAAAGCAAAATTCTTAAAAAGCAGAAGTCCAGCTTGTATTAATCATCGGAGAGAGCATAGTAGAGAACAGAACATATTGAGCCATGTTACTCTCGGCTTCCTATGAATACAATCTCAAAGGTTTTATGAAGTGCTTTGTGTGAAAACATGGGGTGATGAGTTCCGCAAAGCATTGTCATACATGGTACTCTATGGAGCTTGATCCCAAACGAGGCCAATATTATGGCACTGACAATGACTGACACTGACGTTCCATGCCATTGAACAGCGACTTGAAATGGACAAGCCAACAGTAGTGGCACTAGCTTCTTACTGAGACAACTTTTTTCCTCTATATACCATGTCCATGTAAAGGTTGACATTGATGAGTTAACTACATCATTGAAAACAGAATTTCGGCAAATGAAGTTTCTAAAGACTGATATTTATGTCAGGAATTATTCTTACTGTTATGGAATAATATTTACTGTTGAAGAAAAAGTTTCTGAAACCCCTGCTACCTCAATCTATGAGAAAAGAGAAAGGAGAGTTCTTCATTCTTAGAGCAAAATGCCACTTGTCACATATAGTTAGCAACTGCAGCATTTGGAATGGGCCCTGATATCAGGCATGTGATTGACTGGGGTGTGCATATATAGTACTGTAGAAGTGTATGATCAAGAAACCGGAAGATCTGGTAGAGGTGGGAATCTTCTAGAGTCTTATTATACTGTGGTGAAAGTGTGAAGCATTCATTCATCAAGATTAGACTATATATCTAGTATACTATGTAGTTATTTCATGATTTTTGGGGGCATTTCTTGACAAGTATTTGATGTGTTGTGACGTGGAAAGTCTTGCGTGTGTTCATCATGTTTATGGAACCATTTTTACTCGACTCGTTGACAATAATAGTAATTGATACACATAGAGGTAATTATTTATCTGTATATTATATATATTCTGATAAGTAAGTTAGTTTGTTGACATAAAACATATGGTCAAGAAAAAGTTCTGGATGCTTTTCTCAATATGCTTTGCTGTTTCCAGTTGACATAAGGAAATTACAATGACTTCAACTTGAAATCTACTCTCTCGATGTTTCGACTAGATGCTCTAGCCTTCAATCAGCTCGCATGAGCTTTGTTATATACCTATCCCACATGCTACAAACCACACCCTGACACATGCAGCCAGCATGCGAACTGGATGTTGCAAAGATAATAAAAAATTAAGCCAATAACAATTAAAATAATGACACCAAAACTAAATAATATAAAAAAATAGACAAATTACAAATAATTAGTTAGCTACACTAAAATAAATGATAAATAACTGAAAATACTAAAAAAATATGGGTGGTCGTAGTTAAAGTTCTGGCTCTTGAAAGTGGCTACCTAGATGCCAGGCAAGTCCATTCCACAATCTCGATTGGAACGCTCACACTTTGGTGCTAGGCTGATGTGCAATGCCTCCTCCAGCCGAGAGGTTGCCACAGGAAATTCCCAGGTTAAATTTAAAGTTAAAATTTTCAAATTACCAAGCAATACTCATACTTCTAGGTGTCTCTGTCCTTCAATTTCCGAATGGGGGCATCTTGAAGGAAACGTGTACACTATAATTATAGCAGTTCCTTGTGTTTTCTGGCCTGGTCAAGATGGTGGCTTCCTCCCACAAAATAGGATGTCCATTGTCCCATAGATATTCAGCAATTGCAGATTTCTCTTTAGCACACTTTTTACAGATATCTTGATGTTCTTTCATTGTGTTCTCCAGTCTTTTTTGAGACCTGTTACTTCTAACACATGGGAGGAGACAGGAGATGAAAAGTGGGGGGGGGGGGGGGGGGGGCTGAGATATACATGCAGAAATTTTGCTGGACTACGCCCACCTTGTCTAGCATATATTATACTAGCTAATTGGTGGAACAATTATTATACTTCCTCCCATGGATTCTCACTTGACTGACAAATTTAATTTAAAGGACTCAATGGTGTATTGTTTGCATGATTGTGTGTACAAAGATAAATATAACACATCAAGGAAAGCTTCCCAAAAAATTCTTTCATTAATAATTTCATTGGCGACTGAAACCAAGGCAAGTGAGTCAGTTAAATCTTTGTGGACATGGAGAAGCAAGCAATTATTAAGCCTTACTTCAGTCATCGTAGACCTAGTGTACATTAAGACATAACAGGGTAACAGGGATTGTTAGATGGAGACGAAGGAGCTGATGCACAGTTGGTAGCATTGTTTTGAAAATGCTTTTCACATCACAGATTGTCTGTACAGAAGTGACTTTCTTCACTTCAGGGCTACCTTGCTTGACAATATCTTGTAAGAGTTGGAGGTGTCTGGCTAAGTCTGACATATTGACATCATCTTTGTAGAAAGATTTCTTCAGCTATTCCATGCTGTCTTTCATAAACATTACCATTTGCTGCACTAACAAGAATTTTTTCAATTGCCCAGGATTGATGGAATATGTTGTTTACTAAACCTGTCTTCCCAACTCACCATAGAGCAGGTCACACGCTTCAAAGAACATTTGCCGAAAGTATGCCTTTGCAGACATAAAAAGGTGTGGTTCACTCCCACTTTCAAAATGTGGAGGATGCCTTCTGTAACGAGGTAATTCTGGTTGGCCAATAATGAACTTTTCAGCAATGGTGACACACTTGTCATAAAACCTGTCGAAATTTTCATCTGTCCTGTTTCGTTTGAAGAATATGTTGGCAGCATCAACAGCAGAGAGTGCTTCATGCAAAGCTATGTCTTCTTTTTGCAAAGTGAAAGAAACTTGCTATGTTGCACTAAATAAAAAGTGACCGAGTTGGAGACCAAATAAAGTGCCAAAAAGTCCATCAAGCCAGCAGCCTTTAAACCATATTCATCATGTGTTGTTGAATTAATTTCCTCCAATGCCTCTAACAATAGAGTGTAGTCTTTGAGAATGGCTTCTATTGCAACAGTTCTTGCTGTCCATCTGGTAGGACATAATGGCTTCAGACTAATACCTTCACTTGTCTCCTGTAACTTCAATGAAAAGAGATGTTGTCGTTTCAGAGATAGACGAATGAGCTTGCTTATTTCCTTCACTGTTTCGAGACCATCTCTGATACATGCAAGCTTCCTTCCAACATCCTGTAAGCAAAGATTCAGTGAATGTGCACAACAATGCAGTGCAATTGCAGAAGGGTATTCATTTCTAAACCTTGTTGCCACACCAGATTTTCTTCCCTGCATGTTGGCAGCTCCATCATAGGCCTGTCCTCGACATAATGATAATGGGAGGCTGCATCGATTCAGTAGATCTTTGATTACTGTGAAAAGAGTCTCTGCTCTATTGTCAGGAACCCTAAATAAGCCAATTGAATCTTCTCGTACTTCATAGTCAGTATTCGCCCAGCGGATGGACAAATCGAGCTATTGACTGTTGATAACATCGGTTGCCTCATCAGCTAGTACTGAGAACCACACTGGTTCAGTCTTTTTCATTTTCTTTAAAAGGGTTCGAAGTAGTGTCTGCCCTAGAATAGAAATTTGCTCATTAAGAGACTGATGACTAGTGAATTGGTTTTCTTTGATCCAGTTTTTTTATAGCTTCATTATTCTCACTCCAAACCAGCAGAAGCTGTTGTAAGTTACCTTCTGATTCAGTATGGCCTCTTATAGCTATTGCTTGACGAGTAAGATATTGTATGCCTTTTAACTGAATTAGCAGTCCTTCTCTTCGGATTTGCTGAAGTTGCAGCTCAGCTGGCTCGCAATTGTTGGCATCCCACGAGCTATCCATTTTAATTTTGCTTCTCTATGAGTATGCGAAACTTCATGTCCTCTGAACCTTTCCAAGGCTTTTTTCCAATTCTGGAATCCTGATTTAGTAAAAGCACTGTCCCCCATTTTACTGAACCATGCTTGTTGCTATAATGACAAAAAAGACAAAATACTTTCTTTTGTGTAATACAAATACTAAGCAAGGAAACTCTTTATACCACTTTGGTTGAAAATTTCCCTGTTTAGATACCAGTAGTGCTAGTGTTGGCTTATCAACTGGTTGAATAGCTTCTACATCACTACTACAACATTGTGACATGCACTGATTTGAAGTTTCAGGGTTGGTAAGATAGGAGTGTTTGAGTTTATCTCACTTGAATGCTGCTCTACATTTTCTGGACTTCCATGTTGAGCATCTCCTTTTTCATCACTGCCAAGGACTACCATTGCTTCAGATTCATCACAATCACTGGCTTCTGAACTATCTTCCAGTTCCTCAGTTTTCTTTGCTTTTTTAGCTTTACTGGACCAACTTTTCAGTGAGGCTTGTCGCTTAGACATAATGTAGAGTATGGGTCTGCAAATCAACTTGGTATCTAGATAATAATGTAGCTGGTTATAATGCATGTGGTCTAGATGCTGAGCTTGCAAGTTGGTTAATTGGCAATATAATATGCACAAGTCAAGTGTCAGTGTCCTCAGTGCACTAATGGGATTATGGTTAAATTATAATAACATGCACAAGTCAGTATATATAGGCACCTCAGTGCACTGATGAAACCTTCTAGTGTATGTTCTTTGCAGTCTGCCTACATAACTTGCAAAGTTCTATCTGTAATTACACAAGGCAGTTCGTGAATGATCAAACTAAACATGTTGACATTGACAAAAAATGGGGGGGATTAGCCCCCCCCAGTATAAAAATTGAGGGGGCCAGAGCCCCCCTGCCCCCCTGTTATCTCCGCCACTGTAACAGCTGCAAGGGATGTGGTATACAATGCATGAGTGCATACTAGGTGGTAATCCATCTTTCACTCTGGTCAGTTCTGCCCTCAGAGTTCTTCCCGATCTGAAAATGACTCTGATGTTGAATTTCCTGCAGACCCTCCTGATGTTTTCACTCATCCCTGCTACCTAAGCAATCACTACCCTAGGATCCTTCTTTTTAGACCACTCATTGCCTGTATCGGTGTACTTATCTTCCTTTCTGCATTTAGATGTATCTGCAGATGAAAGGTTGATGAAGGCTTGCAGATAATAATTTCCTATAAAGAAATGATGTTCTTCCTTCCATAGGTCCTCCTTTTCTGTTACTACTCTCCTGGCTCGATCATAATAAGTTCTTCACCACTCCTCTTCTGACATGGATAGATCTATAATTAAGGTACCAGTTGATATGTGTGAGTTTTCTGTAAACTGTTGCAGTTAGCCTTCCGTCTTACTTTCTGTGTAGGTGGCAATCCAGAAAGTGCAACAATCCATCCACTTCAAGCTCCAAGGTAAACTTTATGGATGGCTTGATATTGTTCAAATGATCCAATAACCCTTACTCTCTGCCCATCTTCACTATACCATCATCCCCAGATATCTTCCAAAACCTTGGCTTCAGTTTAGATAATGTATGAGTGCATACTAGTTGATAGTTCTCTGCTAAATTGTAGCTACCTTCACAGTTCTTAATGCTGTCCCATTTGAAAATGACTCAGATGTTCAACTTCTAGCAGACCCTTCTGATGTTTTCACTCACCACTGTTACATAAGAAATTACTATTATAGGACCCTTCTTCCCAGACCCCAGATTGCCTATATGGTGTACTTACCATCCTTTCTGCATTTAGATGTGCATCTTTATATTTCATATTATAGCAACCATATAAGCATAACAGGTGACAAGTGTTCCTCTCTTGGGTGCTGCAGCAGCATCAAGAATCTTCATGACACATATCAAGTCTTTGCACACACCTTAATTTTAGCTTCAACAACTGGATAGAGTTTAGTTGCCATTATTGAATTTTAATAAACCCACTGCTAAAACTTCAGGTAAAGTGGTTTTGCAAGTATTCAATTTTATACAACTGGTTAGCTAGCCACCCTCACTGCCATAATAGTCCCAATACTGGGAATTCCTGACTTCATATGAAAGTTACGATTAAACTGAATATCCCTTTCCATGTTCTGTAAATGGAGGCACATGAGGAGACAATGGTATCATCAGCATCCTACAGGATTTCAGTGGTATTATCTGGATGCATTCTGTCAGAGATGTCGACATGAGATGGTACCAAATGTGATGGTCCGTGGGAGAGATCTCAGGGCTCTGTGCACCCTTATCATTCAAGGTGGAGTGATGATAGTGACACCCCACACTTCATCCAAAGCTAAGGTCACATGTTTCCATATGATCCTCCTGTGTGTCACAATAATGGTACTTGTGTGGTCTACAGAGGGAGCAGCCTGGCAAGGCCAACAGCAAACTTGGACAGTTGTCTATTCATCAAAATATTTGCAAAGTCACCTGGGTACATGCCGAGTATCTTTGATTAGGTGCATTCTCCAGCAGGGCATCAGCAGACTCCGACCACTTTTTGCCATAGTTACCATCATGCTACTGCCCATAACTTGCAGGAGGAAGATGGTTACAACCATCAGACAGGCACAGATGCCAACATTTACAGTAAGTGTGATAGAAAAATATGCCCTGCAAACTAGCAAGATGGGATGATGCACTTGAGCAAGGTTGAACCTATCCATATGTCTATCCCTAGAAGGGGGGGAAGATGGACTGCACTACAGAAGCAAACAAGTGAATGGAAACAAGGTGTGTTCCACATGGGATAGAAATGAATGTATTTATGACAAGCTTACGTGTGTCATCACAGACTTCCACCAAATCGAAAAACCAGTGATCTCGGTACAAGAGGAATGTAAGAGGCGTGGAGACGTAATGGAGATAGTAGTAGTGGTAATAGACACCACAGTATCAGGAAAGAGATGTTGTAACCTTAGTGCCAGGACTTCAAAATGTTGACCTACACCATAGTTGTAGCACACAATTGACCTGCACCTAAGGGGTGTTGAATTGGTAAATTTGTTCTGATTGTATAATTTGTAACCGTAGTTGTAATAATTTATACAACACTACATGTGTACATGTAACTACAGTGTAACAACCACTTAGCTTTTCCTGAGTAATTGTGGTGAGTCAGTTCTTTGTGCGTGACAGTATAGTGTACTCTAAGCTGGGTTTTCAACAGTGAACACTGCATTGCAAATTTATACACACCACAACATTTGTACTCACACCACAAACAGGGTTGGTACTTTGTGTACAAACCAATTCACTTGGAACTGGCAAGCCTACATATATAGTTGCTAATCTCCATTGATTAGCAAGGGTTGGATAAGCCCTGTGGAGGTTGAACTCTAGTAGCAGCAGCAAGCAGTCAGAAGTAGCAGTAGCAGTTGTAGTAGTAATATCACCAAGAAATAGTAGTAGCGGTAATAGTAGCAGGAGAAATAGAAGCAGTAGAAGTAGCAGCAGCAGTAGTAGCAGTGAGTAGTACATGTATTAGTAGCTGTGGTGGTAGTGTAGACAGATTAAGGTCTCCCTCAACCAGGCACATATGGGAAGATGTCATATGATGCATATCCACATGCATATATCATGCATGCTTGTTGAGCACTACAGAGCCACAATAAACATAATCTTCCATAAAAAATGAACTATGGAAAAGTTATCCATACTATTTATAGAGGACATATCAACTCACTTCAGAATAGTCTCCATGTTCTGCCATGTCTATGGCTTTCTGAGCAAGGTGGTTCCTCTATACTATTCTATGTCAGAACAAATAAGGCAAACAGCATTCAGTTCCTAGAAAACAATCTAGGGATAATTTGACAGGTGCCAATTTTACCCGTAGATAGAAGCATACTTACTTTGGATTAATACTGTTCATAGCTTCTAGATGCTCTTTCCTGACCTAGGAGGGGCATGTTCAAAATCACTATAAATTTGGAAAGCTTGTATATTAAAAACTAACATTGAAAGACTAAAAATAATAATGATGGTGGGGATAATAATGACGGTGAATGACGCTAGTGATGATAAAATATTAACAGCAGCAACAACTTATTAATAACAACAGCATCAGAGGAAAATGGAAAATGACTCTCCCTCCCCAAGAAAGTGTTCCACAAAATGAAAAAAGCCATATAACAGCATGTTGTTTTATAATAGTTCAACATGTAGCTATATTAACAAGATCAATGTGAATTTGAGAGCAGGGGAGAGAGGTATCCATTCATAGGAGTTTGCATTAAGTTCATGAGGTCTGGAAGACCAAGATTTCTTAGAGCCAAGCCTTAACAAGCTAGTACAGATAACTCTTTTCTCTATGGTCAACTCACAAAAATGGTGCTTCAAAATTGCTGCACTAGCTAGCTAGCTACTAAATTACACCTGTTAAAATATACAATTGTGCCACTGGTTACTCCATCTGAAGTTTCCCCAGCACCTTCAGCCTCCATCTTCAGCCGCTCTCTAAACAGAGTCAATCATATAAATATGTTGAAGGTAATGTCAATGATTTTCCAAAAAAGAACATCAATATTAATGCCCCCCACTTCGACTGTCATTTTTGCTAAAGCACATCATGTTTACTCAATAAATGGTTTCCCATTACCAACAAAGGAAGAAAAAAAGGAGAAAAGAAAAACAGCTACAAGAGTATGGTGTACTTTGTCAAACAGGAGTCCTACGCATGCTCATCTTCAGTTCTCTTCTCTGCTAATGCTATTGTCTACATAACAAAAAATAATAAAAATAAAAACAATAACAATAACAGTAACAGTCCCCATAGAGCTATAACTTATGTATTCAACCTAGTGTGATGTTGGTCCAGTGTGTGTCCCCATAGAGCTATAACCTATGTACTCAACCTAGTGTGATGTTTGTCCAGTGTGTGTCCCCATAGAGCTATAACTTATGTATTCAACCTAGTGTGATGTTGGTCCAGTGTGTGTCCCCATAGAGCTATAACCTATGTACTCAACCTAGTGTGATGTTTGTCCAGTGTGTGTCCCTGTATTCAACCTAGTGTGATGTTGGTCCAGTGTGTATCCCCATAGAGCTATAACCTATGTATTCAGTGTGATGTTGGTCCAGTGTGTGTTCCCATGGAGCTATAACTTATGTACTCAACTGTTTGTCCAGTGTGTGTCCTCATAGAGCTATATATAACCTATGTACTCAGTGTGATGTTGGTCCAGTGTGTGTCTATAACCTATTCACTCAACCTAGCATGATGTTTGTCCCAGTGTGTGTCCCCATAGAGCTGTAACTTATGTACTAAACTTAGTATGATGTTTGTCCCAGTGTGTGTCCCCATAGAGCTGTAACTTATGTACTAAACTTAGTATGATGTGTGTGTCCTCATAGAGCTACGTACTCAGTGTGATGTTGGTCCAGTGTGTGTCTATAACCTATACGTACTCAACCTAGTGTATTGTTGGTCCAGTGATAGACCTATGTACTCAACCTAGTCCAGGAGCGGATCCAGGATTTTCGAGAGGGGGAAGCCGAAGAAGGGGTAAGGGTTACAGTATATTGCATGGTTATGAAGCAGAAGTGTATGCATGGCAAACCTTACATTGATACAAAATTCCAGATTTTTATAATATAGTATTATTATGTAAAAGTAGTATGTATTGTATAGATGATGAGATGTAATTAGTTATAATAGCGTTTGCCTTGGATGTCTTTGGGCAAACTCTTCAACTACTTCTTCCAGTGTAATTTCTATACCTCGATGATAAAACATCATTGCCAATCCATTAAGATGTCCTTGTCCATGGTGCTCCTTAAAAGGAGACTTTATTAGCCTGAGAATGCTGATTGAGCGTTCCACTCACAACTCGTAACTGTTAGAGTGCCTCAAAAGAGTGTGAATATATTGGGGGGAAAGTCATAGTCAGTATGTGCTAGGGTCTTCTCTGGGGTATTAAGTTCAGAAGCAATTTCATTGTCAGCTTTCCATTTGTGTTTCCATAAGTTAAGCTCTGAATCAATGCATGTCAAGATGGACTATAAAACTTCAAGAGACTTTCTACCTGTTGTCTGTTCAATATTGCAGCATCCTTAATAACAGCTGATGGTAAAAGATGCATAAATTCAACAACATTTTTTTATGAAGATTCATCAAATCGATTGTTAAGCTTGACTATCAAGTGATCCGACAATGGAATTATAAGATTCCGGCAGTAATATTCTTGGTAGTTGTCAGCCAGTATTTTTGAACGATGTTGCTGCCTGGATGCAATTTTCGGTTGACTCTTCAAGACCCACAGCTTGTGCCATTTCCCCCCTAGCCCTATCCCTATCCCTAGTCCTAGCCCTATCCCTAGCCCTAGCCCCTAGCCCTTGCTTCACTGTATACCCGAGCGTTAAATAAATTCACATTGGATCGAAGACTCTGCAAGGCATTCTTAACAGTTTCCACTTCACGATAAGCTCGTGCAATATCTGTATATCGGCTTGAAGCTTTACACTTAATCCCTTTGTTTATGCCAATACACTCAGAGTAACTTGCAGTGTTACAACAAGAAATTGAAGCTGTGATAGATCCCGGAGAAGAAATCGAGAATCATAATGAGAATCTCTGTTCCACTCTTTTGTCTAAGTCTAAGCAACAAACTATAGGAAGATAAAGATCTGAAAATACCTCGAAAGCCTCGTGGCGCTCCATCCATCTAGTGCGACACAGTTGCTTTAGCTTCTTTCTTTTTTCACCTTCTAGTGTGTCATCAATCCATTTCTCTAGTGACAGCTGCCTTTTGGGAGAGTTAGGAAAAAAACAAGCAATTTTATCAGCTGTGTCCATCATGTTACTGACCTCCCTGATATGCAACACTTTACTACACAGAGGTTTAATCTGTGTGCTGCAAGGTGTATAGTGCTTTGGGATGAATAGATGTTATTCATGAAGATGCTCCCCTATATCTGCCTGCCAACCAGCTCCATCAAATGCTTGACCACATAATAACTGTGGGTCCAACTGCCAATCAGTCAATTGAGTGATGATATCATTAGCAATAGCCTCACCAGTAACACCAGAAAGACATTCATGAAAACCCCAAAACTTCTCTTGTGGTTTACCATTGTCTAAGTACCGAACACTGATTGACAGTTGTTCATCATTGGCAGAGTCAGTTGCCTCATCTGCGATGACTGAAAAGTACCCTGCCTTTTGAATCTTTAGCAAAAGCTGGTTTCGTATGATATCTCCACAAAAATCACAATCATCTGATTTTGTGTTTCCTTGCTATAAGTAGGATTGTGGCTGCTGGCAGTTTCCAAATGCTCTTTCAGTACATTGTCACCAGCATCTACTCGAAACTTTAGCAGGGTTTGAAAGTGTCCCGTATTGGTGGAGCTATCATTTAACAGTACAGGACCATCATCACAGTGACCTCTAAAAGCAAGTCCCCGCTTACCACACAAGTTAACCATAGCTGTGATTGATCTTAATTTCATTTTGTTCTCAGCTATTAGTTTAGCACGTCTAGAATTGATCTGCATATCTATACCTACAGCCTGATTTTGTTGTATAGCACAGAATGCTAGGGCCCTTTCGACAGCAGCCTGATGAGATTCTCGTCCTCGTAAGCCGAAATGTTCACTAAGCTTTTCCTTTGCTTTCTTCAAGTTTATAAGAGGTCGCTTAACTAAGACACCATGTTCTTAATCACAGTGTGCAAATAGCAGACAAAATTTACAGTACCCCCCATCATCCATCGCAGAGTAAACAAGACCATTATATTCTTCAAGCCAACTGATCTGAAATCGTCTATTATGGTTACCAAACTTATGAACTGGAAAATTTTAGGGACAAAGTGGTGCTTAAGAAGATATTTTTTAGTAGTAGTAGTAGTAGTAGTAGTAGTAGTAGTAATAATAATAATAATAATAATAATAATAATAATAATAATAATAATAATAATAATAATAATAATAATAATAATAATAATAATAACTCTCAATGAACTCTCAGTTGACATAATAACATTAAAATCACCTTCTCAATAATCAACTTCATTCAATTTTTATTCACTCGACGTTTCGACTAGATGCTCTTCATCAGGAATAATAATAATAATAATAATAATAATAATAATAATAATAATAATAATAATAATAATAATAATATTAATAATAATAATAATAATAATAATATTAATAATTTATAATAATAATAATAATAATAATAATAATAATAATAATAATAATAATAATAATAATAATAATAATAATAATAGTAATAGTAATAATAATAATAATAATAATAGTAATAGTAATATTAATAGTAGTAGTAATAATAATAATAATAATAGTAATAGTAATAATAATAATAATAATAATAGTAATAGTAATATTAATAGTAGTAGTAATAATAATAATAATAATAATAATAATAATAAAATAATAATAATAATAATAGCAACAATAATTATAACAACAATAATAATAACTATAATACATAATAACACATAAAAATAAATAATAATAATAGCAACAACAATACACAATAACACATAATAATAATAATAATAATAATAATAATAATAATAATAATAATAATAATAATAATAATAATAATAATAATAATAATAATAATAATAATAATAATAATAATAATAATAATAATAATAATAATAATAATAATAATAATAATAATAATAATAATAATAATAATAATAATAATAATAATAATAATAATAATAATAATAATAATAATAATAATAATAATAATAATAATAAGAGATTGGGCACCCTCCCAGAAGACTGCATCACACACCTCTTTCAAAGGCTGTCCATCTGCCTCTGGAGGGGGAATGCAACCATGTGGGTTGGTCGGTTGTTAACCAGACCCCCCATGGTTGATGGACTTTTGTAGACTGGACCATAATAATAATAATAATGATGTGATAATAATAATAATAATAATAATAATATAATAATAATAATAATAATAATAATAATAATCATCATAATAATAATAATAATAATAATAATTATAATAATAACAATAATAATAATAATAATAATAATAATAATAATAATAATAATAATAATAATAATAATAATAATAATAATAATATAATAATAATAATAATAATAATAATAATAATAATAATAATAATAATAATAATAATAATAATAATAATAATAATAATAATAATAATTACAATAACATGTTTAGCAGGATATTTCAGGGGCTTAACTAATATTCAGTGATGATGACTACCATAGGACTTGCAGGGAAATACTCTTGTGATGCGTAGCTATGACACATGCTCTACTGCACCTTTTCATGCGTAGCTATGACACATGCTCTACTGCACCATGTCATATGTAGCTATGACACATGCTCTACTGCACCTTGTCATGCGTAGCTATGACACATGCACTACTGCACCTTGTCATGTGCAGCTATGACACATGCACTACTACACCTTGTCATGTGTAGCTATGACACATTGACTACTACACCTTGTCATGTGCAGCTATGACACATGCTCTACTACACCTTGTCATGTGTAGCTATGACACATGCTCTACTGCACCTTGTCATGTGCAGCTATGACACATGCACTACTGCACCTTGTCATGTGCAGCTATGACACATGCTCTACTACACCTTGTCATGTGCAGCTATGACACATGCACTACTGCACCTTGTCATGTGCAGCTATGACACATGCTCTACTACACCTTGTCATGTGTAGCTACGACACATGCTCTACTCCACCTTGTCATGTGCAGCTACGACACATGCTCTACTGTACCTTGTCATGTGTAGCTATGACACATGCTCTACTGCACCTTGTCATGTGCAGTTATGACACATGCTCTACTGCACCTTGTCATGTGTAGCTACGACACATGCTCTACTACACCTTGTCATGTGCAGCTATGACACATGCTCTACTGCACCTTGTCATGCCTATTCACAGATGTCAACCATGGCAACAGTGAACATTAACCCCCAGGAAACAATCCCGCTGTCGAGCATGGAGTGCGCATTGGCAACCTCACTGTACCCATAGTGGTCCAAGCTGTGAGATACCCAAGTGGACCAAGACCTGGCAGATCCTCTTCAGAAATACACACTGCTCCTCCTCTAATTCCTCCCCTTGTGAGAGGAGGTGGCTGGCCTTGACTGACGAGGCCCAGAAGCCATCGAGAGCATCTTTAGATAGAAGAATTAATAGTCTTTCTCTCTGTTCGGCCGTTTTTCTGACATCAGTCTGTGACAATCAAGACACAACCAGCAGAATATAAAGCACACAACCACACAATCTCTAATAGCAAACACAAGCAACCAACAACTAAAGCAGAATATATAATGCCACACAATCTCTAATAGCAACCACAAGCAACCAAAGCAGAATATATAATGCACACATGCCACACAATCTCTAATAGCAACCACAATCAGCCATATTCACTGATGAAAACCTCAATATTCTACGATGGTTTCTTTCTGGCTAATCCTACTGCTGAGGCAGGCCACACAGAGGATGCGACCATACTTGGATTTCCCCCCAGATTGTTAATTTAATTTTTTCCTTTCTCGTTTCACAACTTCATCACTGCACTCATCACCGGCAACCATTCTTGAGTCACGATACTTTTATGCTGCACTTCCTTATGTACCGGTTGAGAAATAAACACTGCACATAAACACACCTATTCAGATAAGTAACAACATACCTATTCAGATAAGTGGCCCCTACAGTATAAACATGCCTACATACATACATGAGGCCGGACCTTTCTGGATAAGATGCCAAGCAAGCACTCGCACGCCAACACCTTCAGCTCTTCGTGGTCGAGAAGAGAGCAGAGAAGGACGAGCAGCTTGCAGTCCTCTCCCAGCAGCACAGGAAACTGGACCCACTCTACGAAGCTAGCCAACGTTCTGAGCGTGACCTGCCTTAGATGAGTTTGCAAACACAGGTCATCAGTCTTGGGCATCTGGTACAAACAACAACACTAATATCACCTTCCCTACACTCTGTATATATACATATCTTATTATTACATGAGTCAGAGTGCGAGTTTTTTCACATGCAGGAGTCCATAATTTCACCAGCCGAAGGCAAATAAAATTACAACATGCGAGGGCAATTTTCCAGGACAAAAAGTGTTTATTTATATATACATAATATATATATATATATATTATATACTTGATAAACTCATAATAATTACTACACTTCATTTAACAAATAAAGTGTTAATTATATATATATTTATATATATATATATACTTGATAAACTCATAATAATTACTATGCCTCATATAAGTAAAGATGTATATTATATATATATATATACTTGATAAACTCATAATAATTACTATGCCTCATATAAGTAAAGATATATATTATATATATATATATATACTTGATAAACTCATAATAAATACTATGCTTCATATAAGTAAAGTGTGTATTATATACTTGATAAACTCATAACAATTACTACACTTCATATAACAAATAAAGTGTTAATTATAATTATATATATTATATATATATATATACTTGATAAACTCATAATAATTACTATGCCTCATATAAGTAAAGATATATATTATATATATATATATATACTTGATAAACTCATAATAAATACTATGCTTCATGTAATGGTGTGCCGGTCTGGATTGCCACCATCTACACCACACATTACATCACTTCTAGTTGAGTTGGCAGTATCTGCTTTACTGCTGGCAATAAATTGCTTTAGCTGCTTCGTTTGCCAAAAGACTGCTTCTGCCATCTTGGAAAATGTTACCATAATTTGGAAAGTTAATGACTACATGGATGTGCAGTAGGGCGTTGAATAACCAGAGTGGAATACAGGGGAATATCCAATGCCTCGCCTTTGCAGTGAGTATATCAAGTATTAGTGAGATATGCTAATGCCATGGCTATGCAGTGAGTATATCAAGTATTAGTGGAATATTCTAATGCCATGCCTATGCAGTGAGTATATCAAGTATTAGTGGGATATGCTAATGCCATGGCTATGCAGTGAGTATATCAAGTATTAGTGGAATATTCTAATGCCATGCCTATGCAGTGAGTATATCAAGTATTAGTGGAATATTCTAATGCCATACTTATGCAGTGAGTATATCAAGTATTAGTGGAATATTCTAATGCCATGCCTATGCAGTGAGTATATCAAGTATTAGTGGGATATGCTAATGCCATGGCTATGCAGTGAGTATATCAAGTATTAGTGGAATATTCTAATGCCATGCCTATGCAGTGAGTATATCAAGTATAAGTGGAATATGCTAATGCCATGGCTATGCAGTGAGTATATCAAGTATTAGTGGGATATGCTAATGCCATGCCTATGCAGTGAGTATATCAAGTATTAGTGGAATATTCTAATGCCATACCTATTCAGTGAGTATATCAAGTATTAGTGGAATATTCTAATGCCATGCCTATGCAGTGAGTATATCAAGTATTAGTGGGATATGCTAATGCCATGGCTATGGAGTGAGTATATCAAGTTAGTATTAGTGGAATATTCTAATGCCATGCCTATGCAGTGAGTATATCAAGTATTAGTGGGATATGCTAATGCCATGGCTATGCAGTGAGTATATCAAGTATTAGTGGAATATTCTAATGCCATGCCTATGCAGTGAGTATATCAAGTATTAGTGGAATATGCTAATGCCATGCCTATGCAGTGAGTATATCAAGTATTAGTGGGATATGCTAATGCCATGCCTATGCAGTGAGTATATCAAGTATTAGTGGGATATGCTAATGCCATGCCTATGCAGTGAGTATATCAAGTATTAGTGGGATATGCTAATGCCATGCCTATGCAGTGAGTACCAGTATTAGTCCTAATGCCATGGCTATGCAGTGAGTACCAGTATTAGTCCTAATGCCATGGCTATGCAGTGAGTATATCAAGTATTAGTGGACTATGGGAGAATACTAATGCCTCCTCTATAATAAATACTACAGTGAGTAAGTACATCAAGAATAGTCTATATAGAGTGTATGTATGTAGTGTATGTATACATTCAACACTACAGTGCAGAAATGATGTCAGCAAAGTAAGTGCATGATAACTGCAGGAGCATAGACAATCAGTCTATATCAAAAATTAACTTCCAAGTACATCTACACATGCTCCACTCTGCCTTCAGGCATTCATAATTTTAACTCAAATTTGAATATTTTGCATAATTGACCATATTTTTCAGAGCTCAAACAGAGACCACAAACCCACATCACCATAACCATGCACTATATACACAAGTAAACATGTCGTCCATCCATATAGAGATACCGAACACTAAAAGACTCCGTATATAGATACCGAACATCTGGAAGACTCCATATATAGATAGTGTACGTCTGGAAGACTCCGTATATAGATAGCGTACATCTTGAAGACTCTGTATATAGATACAGTACATATGGAAGACTCCATATATAGATACCATATCTGGAACACTACATATAAAGATACCGTACATCTGGAAGACTGTGTATATAAATAGTTGTTAAGTCAACCTAACAAGAGCTACTAACTTAACCTAGTCCTAGCCAAATATAGACTTCTAGATAATTAACTGTTTACAATAAATTACTATTAGTGTTTGAATCCCACTGATGTCTTCAGGAGAGGCCAGCTTATTTAAGAGCAGCCTTTTCTGTAATTGTCTTATGTATCTATATTTATCAACTTGTCCTTTAGATTGTCTGTAATAGTCTAACATCTGGTGCAGCCAAGGAGACGACCAAGCCCTAGCTACCAATCCAGTCTATCTGATATTCGATTCATCCATACAATTTCGTGACCTAACGTACATATGATGGGGCCTCAATGATGAGAGGGGAGAGAGCTGGTGTGCAGGCATTACTTCGAGAGAAGCAGCCCAAGGCATTGTACACCCATTGTGCAAGTCATTCCATTAATCTGGCTATCTTAAGTTCCTGTTCTGTTCCACCTATAGGAGCTGTGTAGATCAGATTCACATTATGGATCAGCTAAAAGAGAGGGCCTCCTTAAAGCAATCATTCAGAAGAGGTCTCAGATTGGCGCAAAGCAGTCTCTTCAATAATCAATGTTTGCATTACTCGATGGGTAGAGAATATCAATGGCTGGGAGCGTTTCTGTCCATATCATCCTTTTCTAATTGAAATGTGTGAGACTGTTCTGAATAGTGAATTTCTGAACTTTAATAATGGTTGGACTGCTGATGATAAGAAAAATGCTCTTGTATAGAAAACATTGGAGTCCTTTGCATTTTTGTATTCCCTAGTCACGCTCTTTAGGTCTCTTCTTTATATTAAAGAAGCTGTTGTTAAATTACAAGGAAAGTGCCAAGACCTTATCTCTGGAGTGACAATAGTACAAGACTGTTGCAATGAATTGAAAAGAGAGAGAGCAGATGTTGATAATTTTTCACAGCATATCTTTCGACATAGTTCTAGATTGGCAGCTCAGTCCAATATAACTATTTCGATGCCACGCACAACTCAGCAACAGCAGCATCGTCAGAATCCACAAACTAATTCAGTTGAGTGGGCTGTAGTCATCGACCACATTATTAATGATATTACATCAAGATTTACCAAGCATACCAACCAGGTAGCTTCATTGCAATACCTCTTGCCAAGCCATATTACTACTTCGTCCTTCGTTAATATGAACCTGCTGTTACTTTCTATTCTGAAGATCTACCAAATGTGAGTACACTTGATGAAGAGTTACATCGCTGGAAGTTAAGGTGGCTACAAATTTCACCAGATGAGCGTCCTCAAACTCTGAGTGAATCGCTTAAACTCTGCTCCCCCCAAACCCTTCCAAATGTTTATACCCTTTTGAAGCTTTTTGATACACTCCCACTCAGTTCCTGTACTTGTGAATGATCTGCTTCTGCACTTCGACATTTAAACAACTACTTGAGATCCACACAGAGTGAGAAAAACTCAGTGCCTTAGCATTAATTATGGAATGGATATTAATATCGATACTGTTTGCAAACTTTACATAGAACAACATCCACGCAGAATTCAATGTGCTAGCTTATTATTTCAGTAATTTTGTCTGTATATATATTTATATTTTTGAAGTTTGAATAAAAATCATCTCTGTATATATTTTTGGAGTTTCCGCGATTTGTGCTGGATGGGGAATACATATTTCTCTCTTGCACTATCCTCTGGCTCGGCCACTTGATCCACATCCGACATATATTATACATAACCCCCCTTCAAAAGTCTGCGTACGCCCCTGGGCTGCTATAGAAGGTACCAAAGCCTAGGAGAACGGCAGTGATAGACCAATGGTTGACCCAGGTCATCCATTATCTAGAAGCTGGAGCTCTACCTGCAGGCAATGGCAAAGAAAGAGAGCTTGTTATGTCTAGAAACACAAGAATCTCCGTTCTTTCTGCTCCTTGGATGTGATCCCCCATTACTAAGTGCACTGGATCTGGAGTCACCAGAGCTATGTAAGAAGATGAGTCTAGATACATACAAAGGGGAGTTGATGTCTGGAATGGTTAACGCCTGCAGCATGGCTAAGTGCCATGTAAGGAAGGCCCAAAAGTCCGAAAAGAAACATTATGACCGAAAAACAAAGGAAGCGGTTTTCAGGGTGGGAGACCGGATGTTTGTTTACATGCCAAAGGAGAAAGCCTCCAAGGCCTACAAGTTTGCTCGACCCTTTTCACCGACCCATTAGGGTGACTTAAGAGATGGAGACAGGTGTCCTTGTCTGCCGAGTGGATCGACCCCAGGACGAGAGCATCCGAGTAGCTCTCAATACAATTTGACATTGTCCTGGTCCTATTCCTGACGAGTTTTGGCCTGCAAGGTAGTTTGGCAGAAGGATCAACAAAAGTACCCTGCAAAGTCAGCAGAGAGCAAGGAACAAGAGACTGAAGCCCTGCTGATTATCATGCCAACCATGTGCGAAGGATGCCTGCGTCGTGCTAGTGGTCATGCTGGAGTGTCGGTCGTATGCCCTCCCCCAGAGCGGGGACATGTAATGATTGACTCAATTATAAAGAACAGGAAACAAGATAATGTGGTAGAGTATAAATAGGTGTGGTCAACTGTGAATAGGATATAAATGTGAGCTTTGAAAATGATTGTGTGTTACTGTTTGAGTTTGCCTAAGAGAAAATCAGCCATAATAACTTAATTTGTTTGATGATTTTTTTTTTAACCCGTAGATTAATTTCTTGCTCACTATTAATGTTTTCGTCATCATCATCATTATCATCATCATCAAAATAATGTAGTAGTAGTAGTAGTAGTAATTACAGTAATATATAATATACAGTTTGTAATAGTTCACATTGATTATTTTGTGTCAGTTCAGTTGCCATTCTTGTCCGAATGCATGGAATCTCTTGGAGTAGCTACCTGTTAAAAGTCGTAACATCATCCGCTTAAAACTCCTTTGCCTTTTTGCGAGTTATTCTTTTTTGTCTTGACTGCTACCAGTAGGATAAGTCTTTTCAAGTTTCACACAGATCCTCCATGAGCTGGGTTAGCACAGACACTCATGAGTAGAGTAATGAGAGCTGAGTAGAGGGAAAGGAAAATAAATAATACAGAGGGGGAAAGGAAAATAAGTAATACAGGGGTAAGGAAAAGTAATACAGGGGGAAAGGAAAATAAATAATACAGGGGAAAGGAAAAGTAATAATACAGGGGGAAAGGAAAAGTAATACAGGGGGAAAGGAAAATAAATAATACAGGGGGAAAGGTAAAGTAATAATACAGGGGGAAAGGAAAAAAATAATACAGGGGGAAAGGAAATACGGAAAATTAAATAATTCTGGGAGAATGGAAAATAAATAATACAGGGGGAAAGCTGAACAACTAATTTTCATGTGTCCTGACTTTGGAGCTCCATGGCTTCCTATGATAATTCTAACTACACCATATTTATTCTTGTGGAGCTACTGGAAAGGAAGATTCACATAATAGGTCTAGTTCACAAGGTAGCTATCAAGCAGCTGCCATAATGCATACGGTTAATTACGAGAATATGAGAAAGATAGAGGATTTATGTAATGGCATTTTACATTTGCCTTTCCTCTTTAGCTCTCCCCCTCACCACCAAAAAAAAATTCAGTCATAGCTGCACCCTTTTCTGTCCCTCCTAGTGTAGCTATGCCAGACTACTCCCTCCTCATCCATCTTTATGTGCATTTTGGAGAGTTTCTGGTCAAGGTGAGTTAAAAATCTGCAAGCCTCCTTGCTTGTCTCATAGAAGCCATATTTATGCTGCCAATACTTAGAGCTTATGTTTTTAATTTGTGTTTTGCGTAAATTTGTTATTTCAAATTGTGTCAAGCAATTATAAACTAAAAACAAACAAACGACTAGACTCTGCCCATGTCGTGTTCATCGTATGATTCCAGTTTGTGTGTGGTATGTCATGTTCTCTCCAGCAGTTCATTCAGAAGTAGTCTCCTTCCTCCTCGACAATATGATATTGGAGTTGAAGGAGTAGTTGCCAACATTCAAAGAGCCACTGAACTGCTTCAGAAATTTCTTCATCCTTATCTAAAGGGGTATGAAAGCATTTGTTGTAGTATTCCCTCCAATGCACTCACTCTGTCCTCAAGTTCTTCCTTTGGCCATGTGCCCTCTCAAACAAAAGTCACTCATTTCTTTAGTGTCTGAATGTATGAACTTTTGTCCAATGTTCTCTGGAATAATCAAAATGTCGTCATCTTTAGTCTCCGAAGTTTTGGATGAACAACAACATAACAACAACAAAAAAGCAATTTGGAAACATTTTGTGCCTAATGGAACCTGAATCTGAACTAGAGAAGAGTCGTTCTGTATGCACATCACTTGAAGCAGCAACTTCAGCATGTGGCAAGGAGCAGTAGTCGTAGAAAGTTGCAGTTCCATCTGTTCTCTTACGCTTCTGCTTAGGAAAACCTTCAGCATGCATATAGAAGTAGTCTGAGGGCTCCTTATATATTATATATATATATATATATATAGAGAGAGAGAGATTTTCTCTTTCATCTGCACAGGAAATAAATGAGATGTAAAGAGAGAGAGGTGTGGCAGCCACAAGTTTTGGGTATGTCGCACCATTCTTGGCCAAGTGACATATAAAAAGTATTTAATTTGGCTGGAATCCCCCCCCCCCCCCCCTCCACACACACACTACCAACACCACAAGTATCCTCTTATTTACATGATGTCTATTGTATTATACATACCAGGTAATATTTATATATACACACACACATGCTGTCTATTGTATTATGCATACCAGAGGGTGTTTTTTTCCCCTTGTTTGTTTTGCTTGCATATAAAGAATGACCATCAGGTTTAGGGTGCCTAGGCCTAGACCACCCTGGTAGGCAGAGAGAAGCAGTGGCACGAGCTGCCGCACGAAGAACAGGCTGAGTGGTAGCTACCACACGAAGACCAGGCTGAGTGGGAGCTACCACACGAAGACCAGGCTGAGAGGGAGCTACCACATGAAGACAAGGCTGCGAGGGAGCTACCACACGAAGACCAGGCTGAGTGGAGCTACTGCACAACTTATCTTGGT
This sequence comes from Cladorhizidae sp. MBARI D1340-BT2, assembly GCA_028752905.1. Classification (NCBI taxonomy): domain Eukaryota; kingdom Metazoa; phylum Porifera; class Demospongiae; order Poecilosclerida; family Cladorhizidae; species Cladorhizidae sp. MBARI D1340-BT2. Next base: position 17,170,161 of record JAQNBH010000001.1, read on the forward strand.
CAAAGGAAACAACATAAATTGAAGGGAGCATCAAAGAGAGAGAAAAAATTGGTCAACTTTATTGCCCAACTTCTATTACTGTATTCAGTGTCTCGACCAAACTGGTATGTGCTCAACACATCTTGACTTTCAAATTAACAAGACAAGAGGTCATCCATGTGATCCCCCTTGTTCGAGCACAGCTAGCTGTATAGGGAAAAATCTAACCCAAAAAATTAAATCTGATGCAACAATAATGGAATCCTCTACTCCAGTGTCAATGTCATTGTAGCACATAAATTAGGCATACATTGTGAACCAGCCTTTACTCTTGCAATACATTATGCACAGCCACTGACACACACTTACATTTCAGGCCAAGTTTCTTCCCCATATCAGCATGAGTTATGCCGCAGTAGTTCATGAAGGGCCATGTGATGACAATGCACTTGGGCAGAAGGCAGTGGGTCTATTATCATTTTTGTATTTTGTAGCTACTATTTCTGTGAGCTCTTGAGAATCACCATTGAGACGAAGTTGGGCAAGCTGGCTTGTCAACTGAGCTGATCCAGCGAGGATGTCTCCAGGTGACCCACAAAATTCCTGTTCTCTTCCTTCTCTAGTTCCACACTTGGCAGCCTGATGTTTTCCAGGAACACATTGACTCACTTGACAAACAAGACTGCCTCCCATGTTGCAACAATAACCAGCACAGATTAAAGAGCTGGTGCACATTCCACATTTCAAACCTAGGCTATCTGTATCCATAACTAGGTCCCCTTAAGAGAATGGTTACATTAATAAGCTTACGACATAATGGCAAACCTGATCCTTCACCAGTGTGCTTCCTACCTAATCTGATACAATTCTTTTTGGTATATACTAGCTCTGATGCTGTGTTGGGGAAACCCCCTTCCTATCCGCACAGAGTTATTCTTGATAATCCGGCTTGTGGTATCTCTTCTATCCACCTTCTTTAGGTGGAAGTAAGATCAAGGCCAAAGTACTTCACCAGTGTGCTTCCTACCTAATCTGATACAATTCTTTTTGGTATATACTAGCTCTGATGCTGTGTTGGGGAAACCCCCTTCCTATCCGCACAGAGTTATTCTTGATAATCCGGCTTGTGGTATCTCTTCTATCCACCTTCTTTAGGTGGAAGTAAGATCAAGCATGAGGTAAAGAGGTAAAGGGTTTCCCCTCCACAATATACTGAGCATGCTCACAAACTAGAATGAATATAGTTATGTGTATAATAGCTAATCATAATGATGATAGTCATTATTCCACATCTCCCCTTCCCAGTTAGGAGGTATCGGACTGGAGGCATGATAGCTGTTCCTGTACGAGATCGTGTCTGAATACCCCTTGTAGGTGGTGGTTGTTGAGATGTAGAACTTTCATCATTTTCTACAGTCATTGTTGTTTCATCGAATTCTTCCATTTCAGATCTTGCGAATTCTTCCATTTCAGATCTTGCGTGGAGATGTCTCTGATTCCTTCTAACCTGACCAGACGGTGTCTCTATCAGGTAAGACCTTGGAGCATGAGCAGACTCTGTAATTCTCCCTGGAACTTGTCTCCCTTGCGTAGTAACCCACACAGGTGAGTCAACTGGAAAAGGTAGAGCATCTCTGACTCGATGATGTTGGTCGTAACATCTCTTCTGCTCGCCCTTGTGCTTTGCATCCATTTCCTTGAAATCTTTGACGTGTGTCCAGTTAGGAATGAATTCTCTCTTTGCTTGAGGAATGTCAGTCCTAATTCTTCGACCCATCAACAGCTCTGCAGGACTCAATCCACACCAGGACAATGGTGTCGACCTGTAGCTCATCAAAGCGATGTGGGGATCTGGAGAGTATTGAATCAAATTCTTTACAGTCTTCACTGTTCTCTCCGCTAATCCGTTCGACTGAGGATAATGAGGACTGCTCGTAATATGTGTGAAGTTGTAGCTATCAGCAAACACTTTCATTTCTCCCGACGCAAACTGTGGCCCATTATCACTCACAAACACAGACGGTATACCATGTCTTGAAAATATCTCCTTCAATGCTGTTACGACACTAGTAGAGGTTGTACAGGTAAGCTTTGTGATTTCTATAAACCTCGAGTAATAGTCGACCACAAGTAAATATGTAGAGTCTTTCAGGTGGAACAGATCTGATGCTACTCGTTCCCATGGGAAACTTGGAAGTGGTGACTGAAGTAGAGGTTCTACTGTTGGCGGAGCATTTTTCACACACGTTGCACATCTCTTTATGTGAGTCTCCCTTGATGCTGTGTCTGTTTGGCCATTTGTTTGTACAGACGTTTATCAGCTGAGAACAAATAGGATCACTTCTCTGAGCCTCCTTGTATTTGTCCAGTCGATCTTTGCTTGCAGGCAAATAAGAGACAACAGCTTGAACGAAGGATTTCGTTTCCTTGTCCTCCTGGGATGATTCTTCTGAGACTAAAGGAGCTCTGGATAATGTGTCAGCTGTATACAGTAACTTTCCTGGTACATGATGTATACTGTAATCAAATCGTGTAAGTCGAAGTCGGAACCTTAACACTCTAGGAGGTAAACTGTCAAGATTTGTTTTCCCTAGCAATGGGACCAGAGGCTTATGGTCAGTTTCGATTTCGATCTGCTTCCCAATGATATAATCTGAAAACTTCTCACATGACCACACTAGTGCCAATGCTTCCTTCTCTATTTGTGAGTATCGCTGTTCCGTTTCTGTAAGGGACCTTGACCCATATGCAACAGGTTTCCATTCAGTGACTGAGTGATACTGAAGTAGCACGCCTCCCAGTCCAAAAGCTGAGGCATCTGCACAAATCTTGGTTTTTAAATTTGGAACATACAGTGCTAAAATAACTGGCTGAGTTAGTTCCTTCTTCACCTTCTCAAATGCATCATCTTGAGGTGGCCATGCTTTCTTAGTGGACAGCAATTCACGCAGAGGCTGTGAATACTTCGATATATTTGGACTAAACTTTCCCAGCTGGTTCACCATGCCAAGAAATCTCCGAAGATCAGTTATCGTTCCTGGCTTTTCCATCTCTCGAACAGCTTGAGTCTTCCGTGGATCTGGCCTCACTCCCTCTTTGTCAAGCACATGACCCAGAAAGGTAAGACTGTCCTTTCCAAACTCACACTTCTCTCGGTTTAGAGTACCACCTGCTTGCTGAATTCTCTGGAGGACCTTCTGAAGCCTGACGTCGTGTTCCTATTGGTTTCTTCCAACGACAAGGATGTCATCCATGTGACAGAGAACCCCATCCAGATCAACTAGCATTTCATTCATCCGCCGCTGAAAATGCTCCGGTGCACTTGTAATCCCAAATGGTAACTTATTAAATCGATACCTGCCATAGGGTGTGATGAAAGTTGTGAGATCCTTTGAAAATTCATTCAGTGGTATTTGCCAAAACCCGCAGTTGGCATCCAACTTACTAAATACCGTGGCTCCAGCAATTTGGGCTAGGGTATCATCCACTTTTGGTAAGGGATGAACTTCTCGTAACACATTCGTGTTGAGGGCTCGGAAATCCACACAGATACGAATAGATCCTGATTTCTTGGGAACAATTACCATGCCTGCACACCATGACGACGGCTTCTCCACTCTAGATATCACTCCCAATGATTCCATTCTACTCAACTCTTGATGAACCTTCTCTCGCAAAGGCAATGGGATGTTTCTTGGTGTAAACAGTGCAAATGGTTGTGCATCAGGTTTCAACTGAATTCCATATTCACCTTGAAACGTTCCCAGTCCTGTAAAGAGCGCTGGATATTTCTCTGGGATGTTTTCCTCAACTGAGTTGACTTGAGTGACAAGATCGAGTGCCTTAATCGCAGGTAGGCCCAGGAGGTTATTTTGAACTCCCCTGATCACATAAACAGTCTGTGTGCTAGATCTCCCTTTGAATGTAAGGTGCATTATTAGCTCACCAACAACATCCAGTGCCTTTCTGGAGGCTCCATACAATCTCCTTGTAGGTTCCTTTAGCCTACTTGGGTTCACCTTCAGATACTTCATCATTTTCTCTGAAATCACAGAAACTTCTGCTCCTGTATCAACCTTGAAAAGGACTTCTTGGTTGTCTAACAGAAGTGTAACTGTCCATGCACTTCCTATTTCTTGGAAGCTGACTGTGTCTAAAAATGCATCGTCTTGGTGCACCTCTTCTGCTAATGCTGTGATGTTATTCACTGACTTTGAGAAACATTGAGAACTGTAATGACCCTTCTTTTTGCATGAGTGACACTCTGCTTCTCGAGCTGGGCAGTTTTGCCTGGAGTGCTGTCCTTTACCACATCTGTTGCACTTGCTTTCATGTCTAGGGTGAGACTTCCTTTCTTTGGAGGAGTATGCCTTTCCCTTGGAATATGACCTCCCAATCTCTCGACCTTTCAATTGCCTTATGTGATCTCTGTGTTTGATCACTTCCAGGAGCTTCTCTTGCTTAAGCCCATTCTGGAGAATCCTCTGTTGGTCATGGACTGCTGCCTTCTGTCTAACTATTCGTTTAGTTTTTTCCAGAGTCAGGTCGGGGTCCATTTGCAAGCGTTCTGAGAGAGTACTGTCTCGTATTCCCACTATTATCCTGTCTCGTATCAATTCTTCTCTGAGGTCTCCGTAAGCGCAATTTTCTGCCAGCTGATAGAGGACGGTAATGAATTGTTCAACGGTCTCCTCTTCTCCCTGGATACGGCGATTAAATCGGGCACGTTCGAAGACTGTATTCTTTCGAACTTTAAAGAAAGAGTCAAACTTGTCGATGACAGTATCAAACTTCTTTCTGTCCTCCTCAGAGATATCTGTTGATAACAGGACATCTTCAGCCTCTTCCCCCATACAATATAGTAGGGTTCCTGTTTGCTTTTCTTCCCCTTCTGTGGCTAGGCCAGATGCCTGCCTATACTGCTGAAACCTACGTTTCCATCGATTCGTGGCCAGTCATCAGGGTTTTTGAAAGAAAAGGGTGTAGGTGGCTGTAACCTTACACTTGCCATACTTCTGACACCATGTAATGAGATGCAACGCGATTCAAAGAGATTCACCAGTAGTTTAACATAGCAAATCAAGATAGCATGAGGTAAAGAGGTAAAGGGTTTCCCCTCCACAATATATGAGCATGCTCACAAACTAGAATGAATATAGTTATGTGTATAATAGCTAATCATAATGATGATAGTCATTATTCCACACTGCAGAATTTCATTTTCGCGTCAACACAAACAACACATATTTACTTGCTGCATTTCTGCTCACCACCTGTATAGGTTACTGCTCGAAAAGGTGGCTTCAAAGAACTACTTTTAAGCTTGGCATCAGCATCTAGATTATAGCTGGGTAAGTACAGGTGTACCATATTGTACATGCCATGATGAAATGTTCTATTATAATAATCTAGCAATCAATGCCTTGTCTGTGGATCTGATCTGATAAAAACAGGCACACAGGAGAGCTGTTTTGAAAGACAACAAGTTATGGAAAGTGATTGCCATTGGAATGAGTGATCTATGCCTGGCAACTTGCCTGAGGGGCATCAGTGCAAGCATTGGAACCGCTTTTCAGCATATAATCACTTTGCAAAAGAAAATAGCCAACTCCATTGTGCATTCAATTCCACAGCTTAATCATCAAAAACGGTACATCTGCTCTGAATACCCCCCTGTTCCCCATTAATTTAGTTGGTCCCTATGTTATGTAGTTATGTAGACCTGCTGATGGATGCCTTTTGCAACTTCACTTCTTTATCTCTGTGCTACAGTGTTCTTGTATTATATACATACATACAGGACAAGAAGAAGTTGGAAGATCACACATAATATTGACTGATTTATTGGCCACACAACTATTTAAACTGGTCTTGCTGTCGATGGAGATATGGATGTCTTATTAGTTGATAGTAGCTCATCAAAGAGCAGAGGCAGACAGGTAAAGCACAAGCTCTTTCCACATCATGTAGGAAGATTGCCAAAAACATTATCCATTCCAGAAACAAAAGCTTCCACAATTTTCTGTTGTTCATTTTACATCTGAGTAGAGCCAAGCTCTTTGGTTGCATCTATTGCTCTAGCCACTGTCTATCAGTACTTCCTCCTGAGCCACACACAAGGTTAGCCACTTCCATCTTCCCCAGATCGGTGAAAATAGTTATTATTGCGAGTTCTAGGTGCATGTGCATGTAATAAACTTGTTCTGAGCAATCTGCAATTGTAGTGGCGACAACTTGAAGTATTATGTTTCACCAGACCACCTCTCCGCTCTCAGCATATTGGGTGTGTGGTTGTTCCTGACTAGCATAGCATATTATGGTAGGGTCCATTATTATAGAAGACCAAAATTTAGCAAGCATAATATTACTGAAATTAATACAAGACTAATACAAGACTAAATGCATAATCTATCTTCTATTTGTCTATCTACCTCTCTATTCTCTATCTCTCTATCTATCTATCCTCTATCTATATTTTGTGTGTGTGTGTATTCTCTAGGAAGTGGAAAGGAGAGTAGTTCTGCAGGCATTGACTCTAGAAAATTCTAAATATCCCTTTAAAAATGAGGCAAAGTTGATGAGGAAGAGATTAATGTAGGCAGGAATCTTCATTCCCACTCATAAAACTAGACTATTGAACATCAAAGTTATGTAGGTATAAAATATTATTTTGCTTCGGTATAGAGCCACACACAAATGTACAGCTTTGGTGCATTCACTGGCAGTGCCAGGTTGGGGTGGACCATGAAGGGGGAGGGAGGAGGGGGGGGGGGGGAGAAGGGCTATCAGACTTTCCCCATCATTCCCTTGGACCCCCTGTTGGGGGTATACAGACACTTTGTTGGGCCAGTACTAGTGCCACCCTGGGTGAATGATGCTTCCTATCTTTTTTGACGAGTCATTTCTGTATTTATGTATTTAAGCTTTGTTTCTCGTACCTAGCTGCATGCATGGTGCATAGCAACCATGTCTAGTGGTTTTCATTGGGATAGCTAATGTACAAACTTATTGAACGGATGGTGAGAAAGTATGCCATGAATGTACAACTGCTTGTGTATGGTAAAGGGTCAGTGCAAACTTAAGGTACAGGGTCAAAAAAGTTAAGATCACACTGTAACTGTCTTGCCTATAGTATAGGATGTTACATATATATTTTGGTATTTTATCCTATATAGCTACAAAGCTTGTAGCATGAAGTATCTTAGCAATGGTCATGTCGCTATAATTAAAAATAAATAAATAAATAATCTTGGCCATCACCACAGCTGAAGGTCATTCGGCCAGGTCGGGTAAAAATAGTTCTCCCTGATTACAGACAAATAGCGAATATGGCTTCCCCAACACAGTGGTGCTGGTCAACTATACTGGATTTGTGTTTCATTCGAAGGGAAATGGTTGCACAGAAGATAAAAGGAAAGAGTTGCACATAGGGTTTAACCATAAAAAGAAAGGGTTGCACAGAGGGTTAACCATAACCTATGTCACGTGTAGATATGCACAGAATATAATAAATGTGTATACACAAAAGGGATACATGCATAAAGCTACCACAAAGGAGTGTGAGAAATGACAGTGAACATACAAGACAACTACTGAGGCCATACATGTACACATGGTCCTGCTGCCATATTACTGATAGCACATGTGTACACACCATCTCAAACACCTGGGGAAAGCCAGGAAAGGGGAAAGTCCCCTTAAGCTGTCCTTTGCCATTCAGATTATGTTATCATGCGGCTGCCATGGGTAATAGTCCATAGCCCAAGCTAGACTTAGCGTCCTACACTTGATACAACAATCTGTTATTGAGAGAGTGGCAGATTTGGCCCAATCTTGCAGTGGTGAGAGTTAGGCACTACCTGGCTACTCTGCAATGACTAATACTTTATTATTTCCCCAAAATTGGTCCTATGAGTCCTGCCTGACTCTAGCACCAGAAGTGTGTGCTCAAGGACTTGTGCTGTTTTCCAAATATTTAGCTACTTACTCTAAAAAGGGTCACTGGCAGCTGCTATTAGCAAGCACACACCGTGCATGCATGATTGTGTTGTCCACCTAGTGTACAATGCACATGTTTTCAAAATAGCCATCTGTTGTCAAGACAAGCTACAAAACTTTTTATAGCTATGGTTTTTTCCCCGTGTGTGTGTTCAGGATTTATATGGTTGTGAAAACTACTTACTGAGTACTTTATATCGCATGGGGGGGGGGGGGGACTTGAAGATGCCAGCATGGTTGCGTACGTAGATCTGAAGCGCGTACATAAACCGTCACCCAAGGTAAATAGCTCGATTACAGTCTAGGATTTGATCTAGCGCTTCTCTTACCTGTATAGATAGCGTGATGCCATATTATCGTGCCTGGGTCAAAGGGCTGAAGGGAGTCGTGCATAAACGGGTCCTGACTGAAGTTTTCTCGGGACCAAGAAACGCACAGATCCACTAGCATGAGCCCGAAATACTGGTGTTGCAGTATCTGTGACCCCACCTTTGGTATGTAAATATATTTGTAACACCGACATGAAACATCTCTGTGAAGTGAGTACTTACCAAGGAGGTCTGTGTGCTGGACTTGCCTAGCCTGGTGCTAGAATGTACTGGACTTGCCTAAATTGGCATCAGCTTGGAGCAAGTAAGTTTGTGAATTGAACTGAATTTAGAGAAACTGAAAGGAAAAAAAAAAGTCAGCTCCTAGCCAAAACTGTGAACCAGACAAGATCACTATTTTTTTAGCTTGGGTCGACTTACATTATACTTCATCCTATATACATGTTGCATTCGTTGCTCCAGGCTAGGCAAGACCAAGTACAGAGACTTCAGATACATTCCTTTCCAGGCTAGGCAATTCTAGCACACAAACTTCAGATGCATTCCTTGCTCCAAGCAGGCAAATCCACACATAGACTTCAGATACATTCCTTGCTCCAAGCTAGGCAAGTCCAGCACAGACTTCAGATACTTTCCTTGCTCCAGGTCCAGCCTTTCCTCTCTAACCCTATGTAGCTGTTAGCAAGTTTTTATTTTATTTTTCGCTACCCTAAAGCAGAAAGAGGTCACGTATTTTCTTCACTCGAGAGCTGGCTTATATAATTTAGCGCTGGAACGACCCAAGTGACTTTGGTCATTTTAGGTTTTCTTCTAGCTATGTGTATGGAAAGGGTGTGGTTAACATTACACATGTTCAAACAAAGATCAACTAACATAGCTTATCTGTTTTGTCTCTGCTAGTACTTCAGACAGATGTCATTCCTCAGTGGATTTACTTGGGATTCAAGCAGATACAGTCTAATATAATCTGGAGTCTTTGGAGTCAATCTGGATTGAGGCAGTCTTCTTCCACTCCTGCATGGTACCTGTAATTATTATAGTTGTGGTGATTATGTTGTGGTGATTATGGCATCATTATCATTGAAGTGGACATGATAATTATGGATATAGGGGGGACAAGTGAAAACTAGAGTTATTGCAGAATTTTGTGGCTTCACTTTGGGTCTCCCATGAGTTCAAATCTCTGTTCACAGATGCATAGGAAGGTGACCAGTCATGTGAAAAAAATGGGAGTGGGGGGAGAGGGAAACTTCGAAAGGAAAGAGAATAAAAAGGGTGTGAATGGGTGTGGTGATAGGATCTGATTAAGTAAGAGCAATAATAAAATTAATTCAGCTCATTCTATGACACGAGACACTCGGCTTAACCCAAACACATCACCATGTTCACATCACTGACCTCAACGATACAACTTATTTACAAATTCACAAAAACTTGAAGCTACCACTTTCCGTTGTGACCTTAATTATTACTCCTGGCCATTTCCCCACATGTTTGATGTCATCACCCAGACCCATTCACACCTTCTTTTGTTCTTTTGTTCCCCTTCCCTTTGAAGTTTTTTTCCTTTCCCTCCTTTCACCAGATTGGTCAATTTTCTTCTCAATGGGATTTGAACTTATGCAGACTAATGAGGGTCCCAGGTGGAGCCGAGAATTTCTTGATTTTGTAGTATATATGTGCAGCTATAACATTTTAAGATGCCACCTTATATAGCATGTTTCAGACCTGTGTACAGCGGCAGGGGGGGCGGTTTCCAACCTTTTTGCCCCCCCCCCTCCCTTGGAAATTGTATTGTTAAAATTCATTAGAAACTTTGTCACATCCTTAACTATCATGCCCCCCCCCTTAAAATCCAGATTCCTCCAATTGCCCCCCCTTACATTTTTCTAAATGAAACCCTGTATATAATATATTTAATAGCTAGCATGTTTCAGGTATGCCATACTGATGCAAATATTATTGTTCATTTTTGTAGACATTGTGGATTTGTTGTGTTTGGAGATGAGGCTACAGCAGAAAGCGCGGCAAGGGGTGCTAATGGTCAGAGTGTGTTGGGAGGGATCATCAGAGCAAGGGGACCAGCTGAGCAGAGACGCAGAGGACACACTGGGACTTATAGCGGGAACATCGGCTATGTACCAACCAAAGAAAATGACAGACGACAGTACCAAGATTGCAACCACTATGTCACTGGTGTTTGTACCAATAGTTACCATGTAAGTATGACAGTTGCATGCATTCAAGCAGGGGAGTGTTAAAAAATGTGTTTAACCTTCCTAAGCATGCTCTAAGTAGGGTAAATTAATTGTGCTGACCTCCATAGGTATGTATTTTTGTGTGGCCTGGACTTGTTTGCTAACTGCTTCTCTAGGAAAGCCTCTGGACGACTGATACCTGGATTTGTGATTTATTCTATATGGCACCCAAAATAAGGTGCATTTCAATGACAACACAAGTTTAGCACTGGTCTTGTACGGCATTATGCTGCCCTTGTTATGTTTAGACTGCTTAGTAGCACAAGTTCTCAAGTAAACTGTGGTGTTATGCACTTGAAATGCATAAGTGGGGTCAAATAAAGATCCTTTCTAGTCAATGGTCCAGACCCTGTCTTGGACAGTATAACATTTGGTAAAAGGTCTCGCCATGTCAGACAATGCATGTGTGCATGCGAGTTTGTTATCCCAGATCATAAAATTCAATTTCCAACATTTCTTAAGGCACGACAAGAGCTGGGAAATGATTTCACCCTCTCAATGCAGCAAGCTCAAGTCTCAATCCGAATTCACTCTAATTATAGATAAATTATGGCTTGGTCTACTTCACGTAATGTATATATATATATATATACATACTCAAACCTAACAACCATAGCAGATTGATGTTAGTTACTTCCTGGTTATCAGAGCTCTCGTAGCACAGAGTTATGTGCATCCAGATAGCAGGTAGGTGAGTCGCACATAGCATGGGGTGCATGTGTTCTATAAATGCTTGCTTGTTGGCTTGGGTATTCGGACTTGCTTTAAAAAGTATACGACAATATTGACTGTCCAAGTGCATCCGTGCTTCATGTTGAAAGACTTTTGGTTACCACATGTTTGCAGTGCCCATATCGTCACAATCCAGTAGCACGCTCCTCTCATGTGACAGTATGTGAAAGCTGGCTGAGTAACAGCTGCACTGACATAAACTGCCCAAACAGACACCCTGGACCCAATGCTCCAGGTAAGGGGACCACTTGCATCTCACAAAGTTAACACATTTTATATGACCTTCTAAAATTTAATTACCAACTTGAAATTTTATCTCTTGACATTTCAACTAGATTCTTTAGCCTTCATCAGGATTAATAAATTTTGAGTTGATTATTAAGAAGGTCGTTGTAATTTCATTATGTCAACTGAGAGTTCCTTGAGACATTTTATTATCCCCCAGCACTGACGTCAAGTGTGATCCAGTGACTCCCGTGTACTCCAAATTTGGTTTCCTTGATATAAATGACCAAGGTGGGTTTCTATTAGATAACAAATTTATTCATTTGCATGATCACTGGTAGGGTTTTATTATTATTAGTAGTAGTAGTTGTAGTAGTACGGTAGTATTTATTATTATTATTATTATTTATTGTTGTTGTTGGTGTTGGTGTTGGTGTTGTTGTTGTTGTTGCTGCTGTTGCTGTTGCTGGTTGTTGTTGGTGGTGGTTGTGGTTGTTTTGTTGTTGTGGTTGCTGTTGTGGCGGCAGTTGTTGTTGTGGTTGTTGTTGTTGTGGTTGTTGTTGTGGTGGTGGTTGTTGTGGTTGTTGTTGCTGTTGTTGTTGTTGTTGTTGTTAATTTATTTGATAAGGAGGACTCACATTAGGACTGTATCTACAGATATGTCAGTACGTGTAGTTATGGACACTCGAGTGCAGGGTGCAGCTTGTTTAAATGAAGTCTTGACAAAGACAAAACAAAGCATAAATACAAAGTTCATGCACTGAATTTCTTTCTTTAAAAAAAAAAGAGGGGGGTTCAGGGGGGGTTCCATTTTCATCCCCACCCCACCCACCAATATAATTATATGGACCTGCTCTGACTATACACAGAAGTGCATGTCAAATATCTACTACCTTCATATGGTAGTAGATACCATGACATGCAGTGATATCTGACATGCACTATAGTCAGCACAGGTCCATATTTTTGGATGGCTGGGGATCAGCTGATATCCAACTTTAGCTTATTCTGACAGGTACCGACTTTAGGTCGGATCCGACAATGCATAGTGGGTTGTTGATATGAGCCAACAAGTTTTATAGATAGTGGGTTTTAAGATATTAGCCGACATTTAAGGTTGGCTGAGGCCTATTTACTTGAACCAAAACTTGGCTGAGGTCAGATGAGTTTTCCACTCACAAGATAAGTGCTAGAGGACATAGTGTCCAAACTGGACAGGAATCGAAGCATTTATTTTCACGCTATAGGCACCTAGAGGGATCTAAGGGATGACGTTAAATTTTATATATTTTTTGGTAAATCTATCGATTTATTTATATACTCTTTTCCATTTTCAGATGATATTATCAGACTTGCATCAAGCACAGAGTATTCACAGATTTCAGCACAGTTTCAAGGAGCTTGGGCGCATGCTAAGGGAGAAGCCCCTGTAATCAAATCAGTATTTGTCATCATATGTGAAGCACTAGAAAGGAGGTGGAATGCATACAAGTGCACAATTCCATCTTTTTATGGAGAGGAGGATCACTATCATGGAACCAAGCTGTGCTGCAATCTCGCTGTCAATAATGACCCCTCAGACTGTGGCATTTGCCGAATATCAGAGCAGGGATTCGACCATTCAAAGATCAGCCAGAACATCCCTGTCATGACTATACCCAGGGGGCAGGGCATTGCTGCTCTGCAAAGTTTGTCCAGGCAAAAAGTACATTTTGAAAAAAGATGACAGGAGTCTCAGTGGTCCGCCCAGTACTTACCACTCCATCTTTGGCAAAGCTGGGGGGAGTCTGAATTATGAAGAGATAGTTCTACCCAAGGCTGATGCTATTGTTCCCAAGCATCAAAAATTATCATTAGCGGAATTGCTTGACCAACTGCACTAGCACAAGCTACCACTGTAACTTGCCCCCTCTTGCCAGACTGCCTATATCGAATTTTCTTGGACCCAGTCTTAGCAACAATATTAGGGACTTTGTAATCGAATGGCACACCACTCTCATCAACGTTATATATATGAGCCGGTTTTGAATGCAGATTATGTTTATCAAGAACATCTTTGAGCAGGGAGAAGTATTGCTCCATCGTTTCCTTGTTAATGGCGTTCATTCGAACATGAGCAGTAGTATCACTTCTTCTGAGTGACAGATCACCTTGACGCTCAATAAATCTAACCCTTCTCTCTGGCAACATACTCTGCTATATGCATGACATCCTTTCTTGTTTTACCATAGCCTACAGTTGCACACTGCTTCAAAAAGGAGCCAAGTTCATGTTCCTCCTGGCAACATAGGTATGGCCTAGGCCCCGGTTTGTCACCATGTTTTACTCTGCCACTTACTCGATTCTGCAAAGTGGATACAGGGACCCCATGATCACCAGCTGCTTTATGTATCCCTTGGCATCCTTCAACTGCCTTCATTGCTGCTTCCATTTGCTGGTCAGTCCATTGTTTTCGCTTTACTAATGGCCTAGGAGCTGGGTTGCTTGATGATGACGGCGATGGTTGACTAGACAAGCGTTTTCTCACACCCTTCCGAGGCATAGCTATGAAATGAAAGGGTAGAAGAGCTAGAATATAGCTCCATAAATCACTGAAAAGACTTACCTAAGTGCAAATCGAGCCTACAAACAAACTCTCTCACGCTTCTTCACACCAACACTCCCGCTTTCCTCGGCGCACTTTCGGATATTTGACGGGGTGATAATTGATGCGCTATTGGTTGATAATTGATGCTGGAAACAATACAATAACAACAACAACAACAACAACAAGCAGTAACTGCTGCAGCTGGGGAAAGAAAGCTGGCCAAATACACAAGTTTGGACCATAGCACTCTTCACCCTGGTTGCCATAGAGACATTAGGGGGTCATTGGATGCAATTCATGCTTAGCCACAGGATTCGACAGACAAGTGCTGAAGTGAAATCCCTCCTCACCTTATGCAGTAACTGTCAGTGGCAGTGAGAGGGGAAACTCTATTTGTGTTTTGAGGTCCAATGGTGGGTAGTGTTACCTTAGTAATAATAATATATAGTAATGATTAAGGATATTAATTATTATAATTATATAATTGAGCAAACAGCAAACACAACATACCATTTTCATTAACACCTAATTAACACATATACTGAAATAATAATCAATTACAAAAATACCTAAATAATACTGAAATAATAACTAATTAACAATAAATAAATAAATAACTAAAAAGCTAACACGTTCAACTCCCGACTGACCCCAAAACAGACAAGGCATTCCCCCGCTGGACTGCCACTGAGAGACGCTGAAGGAGGTAAGCACGGGCATTCACCTCCCCAGTTCTTTGCCTTATCCTGAGGCTGAGCTCTTAACTAACTTATTATCGGCAATCATTTCCTACTGAAACTTGAACCAAGGCAGCATTAGCGTGCTGAATATATTTGATTGGCTAATAAAAAAAAGTGTGAAACAAAAACTTTACCAGTGTAGACCACAAAAATCATAGGACCCTTTACCAATAATTAGGTAAAGAAGTCTATTAATCTTTGTGGTCAAAACATGTAAATTCTATAATTTACTCTTAAGTAGTGGTTTTGTTGAAAGTCTGTGTCATTAAATGTTCACAAGAGAAAGCTTCTATATACTAAGGAAACCAACTGAAGGTACTGTAGAAAATGTGCAACTGCTACTGATTCAATTGGAGCATATATACACAAGCATTTTTATTGCATTGATTATTTTCAGGTGTTTTACTGATAGTCATGAAAATATATTCTAAGGAGAGCTACAGCTAATGTTAAGGGGTATATACCCTGGTTATGAATTATGATGACAAGAACAAAGGTGCAATGCAGTGTTTGAAAGTGATGAGTGAAAGGGTCTCTAGATCTTCGTTGAGGTAAGTTGTTCCAGAGTCAGGTACAAAAGAATTTGAATGCCTGCATCTTGGCATTATATATGGTTGGTTCAATAGTAGTATCAGTCCTGGGTTACTCCGCCTCTTCAGTTTGATAGTAAGTACATCTTGAGGAAATAGCAGCTGGCCCTTCATGATTTTGAATACCATACATAAATTCAGTGGATTCTGGGGCTTCCCATTTGGATTATGGATTAATAGTATATAATTGCAGGCCGACCGTTACGCACACATTTGGAGAGCAAACTTTTGGACTTTTTCAAGTTACGCAACATCTCCGATGTGATGGTCCAAACAGGAGCAGTATATTCCAGATGAGGAGGTATATACTAGGACATTGAGCATGCTAGCGACGGCATCTATACGATTATAGAAACTCCTAAATAAGAGTACTGTGCAGACCCAAGATAGTTCCGAATCATCGGAAACAGTAAAGGCACGCTGCCTTTGCTTAATTAAACAAGGTTCGCCACGCCCAAAATTTGGCCCACAACTAAAAATATCGTGGTCATGGGAAATCCCCAGGTAATTTTTCTGAAGCCTTTACAAGAAAAAGAGAAAACAAACTAGTTACACTTCCTTTTTTGAAGATGAAAATTCTGATTGTATCACTACACACACTACATGTAACTATTTAGCTATTTTGTCCACACCATTGAGTTTATACACTACCACGTACTGTGGCCATACAGCATTAGACTCATACACCACAATCTCATCATAGTTCAAGCTCCCGCCTTTTTTTCCATACACAGAATTAAAGCCCTCAGGTGCCTCTGTCAGTTTAGTACTGTCTTGCACTAGTTCATGCCTAGCCCCCTGTGCCACCAGACAGAGCAGTTGGGCTCGGACTCCATGCATAGAATTGCCTTGCGTATAATCGTGACACTTCGACGAGTTTGGAGCCAGGTAAATGCCCTTTCCAAAGCGCTGAAATCGGGGGATGTTGAGACCAATCCTCTTCTCATCAAACCCTTTAAGGCTAATGCCGCACACACCACAGTCAGAGTCGTCACAGCAGCTCTGCGAGTTCGCCAGATCACAGAGAAGCTTCGTACCATGGAAGAAGAGATCAGAGTTGGAACATCCTTTGTCTTTATCACGTATCTGTGAGCCGTAGAGACGAAACCTCTTTACTGTTTCATTGTTTTGAATCCCAAATATAGCCAATGGCTCCGGAGGGCGTCTGACAGTGTTGTCTAGTTTGATCCACCCATGGACAAAATGCTTGGCGATATCTTTGTATGTGTTCTGATCACTTTTGAGAGGAACGAGAACCTCGGTCTTTGATAGAGTGGTCACACCTATGTAGAGAGATTAAAAGAGAAAATGGATGGAAAACAGCCAAGCAAAGCCACACAGCATATGCACTCTATAGCTGAACACCTTTTCACATACCTGATTTGTGATCAAGTGTCAACTCATCCATGATCCTTGCCACACCATCTGAAACTAAATCCCCATCATCATCATCGTCATCATTTCTGATGATAGAAGAATCAGGTGCTCCAGATCCACTGGATTTCTGGTGGCACTTTGTGCATAGCTTGAAAGGAAGATTCCTCAACCTATATCCACACTCGTAGCACATTGGATGCTCTTCTTTACACGATCTACACATGAAGTCTCCCTTCAGGCGAGGGTTCTCTTCACAAGTAAAACACTTCTTGCCGTCTGCCATAACACAACGAATAATTATGAAGTACTTAATAGCGCGCGCAGTCAAGGGTGCGGTCCCTTTCGACATCTAGCCGTCATCAGGAAGAACATCTGTAGTAATATTCCTGATGAAGGCCAGAGCATCTGGTTGAAACGTTGAGAGAGTACATTTCAAGTTGACTATTGATTGTAATTCGTTCATCATATATTATTGTTGTTGTGTTGTAGTTGTTATTGTTGCTGTTACTGTTTGTAATAATATTATCTTCTTCTGAACTATGCGTTGTCTGAACTATGCGTTGCGGACAAAACCACAAAAACACAACAGAAAACCAAAAAAACGACCCACCAACAAACCGACGTGAAGGGGCTGGCCCGGGGGCTGGCCCGGGTGCGATTGTCTCCCAACCTACGTCCCTTACCCAACGGACTGCCTCCCTGGTACAGCGTTATGGACAGCAGAGGAGTGCTGCGCGGTGGGTGTACGCTGTGTAAATGCAGACTATACGTTCTCAAGAATGTACCTTTTCCAACATATAGCTGTGAATGTGACCATGCTCCAGCCAAACATCATAAGATAGGTATGTTGATATGTTAGTTGAATGGTGGTAGCTAAATAGAAATATGTTGGCTTTATCTGTGGTAGCGTGGGTCAAGCAGGGAAGCAATACCACTCAGCAATACCACTCAGTTTTATGAAAACATAATAGGTGAGCTGAAGGGAGCCCACACTGAGGAGTTGAAGGGAGAGTTGCTGTGGCAGGGTACCGCCTTACATGCATGTACCTATGTAGATACAGTTATACATAAAGTGTACTTATTTAGCTCCCATGGGTGCTCCCTTTCACCTAAAAAAATAGATAGGCACTTGATTTGTGTCGTGGGTACTTGCATAAAGAAATGGGCAGTGGTGATTCCAACCCACATAGCTCAAATAGCATGTACAGCTAGTTCTATACGTTAGAGATTGCTGGTCGTTATGGTGTCCAGACAGTGCCTAATCTTTAGCTAGTGTTGTTCCTTTGGTTGTTATGGTGTACAGGCAGTGTCTAAGCTTTAGCTAATGTTATTCTTCATACATTTTTCTCTAGGTTAGGGTTTTCTGGTTGTTGTAATGTCCAGGAAGTTCCTAAGCTTTAGCTAGTGTTGTTCTTCATCCACAGGTTCTCTAGGTGAGGGTTTGCTGGCCGTTATATGTAGTGTCCAGGCAGTGCCTGAGCTTTAGCTAGTTTCTCATCCACAGGTTCTCTACATGTAGGTGAGGGTTTGTTACAGTGTCCAGGCAGTGCCTGAGCTTTAGCTAGTTTTTCATCCACAGGTTCTCTACATGTAGGCGAGGGTTTGTTACAGTGTCCAGGCAGTGCCTGAGCTTTAGCTAGTTTTTCATCCACAGGTTCTCTACATGTAGGCGAGGGTTTGTTACAGTGTCCAGGCAGTGCCTGAGCTTTAGCTAGTTTCTCATCCACAGGTTCTCTACATGTACGTGAGGGTTTATTACAGTGTCCAGGCAGTGCCTGAGCTTTAGCTAGTTTCTCATCCACAGGTTCTCTACATGTAGGTGAGGGTTCATTACAGTGTCCAGGCAGTGCCTGAGCTTTAGCTAGTTTTTCATCCACAGGTTCTCTAAAACTTCCAAGTTGTCAACTTCAGCTCCAACCAAGTTTGCATCCTTGCTATCCTTGTTGTTGAGTTTGTATTCACAGAATCAATATACTGGGTGCTTGTTACATGCACATGTACCTATATATAGCCAATCCTAGATCTGGAATGAGCATGCAGTATATGGATGCTGTGTGTGGTGAGTATTTCTACGTTCTTCACGCGAGTACAAGTGCATCATCGTCCATCATAAACACGAGTATCCACCCATGCCGCATGAACTCTCCTCTAGCCTGACCTTTAGATGATCTGTAGTATAAAGGGCACACCAAGTTTAACTATACACAGGATTGGAAAACCCAAGTTCCCTCTTTTTGCCTGTATCATACCAGAGGCAGATATTTGGTCCCTATGCACTATCTTACAACAGTGTTCTTCCCAGAATGTTTAGGCGTGTTGGTCCGATATCCCTTCCAAATTAAAAGTGTATTGACCAATACTCCTTACCATTGTTATATTTTACAGTTCAAAGTTCAATTTTGTCAAATCGATGATGCAATAGACTCTACGTATTGAGGGTGTGGTTGGTGAATTTATAGCAGTAAGCTCCATAGTAACTCCCGTCGCATGAGTGAGGCTTACTGAAGCATCGTTCATATGAGGGTGTTCCTAGCAGAGCTCAAGCAAGCACAAGAAGGCTTGCATTGTTAAAAAATGGAAGTTGAACTTTCCCTGGATGTTTAGAATTGGAGGATTGGCAAGGTGTGGTGTGTTTGCTGTGCTAATGACATAATCGTAGACTTAGGAAGGTCGCAATTGGCCGAGCGACATGGATCCACTTGCCTCGCTGGACTCTAACAAGGCAGAGCTTAGTGAAGCATGCGAAAAGTGAGTGCTACATCACGGTGGGCTGACTTGGATTTGGGGCAATGGTGCAGTGCCTAGGAGAGATTGTAGCTTAGCCCTCACTTTTCACCTAAAGAGTCTCCTTTTCCCCCTCTCTCTTGGTGTTTATGAAACCATTTCTTCCAGAGTGTCATTGTAAACAGTACACAACAGTTACTTCATCCACAAAATATTTCAAGAAAATTATATTCACTAGTGTAATATGAGCATTCAGGGTATAATTTGTAGAGTATGATGTCAATTGTATTATGTACTGCTTGTTGCATGATACTGTACTGATTCATAGCTCTTTTACATGTAACAAGATTGTGTCTAGTCCAGTGCACCTCCTGCAACCTGTAAACACATCGAATACAAGACCAAAACATGGCTTATTAGTCCACCACTCCACCAATGCCATGCCCATATCCCTTACAAATATCCCGGGGGGGGGGGGGGGGGGGGGGGGACACTGTATACAATGTAGTCAGTAAAAGCTGGCCAGCAGACCATTCTGTACATAGATGGAACTGACTCAGCAAATAATGGGTACTCATTTACCCTTGCCTAGCGGAACAATTGGTATTTTCCATCAACGGTTGTATTTTTGTCCTGCGCGCATGTATTCGTATTTTCCAATAGCTTGTTCATACGAGCTGCTCCTCAAAGCTCTGGGCGTCTTTGAAGAGAGAGGTTCAAGATAGGAGTATTTATAGTCATGTTAGCCTGACTCTTATACATGAAGGTCTTCTCAATGCTATAGAGTGTTGTTTTTTCCTCGTCAAATCTGTATTTTCTAGCTTAAATTTGCTCACTCAACATTTCAGCTAGATGCTCTAGCCTTCATCAGGAATAACGAACTAAAGATAGACCATCCAGCTGAAATGTTCCTGATGGAGGGTAGACCAAACATCGAGTGAGCAAACGTAATTTGATTGTCGAGAAAGTCATTCTATACTGTGTCAAATGAGAGTTAGCCGAGAGATTTTCTATCTTGTGTGCACACATTGTGTTTCATTAGTCGATGACTTGGTCGTCTGTATTTTGCCTCGAGTAGGTTGGAGTCCTCAGCTAGAGCTTAAGCAGACTGAACAGAATTCTTCCCAGAATGTTTAACATAGTGGAGCATTACTATTCAAACTTGGAGTTTTTAAACGTAGTGGTGCACTACTATTCAAACTTGGAGTTTTTAAACAGTCTATTCAAACTTGGACTTTAAACATAGTGGTGCACTACTATTTAAACTTGGACTTTAAACATAGCGGTGCACTACTATTCAAACTTGAAGTTTAAACATAGTGGTGCACTACTATTCAAACTTGAAGTTTAAACATAGTGGTGCACTACTATTCAAACTTGAAGTTTAAACATAGTGGTGCACTACTATTCAAACTTGGACTTTAAACATAGTGGTCCGCTACTATTCAAACTTGGAGTTTAACCGATTACACGCCGTATTCCTAGTACCCGCGGGCAAATTATTCATGAATTAACGAGGTATTTTACTTATTATTTTTATATCTTCCGTTCTGCAGGGACTCCACCCATGAAACTTGGGTCATATTAAGCCACATGATAGCTCTACTTCCTGTAAAAAAATCGAGCCTTCCTTACCAACTGGGCAGAACTAACCAGCATTATAAAACCTTGTCATCTTCTTGGGGGTGAATATTTTCATATTTTCACACTATTATACACACATTATAATGCCAACACAAGATGGAGCATCTATTTACAAACCCTCTACCATATGCAAAGCCAGTGGGTTGTTTTCCCCATCAAATGCTAACAAATAATAATACAAAAAAAAAATTATAATAAGAGAGTGAAAATGCTAACACATACTAGAATAAAACCATAATATAAAACACAATTATGTAAGGGAGTGTCTTGGGTAGAGCTCCGGTCTTGCTGTCACGGGTAGAGTAGAACTTGCTCAGTCTTGGGTATAGCTTGCTTGGTCTCCGGCATGATATTTCACCATGTTTTTATTCTACACAAACATGAGATACCAGGATAAGAATAACACTTGAATACTGGAGAGACGAGAGAAGTAGACGAAGGGACAGGGAACGAGAGAAGTAGACGAAGGGGCAGGGAACAAGAGAGAAGTAGACGAAGGAGCAGGGAACAAGAGAGAAGCACAGAAAGGAGCAGGGGGTGCATAAACATTACTGATAGTCCACCAAGGTATGGTATTTACGAAAACAGTCACGGCCTGTTGATCCACCACACAAAGGAACCTTACAAAAACAACACTGGGACCTTGCCTCATGCCTGTAACCTTTACAAATGCAAACTACACAGCGCTTCTTTGCACAGCACTGTGGGAAATGACCTAGTTTTAAATTGAGGCGATCTAGCTGACTATTTGCCTGACTACAACGTTGACCTGCACGCTGCCGAGAAGAGAAAGAACCAATCAAAGATTTAGCTAGAACAATCCTAGCTTCTAGATAATTACCCTTCCTTACTGATATTGGAGCTCGGACAGAAGAAAACAAAATAAATGAATTCAATAAACAAGCTTCTATCAAATACGAAAAAACCCTTTTCCACCATCTCCTAGACTTTCTACCCAAATTATAGTAGCCTATTCTCTGATCTGCTCTGTCCACACCTCTCATGAATGACTGATAATCAGGCAAACATGGGGGACATGGCAGATCCTCTCTAGAACCATCAATTTTGCGCCTTTTTACAGTAGGAGGTACTAAATTATTTTCCGCGGGATGTATATTAGTTATCATGTAGATTGACCGTTTATCTACCCAAACTAAAGCCAGGAGTGCACCATTAGACCTATAATCATAATAACCTCTATTTCTAATCGAAGCTTTTGTTACTAAATCTGGAGGAAAGTTCCTCCTAGTATACCTAGCTGTACCACATGCACCAAAGCCTTTACTTGTAAGCGTTTGAAATAAATTAGGACTAGTATAATAATTGTCCATGTACACATGGAAGTTCTTATGTTCTAATCCTTCTAACAAATCTAAAACAACTCTACTACACAAACCAGTTTTATCAGCTACTTCCACGTTCTTACCTGTATAAATCTGCAACCGATAAATGTACCCATTCCTAGCATCACAAAGGACAAACACTTTTATCCCCCATTTTATTGGTTTGTCCTTCATATACTGTTTGAAGCCAAGCCTACCTTGAAAGGGAATCATAGCTTCATCAATACTAAGCTCTTGATGCAAAGTATATTCACTCTCAAACTTAGGAGTAATCACTTCCTTACCTTATAAAGCCGATCATAATTCAGGTTACCCTTTGTAACCAACAAACCATCAATAGAATTTACATGTACATAACGCATTAGCTCCAAAAACCGAGTCCTAGGCATTACTTTACGAACCAAAGATCCAGACAAATCCGAGTGATTAGTGGACCAGTACAATTCTAAGTATGGAAGTGTGGAAACTCCCATTATTATCAACATTCCTACAAAAGCTTTCATTTCCTCTATATTAGTATCTACCCATGGCCTGGAGAGACTAGCCATCCTAGAAACGTAACTGTTCGTCTCTGCTACTAGGAGTTCCCACACTTCAAGAGTAAAAAAAAGGTAAAATGCATCTAAAAATGTACTTGATGCACCAAGCAATGAAGAAGTTGGACCAGCTGTTGCTGTATAGTCCAATTTCAAAGGAGTTGGCTCCTTTATTTCCCACTTACCTGTGACCTCAGTTAGCCTAGAACCAGTGCCAGATGCTTGGGCAGAACCAGTGCCAGATGCTCGGACAGAACCAGTGCCAGATGCTCGCACATGCCTATAACCTCTGGCCCGCCTACTACCAGTACCTTTTGGAGGACCACTAGCAACACTTACGACTCCACTACCACTTGAGCTGCTTCCCCCTTGGCCAGTACTCCCTCGCCCGCCTCTCCCTCGGCCAGTACTCCCTCGCCCGCCTCTCCCTCGCACAACTCCAGCACCAGTCGTGTTCCTACGCCCTGTAGAGACTTCAGGCAAGGCTTCCTCATCCTCCAATGTAACAAAAGGAGTCATAGATGCCTCATCTCCACTCTCATCATCTGATGCTGTAGGAAAAGTAGTGGGGAGGGTGGGAAAAACAAGATATATATATCAAGTTTGTGGTCAACATTTGTAAATTCAAATTCAAATGAAAATCAACAACTCAACAACTCCAACCTACACTCTTAGCTATAACTTTTTTTCTATAACTATCCTGTCTGAATTTGGAATACCAACAGAATAAGCTAGTATTTGGCAATAGTACACTCTCAGTTGACTATGGTAAACAAAGGCTATGAAGCGCTATGAAGCGCTAAGGTTAGAAGAAACTTACAATCGAGAAGTCCATCCAAGCACGCCTCTTCTCTTAGAGCAACTGGTCCAGAGTGTTTCCTCGGTATGCATAGATGTCTTCACCTTCTTCCCCAAATGAATCTGACCCAGAATCGCCAGAATCGTCGGCTAAAAGTTGAGAAATAACGTCCTCACAGGAGAGCATCTTTGAGCAGTTAAAAAAAAAAGCTCGACCAACAAAAATGGCGTTCAACCGCAGGATTTTTGTTGCACGATGCATCAACCGGAAATAATCATTTTTGTGACGTTCTCTAGTCTACTAGGCATGTGCAGAACCCAACCGGGGCTGTTAGCTCGTAACGGTTCATTTTATATATTTTTGTGTGGCGAAGGATGTAAGGTCTCGCGCCATATGGCGCTTACGGCGTTTAATCGGTTAAACATAGTGGTACACTACTATTCAAACTTGAAGTTTAACCGATTAAGCGCTAGTACCCGCGGTAAAATAATTAACGATTTAATTACTAATTTTTACCTCGAGCTTCTTATAGGACGTCAGCACTCGTTCATATGGAAGCCCAGTGATTGCTCTACATCCTGATTTTTGAATGAAACCCAAGGACCAAATATCCAGCATTTGGCTAGCTTTTCAAAATTGAACAAACACTTATATACCATATATTTTGGCATATTCATATAATTTGACACAGAATCAAGACAATAACAATCCTAAAACATCCCAAGACAAAATATTTTGAACAGACAATATAAGAATCGAATATTTGAATAGAAAAAGTATGTGTGTGTGGGTAGAATGTGGGTGGGTAATTTGATGAAGAATGAAGGAGAGTGAGAGAGTAGCATTGTAATACATGTTGTGTGTGTGTGTGTGTGTAGAACGGCAAGACGAGGCTCTATCAACACTTCCCAGGCATCTAGAACACAAAGACACAACAATAGAGAAAAATGCATTATTAGACACATCCACACTTTACCAAGAGGCACACACATACACCATACACGACTTACATTTCATGGTCATGAGAAGTAAGAGAATACATGCAACACTAATATTCCACCAAGTATGATACTATGATGCAGACAGATCCAATGCACAAATAAACCTTACAGTAACCACACTCATTTAGGCTTTCATGCCTCAAACCATTTTTATGCACACCAAACAGTGGCCCTTGAAGTAGAATGGGGGAAATGACCTAGTTGCAAATTGAGATGCTCTAGCTGAGATGTACAAGGTAAGTAGAATGGGGGAAATGACCTAGTTACAAATTGAGACACTCTAGCTCTGATGTAGGAAACATAAAGACCTATATGTCACCAAGAAGAATAGGAACCAATCAATGTTTTTACTAAGCTAATCCGAAGATCTAAATAACTATCCTGCCTCTTACGTAGAGAAGTGTTTGAACAAGAGAAAGGCATAAAAAAAACACAACCTCTACCAAATATGCAAACACCTTTCCACCACCTCTTTGATTTTCTACCCAAATTGTAGTAGCCCATTCTTTGGTATGCTCTGTCGACACCCCTCATAAATGATTGATAATCAGGTAAACAGAGGGGGGGGGGCAAGACACATACCATCGAGCTGACGATGTTTCACAGTTGGTTTTGTCCTTGTCCCACAGCTGCATGCATATTAGTCATCATGTCAATTACACGCTTGTCTACCCAAACTAAAGGCAGGAGTGAACCATTTGATCTGTAATCATATTTTCCTCTATTCTTCCTATATACTGGACTTTGTAAGTAACTCCTTAGGTTCCTATTAGGCCTAGCTGTGCCACATGTACCAACCCCTCTAATAGTCAGCATGTGAAATAAATTAGGACTTGTATAAAAATTATCCATGTATGTATACCTGAAAGTTCTTGTGCTCAAATCACTCCAACAAATCTAACACTACCCGACTACACAAACCTGTACTCTGTACTATCTCCTGTTTCCACATACAATGTACTTCCCAGTATAAATTTGTAATCGACCATTCCTTGCATCCAAAAGCACAAATACTTTTATGCCCCATTTCGTAGGCTTATCCTTCATATATTGCTTGAAGCCAAGCCTCCCTTGATAGGGAATCATGGCTTCATCAATGCTAAGCTCCTGATGCAAACAATACTCGCTTTCAAAGCTTATACAGCCTATCATAATTGGGATTACCAGATGTTACCTGTTACCTGTGAGCTAGCAATGGAGTTGACTTGCATGTAGCGCATCAACTGCCTAAACCTCAAACGGGGCATTACTCTACTCACCAAACTACATGACAAATCAGGATAATCACAACAGTACATGTCTAAATGGGGAAGTTTTGAAATGCCCATAACAATCAAAAGTCCTTCATTTCTTCACATGTATCATGCCAATTATGGGGGAGCACCACCCTAGAAACATACATATTAGTCTCTCTCACATGGAGGTTCCACACATCAATAGTAATAAAAAAAGATAAAAAGCACCTAGTAACGAACTTGTTACACTGAGCAAAGCAGAGTTTGGGCCAGGAATTGAGCGATAGGACAAAGCCAAAGGAGTTGGCTATTTTTTCCCCAGCGACCTTCGACTGGTATTATCCGATAACTGGTGCTAGATGAGTGAGCCTTACTACTACACCCTTGGGACTGGGCCTGCCTATTACTGGGGTGGTGGACTACTAGTGCTACCTGAACCTCTACTTCTCGAGCGGACTTCTCGGCAACCTCTCGCACCATGTCCTCTCTCACTACGTCCTCTAGCACCACACCTCACATTCCCTGTAACACATAAATATATATATATACAAACAAATATTCAAACACCTCACATTCCCTGTAACACATAAATATATATATATACAAACAAATATTCAAATATCAATTTTGATAACTTACTTATTCCAGAAGAGTCCCCTGTAGCAGATTGTAAGGACGGAGGGTCAGTAGATAGTAAGGATGGAGTGTTCAAATGGTCACTCTCATACAAACGTGTTTTTTTGAAAATTCAAATTCAAATTCAAATTGGTAAGTAATAAAAAAAGCTCAACCTATATTTATGGCTATAACTAATCTTCTTCAACTGCTATGTTAGAAATATTTATATCATCAAAAAACACAAGAATAGGCTACAGTTTGGCTAGAGAATTATCTCAGAAGATTGTGGAACACAATGGTAACGAAGCGCTAAAGTAGAAACAAACTTACCATCGAGAAATCCTTCCACCCGAGCCTCTTGACTTAGATCCAGGGCACAATCATGGTAGGCATATATCTCTGGCCTTCTTTCCCACCAGAATCCAAGCCAGAGCCGCTAGTGTCGTCGTCAAAAAGAAGAAAAGTAACTTCGTCCAAACAAAGCATCTTCGCCATCTTGAAAAACCGAAGTTATGAGCAAAAAGCAGGGCGCGGCCGACACAAATAGCAGCACGTTTAAATGACGTATTTAGAATGATTCAGCATTCTTTTGGGCATGTGCAGCACCAAGAATTTGGCGCTTAGTTCAAATACTTTTTTTATATATATTTTTTTGCGAGTCCGATTGCCCTAGGCACCATATGGCGCTTATGGTGCTTAATCGGTTAAAGAGTGTTATAAGGAAGACGTAAATGTCAAACTGATATTTTTTGTAGTTCTCCATTTTCAAGGGCTCATAGTTTCTGATCCATACCCACATGCTGATGATCTGTGCCAAAAATAACCCGATCTCTCTCTCTCTATGCTTTAAAAGGACATAGAAATATTTGGTGTTAGAGGCAGGAATTCAGTCAATAAAATGAACTTTGAACTCTTGTGTCATTTTAGGCTTTTTCTGTCCAAAGTCATTTATAATTTTATATCATGTGAAAGTTCTTTTTTTCCTTTCTTCAGTGAACCAGAACGTCAATATGGGGTGATGTTCTAATACTGTGAAGTGTGGTACAAGAACCCTGGCTGCTACATCTTGTAAATTCTTTCACTGCTTGGCTATCAGATGTTCAGAGAACACCCACAAGCACTTTAAACTCTAGTTGAGTTACTTAGAAAGTGGTACCTTCCCATTTCCCAATACCTTTTCACACCACTGACTGTGTCCGTTGCTGACCACAATATTTTATGCCGTTTAAACCAACGAGAGAGATGTCTTTTGAGCTAAAATCACGAGCATACGATGTAAGGTTCAGAAGTGACGAGCCGTTGAAGATGGAGAACTGTTTAAAAATATCAGTTCGACATTTAGGTCCTCTGTAACAAGTTCTTGTTTGCCAGTTTACTACCTCAGCGAAGGATTCAAGGTGCACTGGAAATGTTTACAACTGCAGAAACAACTGTTTAGGCTGCTAAGAGGCTGTCATAATGACCTTTCAATGAGATATAAGTGTTTTTTGAGGTGGGGGTCTACCATTTTGAATTGTGGGTCAAATCACACTCCCTGTTAGAGAAGAACATTCACCTGTTCTTTCTACACTCACCTCAAATGTCGTGTATGTGGTGCATTATCAAACTAACCATGCCAAACTCCATAAACTGAGAAGCTTGAAGTTCCATGAACAGATATGTCTGCACAAAACAGATCCTTGAAGATGAATGGCAAGGGTTTTTAATTAACATTTCTGTTTTGGGGTCTGCCATTATTATCTTAGCGATGGATTCAAGGCACACTGCGGCCGAAGCTAAGAAAGCTGCCGGTGTGAGTTTTAGCCGAGATATGAGCTGTTTTTTTGGGTGTGTGTGTGGGGGGGAAGGGGGACGGGGGGCGGGAGGGGGGCTTTTCTGTCTGTCATTTAAAAAAAGGCGGAGCAAACCAATATGTAGAGAGTGCTAGTATACTCCCTGCTAGCCACTACATACTTCTAGTTAGTTTTGTTTTGGTACTTTTGGCAAGTATGTTGGAAAAATTCACTCCCCCCCCCCCCCAATAAGAAATGGTTATAACACTTGGGGGTCCAGGAAACAAATAGTGCATTTTAGTAGGGAAAGTGGCAAAATATTACCCCTGAATTACCCCCAATAGTTGGAAATGTTGATTGTCAAAAAATTATTACAAATGCGAGTGACATTTGAAACCTAACAACGATGGTTGTCTAGCTTACAGTTTATTATTTGGCGGGTATTCACTTTGACTGCCGATGTGTGAAATTTAATTCTCCGTCAACATTTCCAGCATGATGGTATCTGTGGTGTTGGTAAGAAAATGGGAGGGGGGGGGGGGGGAATCCATTTTTTCATCTTGATAATAAATGCTCAAAACACCATTTTTGGGAGGGGGGGGGGGAGGGGGGGGGGGGGGGAACAATTGAATTTAGCCACTCGCTAATTAAAATCATCCTTGTCAGCCTTGAGGTATTTCTGGCTCATTAATAAATGAATGTTTAATTGACAATTTCATGCCATGGTATTGGCAGGGGACACAACCAGCTCGAAATTGCATTGAGCAGTACATCAATTAAATGTTCTCTCTACCCATTCTACCAGAGAACTGGTGTGAGGATGGAATGCTAGCCAATTCCCGGGCTTCAAGCTCTGCTGAATATGGACTTGACCAAGGTGGAAAAGAATCTTTGTGTGGAGACGAGAAAATGGACACTGAAGCACCGGCCCCATTATGTCACCAATGTGCGGGTTGTGACCAGGAACTGTCGGAGGGGATGCGAAAGTTTACATACTGCTCTCCATCATGCCGAGATAAATACTTGCTCGGTAGTAATTTTGATAAAACAAAGAATGAGATCCGGCAGTTGGAACAGTTGCTCCCTTTGAGTTGTGGTGGTCTTGAATTCATGTACACAGAAGCTTGTGAGAAGAGTCCTTGCAGTACTTGCACTGCTCTTCATAAAACTGTAGCAGCTGCTGGCAAGGACTCAAGTTCATCATCTCGTACGTCGAAGCATTCCCACTCAACCACAGGCAGTACTCGGTCCACTAACACTTTCAAAGGCAACACTGCTACAAGCAAGAACGACTCAAGTTCATCATCTCATACCTCAAAGCATTCCCACCTAACCGCAGGCAGTACTCGGTCTGCCGACACTTTCAAAGGCAACACTGCTGCAAGCAAGAATGACTCAAGTTCATCATCTCATACCTCAAACCTAACCACATGCAGTACTCGGTCTGCTGACACTTTCAAAGGCAATACTGCTGCAAGCAAGAATGACTCAAGTTCATCATCTCATACCTCAAAGCATTCCTACTCAACAGCAGGTAATTGCTACCTAGTCAGTAAATTATATACAGAAGTTTTTGCTGTGTGTTTGTAGCTTGTGGGTGGGATGGGATATACCTTCTTTTTCTTACTCTCCTTTGTTATGACACTCTGTTGGTTGAGTTGGTTTGTTATGTGACAAGTAGCTTTTCTCTTTGTAACCAACGCAACCTTTACCCTCACACTGTTGCAAGTGCCATGTGATATTGTTGATAAAAACAACAACAAAAGCATGCGTGCAATTGTATGAACCATAAGCTTATTTCCTGCTCTATTTATCCACTTAATTTCAAGTGTCTCACTACCCTGTAACTAACGGGGGGAATTTTGAAACATAGACTGTTCATAATTTTGACAACCCCCCCAAAGACTGGGTAACTAAGTCTAGCAGAAGTCATTTTTCTAGCGATAGGTGGTCCTGTTGACTCATCTGACGATGCCCCTCTAGTGAGGAAGAAGATTGTGGCATCCGTGCGAGCCTTCTTGGGAACGTGAATTCTTGGATAAGTTGGCCATAATTATTAATAGTCGAAACTGTTTGAATGTGGGTGGATGAGCTTAGCGCTACAGTGGAAAATAATGGCTTGGTCTTTGATGGTGAAGGCATGGATGGAGAATGCACATCAGGTTTGTGAGCGAGATTTAGTTGTTGTAGTATTATATTAACCTGTTAGTTGTCCATAGGGCAGTAGCTATTTTTCCCGGTAAATCACGGGTAATATAGCCTAGGAAAATCCTGGTATTCTTTTTGTACACGGAATAAATTTCATAGACTTGATGATGAATGCTTCTGTTGGTTCTCTTTTGCCTCCTTGCTCCCTGTCTCCTCTCACAACTCAATTATATATGTAAAATATTATAAACAATGTCAGATATAAATACATCATAATTAGTGGTATATAGTGGCAAAGAGTAAGCCTGGTCTATATTTTGTTTAAGGAAGACATGTAAACAATACGATACAAAAATTCAATAACTTAAATAGCAATATTGTGTTGTGGACATACAAAAACCTACTGTGTGGATCAAACATTGAGAGTTGTAATAGTGGCATAATAATTATGCTTGTTATAGTGACACAGTAGTATGCTTGTTATAGTGACAGTACAGTAGACCCTCACTAATCCGAATAGCCTGGGGATCTGAGTAGTTCGGATTAGTGAAATTTTCGGATTAGTGAAATGTATGAATATCATTATATTGAACTCGGAATTTGTTTATTTTTTGCAGGTGTGGGTTGAATATTGGGTGGTGGGAGTACAAGTAATTTTTAATCATTATGTTCCCTTCCCATCCTCATTCTTTTAGCAGAACTCCGGAATCCCATCTCAGTCATCTTCCTTTTGCATCCTCGCAACTCGCTGCCCTTCTTCTTTATGTCTGAGATAGTAGAGACTCCAACTCCATAATGTTAGCTAGTAACTTGTAGCTTTTCTTCCTGAGCTGGGCCAGGATCTCGACCTTCTCCTCAAAGGTAAGGCTCTTGTGTGCTGTTTTCTTCTCCATATCACTGCAGCTGCATCGTATGACATGCTCGTGGTAGGTTCAAAGTTCAATAATGGCACGCATTTTGAATTTTTTATTTTATTATTATTTTTTATTTTTTATTTTGGACATTGTTCAGATGGTTTTTTAATGGAGGTTTTACAACATATAGGATATCATTTAGTTCCAGAGTCATTATTAGAGAAAGAATTTTTTAACTAATATAGTAATCAATTGATAGTTATACAATTAATTTATATAAGTTGAAGTAATGATATTAGTTGAAGAAGTCAGTAGCGGTTGACATATCAGCCGATCCCAACACTGAGGCCGCATTACCACGTTGTACAGCAACAGAGAGCCTCTGGATGAGGAAGGTGGTAGAACTCTCCTGACCCGTAATCCGGGCTAGTCGGTGGCCAAGATCTTTCAGGAGTGTCAGAGTCATGGGACCGAAAACCCCAGAAGTCTCGATGGCAATAGGGCTGAAGACATGGGATGGGTCCAGGTGGGAATATTTGGCCTTCTTCTTCTTAATTTTTAATTTATTTTATTTTTTTATCTTCTTCTTAATTTTTAATTTATTTTATTTTTTTATTTAAAATTTTTTTTAAAAAATATTTTTTTTTGCTACCTAATGCCGTTCGGATTAGCGAGGTTTCGGATTAACGGGGTCCGGATTAGCGAGGGTCTACTGTAATATGTTTGTTATAGTGACACAGTAATATGTTTGTTATAGTGACAGTAATATGCTTGTTATAGTGACAGTAATATGCTTGTTATAGTGACATTGTAATATGCTTGTTATAGTGACACAGTAATATGCTTGTTATAGTGACAGTAATATGCTTGTTATAGTGATACAGTAGTATGCTTGTTATAGTGACACGGTTATTATTATGCTTGTTATATTGACACAGTAATATTCTTGTTATAGTGACAGTAATAATACTTGTTATAGTGACCCAGTAATTAGTGACCCAGTAATATGATTGTTATAGTGACACAGTAATATGCTTGTTATAGTGACACAGTAATATGCTAGTTATAGTGACTGTATTATACTTGTTATAGTGACCCAGTAATAGCTTGTTATAGTGACACAGTAATATTCTTGTTATAGTGACTTTATTATACTTGTTATAGTGACCCAGTAATAAGCTTGTTATAGTGACACAGTAATATGCTTGTTATAGTGACTGTATTATACTTGTTATAGTGACCCAGTAATATGCTTGTTATAGTGACACAGTAATATTCTTGTTATAGTGACTTTATTATACTTGTTATAGTGACCCAGTAATATGCTTGTTATAGTGACACAGTAATAGGCTTCCTTTGTCTCCTATATGTTAGCTGCTTATAGCCACATGTTGTCAAACCAAACAACAACAATGACTCTCCCGATAATCAACTAAAATTATTCACTTGACGTTTCTGTTTGATGCTCTAGCCTTCATCCAATAGAGCATCTAACCAGAAATGTTGAGTGAATAAAATTTTTAATTGATTGTCGATACTATAAAAGCCAACCGTCAACTAAGAGTTCATTAAGAGAACAATAACAAATGATTTGCTGAATGTTTGCAAGCAATTCTGCGTGAAAAATATCTATGTTCTAAAAAAAGCGATACTCATATCTTGTGGTCAGCACGTGATCTAAAAAAACTGACCACACAAGTCTATCGACAATAACATTATCCCATAATATATGGCTTGCTAGGGTCTTTAGTGATTGGTAAATAGAGAGGTTTTAACTGAAGCTAGTTTGAAAACTCTTTCAGGGGTTTGTAGGAGAGAGGGTTAATTAATGACATTGTCATTACCTGATGGCAGCATTTACTATTATGATAGTGTTGTGACGACCACAGAACAAAACTTCGTGGTTCAGAAATACTCGACCATTTATTTTGAGATGGAAAACATAGGGCTTCTAAATAGGTAAAGGGTCGTCTATGTTTGTGCGGTCTCGGTTTATAAATTGTACGTTCTGTATGCTTTTTTGATTTCCTTCATTGTAATAACCTTCATTGTAATAACCTTCATTGCATAAATTATATTTTTCCCCTCAAGAGTATATGTTCAATAAAGTATGCTGTCAGTTTTCTCCATGGGGCTGGCATGCACTTTGTTGTTTTCTGTGATATATATAGGGTATTTAGCTGGTAGACATTGCAAGTACAGTAGAACACCGGAGTTACGAACACCAGAGATCCGAAATGACCGGTCAACCGAACGGCATACTGAACAGGAAGTGTATCGTCATATTGATTTTTAGTGAACGGTACGCATGCGCGACCACGTTGCGATTCCCCTCCCCCCTCCCCCCCCCACAGACGGCAGTCCTTGTTTCGTTCCTTCCTTTGTAATGGCTTCCACTTCGAGCAAGCGAAAGAGAATGACTTTATCCATTGGAAAGAAGCTGGAGATTTTGAACAAAGTTGACCAAGGCACTTCTTTGTCTGCCATCGCGGAGGAATTCGGTATTGGAAAGTCCACTGTTTCAGACATAAAGAGAGGCAGAGAGAAGATTGTCACGTTTGCCAGTGAATGCTGTGATTCAAGTGCTCTAAAGAAGCGTTGCATTGTAAGAAAGGCGGATGATGAAACTTTTGACAGAGCAATGCATCTCTGGTTTGTCCAAGAGAGACATAAAGGCACACCTTTATGTGGTGTTCTTGTGATGGAGAAAGCAAAATTGCTCTATGAACAGCTATACCCGGAAAAGCTTGAAGTCGACTTCAAAGCTAGTACTGGATGGTTGCACAGGTTCAAACAGAGACATGGCATAAGGCAGTTAAGTATGCAAGGAGAAACCCTCTCAGCTGACTCTAATGCTGTTGAGGGCTTTATTAAATCTTTGCATGATTATATGGAAGAGAAGAAGTTGTCTATGCACCAGATATTTAACGGGGATGAAACAGGGTTATACTGGCGTCTTCTTCCAAACAAGACGTTAGTTGATGGCTCTGAAAAACAAGCCAAGAATTGCAAAACCCTCAAAGATCGAGTGACACTGATGGCCACAGCGAATGTCAATCGTCTACCTACCACTAGTGTTCATACACAAGAGTGCAAAGCCTCGATGTTTTTCTGGCGTCAACATGTCTGCACTTCCTGTCCACTATTATAGCCAGAAAAGTGCATGGATGGACAAGAGAATTCTTTCTGACTGGTACCATAACCATTTTGTACCACTTGTGAAGCGATACTTGGATTCCAAGTCACTACCTAAACAGGCCCTTCTCATTTTGGATAATGCTCCATCTCATTCAGCACTCTCAACCCTGGTATCTGAAGATGGTAATGTCACATGCATGTTTCTACCCCATAATGTTACAAGCATCCTTCAACCGATGGATCAGTGTGTATTGGAGAATTTAAAGCGAAGGTATAAAAGAGATCTCCCTAAGGAAGTTATTGTTGAGCTCTGCTGAACAGGAATCATTCATGCAGTTTTGCAAAAGCCTGAACATTAAGGATGCTGTGTATATTAGTGCTAAATGTTGGGGTGAGATTCCCGCAATATCGCTTTATCGTGAACTGGGCTTTGGTGATAAGAACACTGATGGGCATGATGAGGCAGAAGAACTGCCAGTTATGAATAATGAATGTGACCAGTTGGGCATTGGCGAGTGTGAAAGGGAAGAGTGGCTTGCCACAGATCACGATGAGACTTGTGTCCAGGAGTTAAGTGATGGAGAAATAATTGATTTGGCTCAAGGATCATCAACACCAGACTCTAATGATGATGATGATGATGAAGAAGAACCCACAGCCACTGTTAGCCACAATGATGCCGAACAATGTTTCAGCACTTGCCTACAATGGCTTGAGCATCAACCTGAATCAACTCCAATGAACTTGATGCTTTTACGTGAGTTGCAGTCTTTGGCAGCCAGAAAACGGCACTCAGCTTTGAAACAAAGAAAAATTACAGATTATTAATGACATTATGTGACTACAGTAGTATAATTAACTTACATATGTATACATATATACAAGGAATCTGTACATGTCCATATATGGTATTAAATTGTTGTACAATTATGGTGCAATCTGATAATTTCAGAGTTACATACATTTCAGACTTACGTACACTCAGTTTCCCAAGGGGTACGTAACTCTGGTGTTCTACTGTACTCAGTGTATTCATTTCCACCATACCTGATGCTCTTGCAAAATATTACGAACCTTGACCATATTTCTGAAAGAAACACATACAGATAGATCCTTTTGATAGATCCTTTTGAAGATAAATTTCAAGTTAATTTTTTATTTTTCCAAGGGTTTATTTTTCGCAGATTTTAAGTCTGCTACCTTTGCAAGCAAAATTCAAGTCATTCTAGTCGAAACCATCGTTTGGTCAAGTATGAAGCTGTCGGTGTGAGTTTTAGCTGAGATATAGTATAACTTTGTTATTTTGGGCATTTACCTTCTGCCATTTAAAAAACTGGGTCAAACCAATTTAGGGAGAGCTGGAGCACTCCCTGAATATTGTTTTTAATTCTCTATATATTCTATACTTGCTCTACTCTAGCCAGGAATGGTTGCTGCTGGTAAATACCTTTGATAGAGCATGGACCTTAGTGGGAATTTTAGCTGCTATTGATGGTGGATGAGCCAAAGTTTCTCCCTGTGAAGTAGGGCCCATGCACGCAGTAGCTGGGCTCCACATCTGGCATCCACTAGCTGGACACACACACATATGCACACACACTCGCACATATACACATACTCGCACACACACACGCACACACTCGTGCGCACACACACATACACACATGCACACACACTCACACACACTCACATACACTCGCACACACACACATGTACACAGGCACACACACATATACACAGGCACACACACATAACACACGCACACACTCGCACACACACACACATATACACACATGCACACACACTGACACACACACACACACACTCGCACACACATATATACATATACAGTACATATATGCATGCATGTACATACATATATTTACATACATATACATACATACATATTTATATACATACATACGTATATAGTTAAAAGGAAGCAGCAAAATGAAATTAAAGTGAAAATTTCGAAGTATGGCAGAGAGAGAGTAGGACTCTTATTCTCAGAGCTCCCTGATGCTGCAACACATGGAGTAAGTAGATGTAAATACAATGAGTATTTGAATCAGGGCTGTAATTATTGGCGAGTGTTTTTGTTTGTTTGTTTCCTTTTTAGTTTATCATAACAGGATTTGAAATCCACAGTCCTGCATTTAAGTTCTTCAAGAATGACCAACTTCACCTTTTAGATATCGTTCTGAGAGTGAATGGTGTCGAATTTAAGGATCCTGGATGTTTCGATGATAAGGTTGCCGACTCCTTATGTGTTGATCTGCACTGCAGTAGGTCAATAGGACTTCCAGCGATGTCCAGAATTTTAGCTGAATGTACGATAAGTTCTTACATGTAACACACACACACACACACACACACACACAAAATGTTATCATTTAGTATTATTATTTCTTATACCAGCTCTGTCGGTGTTGCAACCTTCCACACATGTGTTTGTGTTAAGATGTACTTTGCCAACTGTGAAGATTGGGATCGATTTCCGTCTTTACGAAGATGAGGTTTGTCATATTAATTGAGGTGTCATGGGAGTGGTTGTTATGGTCAATACTAGTCCTGAATTAATGGCTGGATCACAATATGCCGCTCGCACTAATGAGGCAAAGCAATGCAACACATCATTTTATTGATATTGTGAACATGAAATCAGCCGCGCTGCTTCGCTTGAATAGACTTAACTTCTATTCCAGTCGCGTCGCGTCAGTCGACATGGTGCTAGTGCGCTGTATTTTTGTTTCAACGACAAATTGTTGCTGCTAAAGGAAGTAATGAAGTAATGATTGATTTTTTTTTGATAGAGGCAGTAAGGAACTTTCCCAGTAGATGGAATGTGTCTCACAAGTCATAGGGACATGAAGGCTAGAAAGAATGCCAGGAAACAAGTGGTTGTCAAAGTAAGAAAATATCTTGTCATAGCAATGTTTCCCAATCATTGAACAATTATTCTGTGATGTAATATGTAGGAGGAGTGACATGAGATCTATGTCAAGAAAAGTACTGAGTGACAAATACGTCAAAGAACTAAGAAAAGAAAAAGAGTGGAGATGAAGACCCACCTTTCATCTCATAAGCTTTGATAGTAATACCGCCAGGCACAGAGCGTAAATGGTATTAACGAATGATTGTGGCTGTCGTAAACCTTTTTTCCCCCCATGATACCTTCTCAAACTTTAGTGAGCTGGAGGAGTCACACACACAATAGGACATTACTAAAGGATTAGATGTACCAGGTTGTGACCTAGGTGACAGGTACACATTATCTTTGTGTACAAGATTATGTTAACAAGTCAACAAT
Source organism: Cladorhizidae sp. MBARI D1340-BT2 (assembly GCA_028752905.1). Taxonomy (NCBI): domain Eukaryota; kingdom Metazoa; phylum Porifera; class Demospongiae; order Poecilosclerida; family Cladorhizidae; species Cladorhizidae sp. MBARI D1340-BT2. Next base: position 17,208,098 of record JAQNBH010000001.1, read on the forward strand.
CCACATTTTTAGTTGTGGCAGATGGTGAGCTATCTTTATCTTTTCGACTCACTTCTCCACTATCTACACTGGCTCGCCTACCTGCCAAAAAGAAACGTAGGGAGGAAGGAGGACATGGATGATCCAATGCCTACAAGATTCTAGGGAGTGCCAAGTAGCTGGAGAAAGAGAAGAAAGTAACAGAGAAGAACCCGAAGCTGGATTGGAAATTGCACAAACAGTGAGTGCAGTTACTCCCAGGCAAAGGGCCATTGCCAAACTCAAAATTAGGGAAGTGATTTTAGAGATACAGTTTCTAGCAGAAGAATATCCTCAACCTCAAGCACCCCCTTATAGACTGAAGTATAATTAAATTCAACCTTTGTCAGTTTAACATGTAAATATAATAATATATATTGTTCACACCAAACTAAGTTAGCTTTCATTGTGCTTGACGTACCATGTACGTACTGGCATGAAAGTTCACCAATTGGACTGACGACGTAATCCTTAAAATGGAGGCAAAACACTTATAATTCCTGTAGGATAATGATTATTCATAACAAGTTTTGGAACAAAGAGTAGCTGCTGCTACTGGTGCATGACACAGTTTGCATGATAGTGCATGCATCTTCATCTGACCTCCATCCACCCACAACGATATGGCCAGCACCATCCTCTCCAGCGATGATCCAGGAGGACAGTACACAGATGACACTGTCATACCAGATAGTCGGTCGTAGGCTTGGTATACAAAATTACATGGTCTGGTTGTGCAATAATTGACTGAACTGCCTGCACCTGTAATAGCCAGAGTGAACAGCCTGCACCTATATTAGCCAGAGTGAACAGCCTGCACCTATATTAGCCAGAGTGAACAGCCTGCACCCAGAGTGAACAGCCTGCACCTGTATTAGCCAGAGTGAACAGCCTGCACCTAAATTAGCCAGAGTGAACAGCCTGCACCTATATTAGCCAGAGTGAACAGCCTGCACCCAGAGTGAACAGCCTGCACCTGTATTAGCCAGAGTGAACAGCCTGCACCTATATTAGCCAGAGTGAACAGCCTGCACCTATATTAGCCAGAGTGAACAGCCTGCACCCAGAGTGAACAGCCTGCACCTGTATTAGCCAGAGTGAACAGCCTGCACCTAAATTAGCCAGAGTGAACAGCCTGCACCTATATTAGCCAGAGTGAACAGCCTGCACCCAGAGTGAACAGCCTGCACCTGTATTAGCCAGAGTGAACAGCCTGCACCTATATTAGCCAGAGTGAACAGCCTGCACCTATATTAGCCAGAGTGAACAGCCTGCACCCAGAGTGAACAGCCTGCACCTGTATTAGCCAGAGTGAACAGCCTGCACCTATATTAGCCAGAGTGAACAGCCTGCACCTATATTAGCCAGAGTGAACAGCCTGCACCCAGAGTGAACAGCCTGCACCTGTATTAGCCAGAGTGAACAGCCTGCACCTATATTAGCCAGAGTGAACAGCCTGCACCTATATTAGCCAGAGTGAACAGCCTGCACCTATATTAGTCAGAGTGAACAGCCTGCACCTATATTAGTCAGAGTGAACAGCCTGCACCTATATTAGCCAAAGTGAACAGCCTGCAACTATATTAGCCAGAGTGAACAGCCTGCACCTATATTAGTCAGAGTGAACAGCCTGCACCTATATTAGTCGAGAGTGAACAGCCTGCACCTATATTAGTCAGAGTGAACAGCCTGCACCTATATTAGCCAGAGTGAACAGCCTGCACCTATATTAGTCGAGAGTGAACAGCCTGCACCTATATTAGTCAGAGTGAACAGCCTGCACCTATATTAGCCAGAGTGAACAGCCTGCACCTATATTAGCCAGAGTGAACAGCCTGCACCTATATTAGCCAGAGTGAACAGCCTGCACCTGTATTAACCAGAGTGAACAGCCTGCACCTATATTAGCCAGAGTGAACAGCCTGCACCTATATTAGCCAGAGTGAACAGCCTGCACCCGGAGTGAACAACCTGCACCTATATTAGCATTAGTAGAGTGAACAGCCTGCACCTATATTAGCCAGAGTGAACAGCCTGCACCTATATTAGCCAGAGCTAGAGTCTATTAGCTAGAGTTGAAGAATTACAAATCTTTATTCTTACACCAACTTCACAGCTATACCTAGAACCATTATTCCAAAGCTGTTCCAATTACATGGCTTGCCCTACTGAGCCTGTAGTTGAACGCAGCTCGATCCTCTATAAAAGGAGTAGCCTTAATAAGAACTTTTGTTTTTCTATCAAGCACATAGAATCTTTCCAGGATATGGTGCAAAATATTGTTCTGGAGAAGGAAGGCCTTCTTGTCTCCAAGGAAAAAATACGGTAGCTCAGGTTGTATGGTGCCTGGAGGTAGTTTAGCAATGGTAAAGAGTCACTCTCTAGTGCCTTCCCAAAGTTCGAGTGAGTTTGCCAGCACACCTCCATCACTATGGTGACCCACCTGGCCCAAGTCCACTAAGGAAAACCTACCATGTAAAAAAGGGGGTGAGGGTTGGGGAGGAAGTAATAATGCCAACAACACATTGTGTAGTGAGCATCACAGACTGCAAGGAGTATGATGGAATGAGTTCACTTGCAGTTAAAATATGTTGAGCTACTATTGATGGCAGTTCATAACAACAATGTGCTTCCCATCATTTGCACATTGAAATAATAAACAAAGTGCTTAAAATGACAACAGCATTTATGTTACCAAAAAAAATTTGCCTTTGCAGTTGGGAAAGTTCCATAGCTTCTCGAATTCTCTGCTAGTTCCAACCAACTCAGCAGCACATGATGGGACCTTCACATACATTTTTGCCAATTCAGACCATGTAGCTTCACAAGTATTTTTGGGGGGAACCTTGGACAACCCCATGCGATAGTTAATGACATTGGACCGCCCCATGCCAAAGTTGAAAGACATTGGACTACGCCATGCGAAAGTTGAATGTCATTGTACTGCCCCATGCAAAAGTTGAATGACATTGGACTGTCCCATGCGAAAGTTGAATGTCATTGGACCGCCCCATGCGAAAGTTGAATGTCATTGGACCGCCCCATGCGAAAGTTGAATGACATTGGACTGCCCCATGCGAACATTCAAAACATCATTTCTGCTGAAGTTCTAACATTTACTTGTGTGATGATTTACTGAGTTTCCCTTGGCAAGATACCAGTGTGTGTCTGTGTGTGTGAGGGCCATCCTCTGTGCAGCAGATATTTCAGCTCTTACAGAGCTGCTGTGCATTCTCTGGGACAAGAATGAGCCAACTGGAAGAAATTTTCATCAAACACTTTGGCTGCGGGTAACTTTGGCATAGTCATCCTACAAAGAAAAGTATACTAAAGTGAGCCCTTGGGGCGATTATAATGATGCATACTATTCTGAGCAGTGAATAAAAATGCTCCTTGAACATTGTGAGGTACATGAAATGGGACTCTGTCGGGGAGCCTCATCTCTTATAGAAGGTTGTGGTATTCCTCCTGTTGCTCCTGCATGTAAAAATCTGACGCACCCACGTTCTTCTCTTCCTTCCCCTACTCCTTATTAAGGCCGAAAGTAAAGTTTAGTGGATCTCCTCTTCGCTCGAGTAGTGACTGTCAATTTCGATTGCTGAAGATTGCGCTAGACTTCGCCAGGAGAGTTCATAAATTAATGGGTGGGTTTTTTAAAATTCAAGGTTTAAAGTTCAAAGTGATGCAATGTGAGATGATCCTCTCGAGGTGAGGCAACGCAAAGGCCTCACGACATATTGTGAACCGGCCTTAAGGAGGGGCTCTATCGAAGACTGGCTAAAAACGTTGTTGACTTTTGACTACCCATAACTTTTTTTATAATTGTTTTGTGTAGATAATTTTATGCTCAAATTGTTGCTTGTTCCATGTGCTTTCCAATGATATATAAAATATCTCTAGAGGCATGTTTTGTCAGAAGATGCATGCAGAAACATCCAAGGCAGGACCCTCCTCCTTTTGGCAGACCCCCACAACTCATTCAAAAGCTGTAATTTGGTTTGTAGCTTGTCATAGCTAACAGCTGTGATTGGAGTGAAACCATATTGCAATAACTAAAGTGGTTTTTCATATATATATTTTTTTGGCTGAGTTGAAGGAGTCGAACTGATATGGTTCAGTGTTGCAGATGTAATGGTGGCGGTCTTTGTAAGAATTGCTCTTCTGTGAAAGCAGGTAAAGCATGCATTGACTGTTTGCCAAGCAAGAAACAGCGCTGTTCCAATCTGTGTCGTCCTCATTGTGTTACTTCACCTTGTCTCCAAGCCTCCCTCCACCAGTCTCTCCATCTCAAGCTAATTATCCTCGGCCTTCAAGTCAACCTGAGGCTTTGCCAACAAGTTCTTCGGATGGCTCGGGCAGTGAGTTGCATCGTTCTTTTCCCCATTTAGTGCCCACCTATTCAAATAAGTTGCCAGATTTTCAACCAGTGTGCAACTCTATGTTCGTCTGGGGTTCTCTAGATTCAACCAGCTTCACCTACTTGCTCAATGCTGCCTATAATGAAGTGGTTCACTGGAAAATCAACCTTTTCAAAATCCCACAAGGCATTGCTGGAAAGTCCTTCATTGCAGAACTCTCTCGTTTGTTCTCAGGTTTTGCTACTTGCTCTGCGTTGGAACACATCTCACTCAAGGCTGCTACTGTTTTGCCTCTCCTGATGCTTCAACAACCCCTTCGTTCATCAAAAACCAAAGTTAACATCAAATGTTTGCCCGAACGCTTGGACTATGGAAGGATGGTGATCTTGCTAGTCTACTTAGGGAGGGCAGGTCCATAAGCCCGCCTCCTTAAAGCACCTGTCAGGTACAGTGAGCAACAGCTATCGCTAATTTGATGTTCAAGGGCAAGACTCAGGCTGCATTGCAGCTGATTTCAAACAAGGGCAAGAGGGGTTTCCTTCATCTCCAGGATATTGTTGAAAATTCCACCATTCCAACCACCGTGAAAGATGTTCCGAAATCCAAACATCCTGATGCAGTTGCTGCTACTTCTCACACTATTATAAGTGGATCCCCTCCTGACTGCCATCCTGTAATATTTGAGTCAATTGACACAGCAATGATTCGGTCCACCTCCCTCAACATCCACGGGGCTGCTGGTCCATCAGGTTTGGATGCCTATGCATGGAGGAGATTATGCACCTCATTCAAATCTGCTAGCAACTCTCTGTGTGAGGCCCTTGCTCATACTGCTCGTCGTCTATGCTCTGTCTTTGTTGACCCCACCTGTGTATCTCCCCTGTTGGCTTCTCGACTCATAGCTCTGGACAAGAATCCAGGTGTTAGACCTATTGGCATTGGTGAGACCCCAAGGAGTATTATTGCTAAGGCTGTTTTGATCGTGACGAGGGGTGATATCCAGGATGCCGCTGGTTCTGTTAAACTTTGTGCAGGTCAAATAGCGGGTGTTGAGGCGGCAGCCCATGCAGCTCAAAGATGTTTCCAACAAGATGGAACAGAGGCTGCCCTTTTAGTTGACGCAAACAATGCCTTCAATTCACTAAATTGTGAGGCTGCTCTACACTGTGGAATAATGACTATCATCATTATGATTAGCTATTATACACATAACTATATTCATTCTAGTTTGTGAGCATGCTCAGTATATTGTGGACGGGAAACCCTTTACCTCTTTGCCTCATGCTATCTTGATTTGCTAAATGTTAAACTACTGGTGAATCTCTTTGAATCCCGTTGCATCTCATTACATGGTGTCAGAAGTATGGCAAGTGTAAGGTTACAGCCACCTACACCCTTTTCTTTCAAAAACCCTGATGACTGGCCACGATGGAAACGTAGGTTTCAGCAGTATAGGCAGGCATCTGGCCTAGCCACAGAAGGGGAAGAAAAGCAAACAGGAACCCTACTATATTGTATGGGGGAAGAGGCTGAAGATGTCCTGTTATCAACAGATATCTCTGAGGAGGACAGAAAGAAGTTTGATACTGTCATCGACAAGTTTGACTCTTTCTTTAAAGTTCGAAAGAATACAGTCTTCGAACGTGCCCGATTTAATCGCCGTATCCAGGGAGAAGAGGAGACCGTTGAACAATTCATTACCGTCCTCTATCAGCTGGCAGAAAATTGCGCTTACGGAGACCTCAGAGAAGAATTTATACGAGACAGGATAATAGTGGGAATACGAGACAGTACTCTCTCAGAACGCTTGCAAATGGACCCCGACCTGACTCTGGAAAAAACTAAACGAATAGTTAGACAGAAGGCAGCAGTCCATGACCAACAGAGGATTCTCCAGAATGGGCTTAAGCAAGAGAAGCTCCTGGAAGTGATCAAACACAGAGATCACATAAGGCAATCGAAAGGTCGAGAGATTGGGAGGTCATATTCCAAGGGAAAGGCATACTCCTCCAAAGAAAGGAAGTCTCACCCTAGACATGAAAGCAAGTGCAACAGATGTGGTAAAGGACAGCACTCCAGGCAAAACTGCCCAGCTCGAGAAGCAGAGTGTCACTCATGCAAAAAGAAGGGTCATTACAGTTCTCAATGTTTCTCAAAGTCAGTGAATAACATCACAGCATCAGCAGAAGAGGTGCACCAAGACGATGCATTTTTAGACACAGTCAGCTTCCAAGAAATAGGAAGTGCATGGACAGTTACACTTCTGTTAGACAACCAAGAAGTCCTTTTCAAGGTTGATACAGGAGCAGAAGTTTCTGTGATTTCAGAGAAAATGATGAAATATCTGAAGGTGAACCCAAGTAGGCTAAAGGAACCTACAAGGAGATTGTATGGAGCCTCCAGAAAGGCACTGGATGTTGTTGGTGAGCTAATAATGCACCTTACATTCAAAGGGAGATCTAGCACACAGACTGTTTATGTGATCAGGGGAGTTCAAAATAACCTCCTGGGCCTACCTGCGATTAAGGCACTCAATCTTGTCACTCAAATCAACTCAGTTGAGGAAAACATCCCAGAGAAATATCCAGCGCTCTTTACAGGACTGGGAACGTTTCAAGGTGAATATGGAATTCAGTTGAAACCTGATGCACAACCATTTGCACTGTTTACACCAAGAAACGTCCCATTGCCTTTACGAGAGAAGGTTCATCAAGAGTTGAGTAGAATGGAATCATTGGGAGTGATATCTAGAGTGGAGAAGCCGTCGTCATGGTGTGCAGGCATGGTAATTGTTCCCAAGAAATCAGGATCTATTCGTATCTGTGTGGATTTCCGAGCCCTCAACAAGAATGTGTTACGAGAAGTTCATCCCTTACCAAAAGTGGATGATACCCTAGCCCAAATTGCTGGAGCCACGGTATTTAGTAAGTTGGATGCCAACTGCGGGTTTTGGCAAATACCACTGAATGAACTTTCAAAGGATCTCACAACTTTCATCACACCCTATGGCAGGTATCGATTTAATAAGTTACCATTTGGGATTACAAGTGCACCGGAGCATTTTCAGCGGCGGATGAATGAAATGCTAGTTGATCTGGATGGGGTTCTCTGTCACATGGATGACATCCTTGTCGTTGGAAGAAACCAACAGGAACACGACGTCAGGCTACAGAAGGTCCTCCAGAGAATTCAGCAAGCAGGTGGTACTCTAAACCGAGAGAAGTGTGAGTTTGGAAAGGACAGTCTTACCTTTCTGGGTCATGTGCTTGACAAAGAGGGAGTGAGGCCAGATCCACGGAAGACTCAAGCTGTTCGAGAGATGGAAAAGCCAGGAACGATAACTGATCTTCGGAGATTTCTTGGCATGGTGAACCAGCTGGGAAAGTTTAGTCCAAATATATCGAAGTATTCACAGCCTCTGCGTGAATTGCTGTCCACTAAGAAAGCATGGCTATGGGGACCACCTCAAGATGATGCATTTGAGAAGGTGAAGAAGGAACTAACTCAGCCAGTTATTTTAGCACTGTATGATCCAAATTTAAAAACCAATATTTGTGCAGATGCCTCAGCTTTTGGACTGGGAGGCGTGCTACTTCAGTATCACTCAGTCACTGAATGGAAACCTGTTGCATATGGGTCAAGGTCCCTTACAGAATGGAACAGCGATACTCACAAATAGAATTGGCACTAGTGTGGTCATGTGAGAAGTTTTCAGATTATATCATTGGGAAGCAGATCGAAATCGAAACTGACCATAAGCCTCTGGTCCCATTGCTAGGGAAAACAAATCTTGACAGTTTACCTCCTAGAGTGTTAAGGTTCCGACTTCGACTTACACGATTTGATTACAGTATACATCATGTACCAGGAAAGTTACTGTATACAGCTGACACATTATCCAGAGCTCCTTTAGTCTCAGAAGAATCATCCCAGGAGGACAAGGAAACGAAATCCTTCATTCAAGCTGTTGTCTCTTATTTGCCTGCAAGCAAAGATCGACTGGACAAATACAGGGAGGCTCAGAGAAGCGATCCTATTTGTTCTCAGCTGATAAACTTCTGTACAAACAAATGGCCAAACAGACACAGCATCAAGGGAGATCTGTCGAAATACTGGGTCGCGAGACGGGACCTAAATGTCAGCGACAGTCTTTTACTGTATGGAAGAAGAATTGTGGTACCCAAGGCTCTACAAGGAGAAACTCTCGACAAAATACATCATGGTCATCAAGGCATCCAGAAGTGTCGCTTGCGAGTCGCAACTGCAGTGTGGCGGCCAGGAGTTTCTAAGGATGTTGAGGCTCACATAAAGAGATGTGCAACGTGTGTGAAAAATGCTCCGCCAACAGTAGAACCTCTACTTCAGTCACCACTTCCAAGTTTCCCATGGGAACGAGTAGCATCAGATCTGTTCCACCTGAAAGACTCTACATATTTACTTGTGGTCGACTATTACTCGAGGTTTATAGAAATCACAAAGCTTACCTGTACAACCTCTACTAGTGTCGTAACAGCATTGAAGGAGATATTTTCGAGACATGGTATACCGTCTGTGTTTGTGAGTGACAATGGGCCACAGTTTGCGTCGGGAGAAATGATTGCGTCGGGAGAAATGAAAGTGTTTGCTGATAGCTACAACTTCACACATATTACGAGCAGTCCTCATTATCCTCAGTCGAACGGATTAGCGGAGAGAACAGTGAAGACTGTAAAGAATTTGATTCAATACTCTCCAGATCCCCACATCGCTTTGATGAGCTACAGGTCGACACCATTGTCCTGGTGTGGATTGAGTCCTGCAGAGCTGTGGATGGGTCGAAGAATTAGGACTGACATTCCTCAAGCAAAGAGAGAATTCATTCCTAACTGGACACACATCAAAGATTTCAAGGAAATGGATGCAAAGCACAAGGGCGAGCAGAAGAGATGTTACGACCAACGTCATCGAGTCAGAGATGCTCTACCTTTTCCAGTTGACTCACCTGTGTGGGTTACTACGCAAGGGAGACAAGTTCCAGGGAGAATTACAGAGTCTGCTCATGCTCCAAGGTCTTACCTGATAGAGACACCGTCTGGTCAGGTTAGAAGGAATCGGAGACATCTCCACGCAAGATCTGAAATGGAAGAATTCGCAAGATCTGAAATGGAAGAATTCGATGAAACAACAATGACTGTAGAAAATGATGAAACTTCTACATCTCAACAACCACCACCTACAAGGGGTATTCAGACACGATCTCGTACAGGAACAGCTATCATGCCTCCAGTCCGATACTCCTAGCTGGGAAGGGGAGATGTGGAATAATGACTATCATCATTATGATTAGCTATTATACACATAACTATATTCATTCTAGTTTGTGAGCATGCTCAGTATATTGTGGACGGGAAACCCTTTACCTCTTTACCTCATGCTATCTTGATTTGCTAAATGTTAAACTACTGGTGAATCTCTTTGAATCCCGTTGCATCTCATTACATACACAACATTAGATTTCTCTGTCCCTCCATTTCCACCATGCCGATTAACACTTACAGAGCCCCTACTGAATTGTTTGTTGATGGTGAAGTGCTGTTCTCTAGAGAAGGAACCACCCAAGGAGACCCTATGGCCATGCCTATGTATGCTGTTGCAACGATACCTTTGATCCAGAGACTATCCAATCCTGTCACACAGATCTGGTATGCTGATGACGCAGTGGCCCTAGGTTCAGTCACTGAGCTTCGCAAATGGTGGGACAACTTGTCAGTTTAGGTCCAGGATTTGGCTACTTTGCCAATTCCACCAAGACGCGGCTGATTACTAAGGATTCCTACCTTTCCAATGCCACTGCTGCTTTTGCTGATACCAATGTCAACGTCACCAGCTCTGGGCGAGCATACCTGGGTGGTCCCTTGGGCTCTACAGAGTTCAAAACCCAATTTGTGAGAGATGAGGTGGAGAATTGGTCAAATGAACTTTCAGAGATAGCCATCACTCAGCCTCATGCCGCTTATGCTGCCTTCACTCATGGGTTCTATAGCAAATGGACACATCTTTCTCGCATCATACCAGATTTGAGCTCTTTATTTCAACCCCTGGAGATTATTCTACGCACAGGTTTTATCCCCACCATTACTGGAAGACCAGCTCCCAATGATTCCGATAGGGCTATCTTTGCCTTGCCCACTAGATTAGGGGGTTTGGGCATTTGTGACCCGACAAAGCAGTGTTTTTACAGTTCTCTGCCTCCTTGTCCATTACAAAGCCACTTATTGAGTCCATCTTACTACAAGATTCAGAGTATTCATTTGAATATCTGGATGCCCAGATGTCAGCCAGAACACTCATAAAACAACAGCGTCAGGAACAGGCCACTCAGACTTCTGAAGACATCAAACAACACCTTACACCGGCATATCTGAGAGCCCTGGATCTCGCAAGTGAGAAGGGTGCCTCCAACTGGCTGACTTCACTACCAATCACAGAGATCGGCTTCAGTCTGCACAAAAGTGCCTTTGTCGATGCCCGCTATGGCTGGTCGCCACCAGGTACCCTCACACTGTGTTTGTGGTGCAAACTTCTCCATTGAGCATGTCTTTTCATGCCCACATGGAGGTTTTCCATCAATCTGCCACAATGAAATTAGAGATATCACTGCCAACCTCCTAACTGAAGTTTGCCATGATGTCATGGTGGAACCTGATCTTCAACCTCTGACAGGTGAAGCCTTGTTTCACAGAACCTCAAACATTTCAGACGGAGCCAGACTTGATGTCTCCATGAATGGTTTCTGGGGTGGATGCCATGAAAAGGCATTCCTGGATGTCAGAGTGTTCAATCCGCATGCTCCTTCAAACAAAATCTGTAGCATTTCAAACTGTTATAAGAAACATGGAAATGAAAAGAAGCAAGCATATGAACAACGAATCAGGAATATCGAACACTCGTCATTCACATCAATCGTTCTTTCTGCTACAGGGGGTATGGCCAAGCAGTCCACAACCTTCTACAAGAGGCTGGCCTCCCTCCTTGCTGATAAATGGGAGCAGTCATATAGTTCAACCCTCTATTGGTTACGTGTCTGACTTTCATTTTCACTCTTGAGATCAGCCATCCAATGTATTTGTGGTGCAAGATCTTATCGAGGACATGCAGAAAAATCTCACTTCCCGATCGATCTGATCGAAAGTGAGGCATGCCTGCATTAACTTTGTCTATTTTATATACTCTTTAACTTTGTTACCTCAGTCATTGTGTTGTTATCCAAGTGTAAAAAAATAAATAATAATAACTAAAGTGGTTGTTGAATGGCAACGTGCCGTATTTGATTACGCGCTAAAAATTGTGAGTTTTAGCGGTAATCAAATACGGCACGTTGCCATTCAACTACCACTTTAGTTATTGCAATATGGTTTCACTCCAATCACAGCTGTCGGCTTTGACAAGCTACAAACCAATTTACAGCTTTTGATTTTTTTTAATGAGTTGTGGGGGTCTGCCAAACGGAGGAGGGTCCTGCCTTGGATGTTTCTTCATGCATCTTCTGACAAAACATGCCTATAGAGATATTTTATATATCATTGGAAAGCACATAGAACAAGCAACAATTTGAGCATAAAATTATCTACACAAAACAATTATAAAAAAAGTTATGGGCAGTCAAAAGTCAACAACGTTTTTAGCCAGTCTTCGATAGAGCCCCCCCCTTAAGGGGGTAGTAAACCATTTTTCTGAAATTTTTCTTTAAAAATTTTCCCCCTTTTAAATCCTACCTATAGCTCTGCATGAGCTGTGTTCAAAACTTGGAAGGCTGTTCCGGTTCAGAAAAAATGTTATGGAGGATTTCATGCAAGCATTTTGTACACACCTGTACTGCATGGAGTGTGTAAATGATGTCTGTGTTATAGTACATTACGGGACGTCCTGAGGTCAAGGGACAAGGGAGCAGGAGGAGTTGTTTCTTTTGGACATGCACTAAAAAGAGTTGGAGATGACATCTGAGCATGAAAATAATAATTTTTTATAACGTTCTGATGTTCTAATAACATAGTCCATGATGCCAACTTCAGGGGGGGACAGTTGCATTTTTTTATTTCCCCCCCAAAACTTATGGTTACCACTTTAGAGCTCCGTAGATTCTGCAAACTTCATGGTATGGACTTGATATATAGCTCAAAAGATAGGTCTCTCTGTGTGCTCTCTTTTGATACTAAAATATTTTTCATAGGTATAACTATAGGCAAGTTACTAGACCTAAAGTGGAGGGACCTCAAAACCTGAATGCCTGCAACCTCCACATAAATAACTCCAGATTGCTAAGTGCTAAAAATATAAAATTAGCACCAGTGGCTAGAGGAAGTCCTACTCTATGTAATGAGTGTTTTCATTAGGCGTTAAAATTTAAGTACGTGGTCAAGCGCCGGGTGGAAAATGAGTTTTATTGATTTTTAAAGAAATTCATTTTCCACCCGAGCGCTTGACCACGTACTTAAATTTTAACGCCTAATGAAAACACTCATTGCATAGAGTAGGGCTTCCTCTAGCCACGCGTGCTAATTTTAAATTTTTAGCACTTGGCAATCTGTTGGGTTGCAGGCATTCAGGTTTTTAGGTCCCTCCACTTGTAGCTCCCCTAACTTGGCTATAGTTACACTTGTGAAAAATATTTTAGTATCAACAGAGAGCACATAGAGAGACCTATCTTTTGAGCTATATACCAAGTCCATACCATGAAGTTTACGGAATCTATGGAGTTATAAAGTGGTAATCACACACAATAAAAGCATGTGGGTCATTCCCCCCCAAAAAATGCAACTGTCTCCCCTTCAAAGCTGTATTATGAGTATTATGAAAAAGGTGTGTTTTTGGACTTTCAAAAAATCTCTCTCGGTGAATATTTATCTAGAACAATTCCATAATATACCATTTTATAGCTCTTTCTATGCTCTAAAGTTTGATACAATCCTTTTTCTAATTTTGTGTACTGGTCTTGAGCTATGCATTGATGTTCGACACAGATTTCATGCTTTTTCATTACGAATTTTCATTGACCTCCCAAATCACTTCCAAGTACATTGTGGCAAAACTGTCTCTATGATACTTTACGTATGTGGCTATGTTACACAAACTGTGAATGGGAAGTGGTCACTGACAATCTGTGATTTTTAAGATTTTTGTCGAGTGACAAGGGTAAGGTTCTAAGGGCGTCTATCTGTGGCAAATGTACAAACATGAAAATTCATTAGTAGCCTTCATGTAATATGTCATTTTAAAGCTATTGAACCAGTCTTTCTTTTGATCTAAAAAGTATCTGTAAAGGATGAAAAACAAAAAAGTTATGAACGATACAAATTTGGAACACAGATCTTCAGAAAAATGGTTTACTACCCCCTTAACACAAACCAATGTAACTGCCATAATTATGTTAGCAGTTAATAACACTAACCTATGTAGCTGCTGTATGTGAGCAGTTATTAACACTAACCTATGTAGCTGCTATAATATGTTAGCAGTTATTAACACTAACCTATGTAGCTGCTCTGTTAGCAGTTATTAACACTAACCTATGTAGCTGCTCTGTTAGCAGTTATTAATAACACTAACCTATGTAATGTGGAGCAGAGTCCAAAAAGGAAACAAAACAAACAGACAATAGTCATGGTTGTTATAGCAATAGAATCTAGTGTGTATACAAGTATAGAGTTGCAATTTCCCGACTGCCCAGTGCAAACCAGGTGTTTTTGCCGATGGTTTTACAGTTTCTACATGTCCTCTAAGAGGCTAACTGATGAGAGACTAACATGACCAGGTACTTGCGAGCCTCCAGAGATAACTTAGCCTTCTCTGAAGGCAACTATGGTTATCTCTGTAGCAGCATGACTGCTGATTGTGGAAAATACATTGCCACTGGACTTGGTTCTAGTCAGTTCCTGACATGGAACAACCTGTTGTCTGGTGGTAAAGGCTTAAATGAAGACTTAGACCAGGAAGCATCAGAGGCACGTGAAAATAATTATTCTAACGGCAGAATCAGGATTTGAAGGGGGAAAATGAAGGGAAAAAAAAAAAGAATCAAATTCAATCTTTGATTATAGACTATATAGGACATACTTTACCTATGTTGTTATTATCTTCTGATATGCTAACAATGAATGCTGTGGCCCCTCCTTCTAGTGTTCTGCTTGGTCTGTTGTCAGAAACCTGTTTGTAAACGATGGTGAAATTACTTTTATTATTATTATTATTATTATTTTTGTTGTTGTTGTTTTTTGTTTTTACTGTAGCTGGTTTGCTCAGGAGCTTTGTAAAGAACAATTATAATTAATGTTAATCTATAATTATTACATCCCTCATCCCCTCTGAACTATGATGTCATCCTTGATATCTGCAATACAGTAAGGGAGACAAATAGTTAAGGATCACTCATACAAGAGGTGGTTGGCATGGTCATAGATCACAGAGTTCTTGTCTCTGTTTATCAGACCACACTCTAGCAGCCTCTTCGGTTGCGATAGATGTTACCTTCTTTGGCTCGTCTCATCTTGGAATGGAGCTAGACAAAAAAGATGAGACGAGCCCAAGAAGGCAACATCTATCGCAACTTTAAGGGTGGTTGGTTGATCAACCCAAACTCACTTGAAGGTTCCTGACTTTTTGGTGCATATATAACTCTTGTGTGGTTGTACCTACACTTAACAACTAAGGTGCAAACGGATAGCACTTAGAAAAAAATTACAATAACCTTCTCACTAATCATTGTATTCTCTCGACGTAGATGCTCTAGCTTCCTGATGAAGGGTAGAGTATCTAGTCGAAATGTCGTGAGACAATTTTAAGTTGATTATTGAGAAGGTTATTGTTATGTCAACTGAGAGTTCATTGACAGAAAAAAATATAGAAAGGAAACAAAAATGGGGAAACAAAAATGGTGCTTAAAAAAAATCTATATGCAGTGACATGATTTTTTTAAATGGTCAGCAGTGTCTAACTGGGTGTGGTTACATGGTTACCAATGTTCTCCCCAGGATTTTTGTAAGTGATATGGCATGTCATTGGTGGAGTAGCAGACTAATAAACCATGATGGTCTGTGTTTTTGGTTTTGTATTCATTGTGTTTACAGGTTGCAGGAGGTACATTGGACAAGGCATTATATTGTTACAAGTAATAGAGCTATGAATCAATACAGTATCATGCAACAAGCAGTCCATAATAAATTTAGCCTACATATTCCTCAAATTATACTGAAGCCTGAATGCTTATATTAGAATAGTGAATATAATTATCTTTTGAAATATTTCATGGGATAAGTAACTGTTGTCTACTGTTAATGTAATTCTGGAAGAAATGTTTTCATAAACACCAAGAGAGGAAGAAAAAGGTGACTATTTAGGTAGAGGACTAAACTACAATTTCTCCTAGACACTGTCATCACCCCAAATCCAAATCAGCCTACTGTGATTTAGCACTCGCTTGTCGCATGCTTCACTAAGCTCTGCCTTGTTATAGTGTCATGCGAGGCAAGTTGATCCGTGTCGCTCGTGGCTATGGCGACCTTACTAGGCCTATGATTATGTTATCAGCAGAGCGAACATGCCACACCGCCCATCCTCCAACTCTAACATCCAGGGAAAGTTCAACTTCCATTTTTTTTTCAATGCCAGCCTTCCTGTGCTTGTTTGAGCTCTGCTAGAAATACCATCGTCTGGACTTCTATGCTTCTGTAAGTCTCACTTGCGAGACAGGAGCTATTGTGGAGCTAGAACTGCTGCAATTTTTCACCGACTACACCCACAATATATATATATATGGAATTTTATTGCAACATCAATTTGAACTTTGAACTGTGATAGGACAATTGTAAGGGATATTAGCTGATACGACTTCAATTTCGAAGGGATATCGGGCCGATATCTTAAACGCTCTGGGGAGAACACTGGCTACATTCTTGGTTCCTGTCTTTTTTGACAAATTGGTCCACATTGGTCCAAAATATAAAAAATAAATTTAAAAAATCTTGTAAACAGGCTTAAATTTCCTAGAATGCCAAAAATGAACAAAATTTACATAATGCAATTACGCAATTTGATTTGCGGGCTCAAATATCGGACTTGTAAAATTCATTGGCTTTCCCAAGCTTTGTCTAGGCAGTTCGCTTTCGTGAAGGCAGATTCAGCCTTTAAGTGTGGCAGTCACCATATTGCAACTAGTGTTAGTATTGCATATATAGGTTGCACTTTTGTAACAAAACTTATGCTGACAAGGCGTACAAGACTAGTCGCTAATTTGGTTTAAAAAAATTGTGAGTTTACTGACGCCAATCATGGACTAGATACAATGATTTGCTCGAAGCCAACTAAAATTTACTAGTCGCTAATTTGGTTAAAAAAATTTGTGAGTTTACTGACGCCAATCATGGACTAGATACAATGATTTGCTCGAAGCCAACTAAAATTTTACTCACTGGACGTTTCAGTTAGATGCTCTAATCTAGATCAGTAGCAGCTGCTAGGGCTAAAGCTTCTCTTAGTAGCCACAGCCTTCTCAAGGAACTTCAGCGCTGTATTGAAGAGCACTATACAGGCAGGCAGCATGGCTAACCTAAGATCAGATTCATTAGAAAGTTTTTTTTTCCTTGTCGAGCCTAGTACAGGCACCAGCAGCAGTGTTGTTCATTTACAATACAACTTAAAAACAACAACAAACGTTTTGAGCTATATTTGCAGACCAAAACGTGGTTCATTTGAACCCTTCTGGAGATGGGCCTGAAGCTATAGCTACTGCTAGTGTAGTCTTGGCTTGATCCCACAAAGCAAATTCACAGAAGAAAACTGATTAAAAAAATTCCAACAAGCCTGAGGGAGTGAGTTGTCTAAATCACAAAATCGGAATTAATATAAGGTATGGGATATCATTGATCTCACCTTGGATTGCATATTTCCTGATCTATTTAAAATTGATTATCCAACGTATAGTATGTAGACAGGTGGGATGTCATTGTATTTCACTACATCAGAAAATTCCTGTGATTACTTTCCGATGGGCACGTTAGCCTTCTTGATCTTCTTATCCATCGTCTCCACTCCCTATTTTCTATATTTCTCCATGGATGTCATCCTCATCATCAGCAGCATCAATAAACACAACACACACCACCAATAAGAGGGGAAGGGAAGGTGGGGAGTGGGGGGGGGGGGGGGGGGGGGGGGGTAGCACCTGTGCTATAACGTTGTTTTGGTAAAATGGTAATTGACCTTTATTTTGCATCATTTCCGGTCATAATTAAAAAAAAATTATTTTCCTCTCTTTTACACAATTTTTAGATCCATGTCACTGCAGTTGAAAAAGGCAGTGTGGGCAGAGAGAGTGGCATCAAGTTTGGTGACTGTGTGAAGGGGTGTGTGATGGTGACTAAGAACAATGAGGAGTTTAGCAAGGAGCTGTTGATACCGGCAGGCCTTTCTCTTCAAACTTATATAAACAAGTTGGAGGAATGTTTTGCAGCTGCAATTAAAAATAAGTGCAATGTTGTTCTTTTTGTGCGTAGATCATGAACACCATCGGCTCCTTCATTTGTGTTCATACAGTATCTCTTTGTGTAACCATAGTATGTTTTGTGATGATACTTTTTAATGTATAACATATATAGTAGTAGTGAGAGTATATACTGGTTCTGAGCCATCTTGTGGAGCTACGATATACTAGTTTGTGTTATACTTGACCATGAGCGGGAAGTAATTATAATTATTGTGATAAAACCGGTAATTGCAGTCTCACTGAATATCTCAAGTACTAACCTACATTGTGCACACTCCCCCTCCTCCTCCTCCCCCTCCTCCTCCTCCTCCTCCTCCTCCTCCTCCTTCCTCCTTTCTCTTCCTCTTCCTCTTCCTCTTCCTCCTCCTTCCTCTTCCTCTTCCTCCTCCTTCCTCTTCCTCTTCCTCTTCCTCTTCCTCTTCCTCTTCCTCCTCTTCCTCCTCTTCCTCCTCCTCCTCACATCCGCTCAAGCCTTTCCCTCATCGTCAGCACGTGTGAGATGACACTCCCACTGTTCTTCTCGTCTGCTTCCCAGGTCTCTTGCAACATATCCAGGGGTTGACATACTGATCTGCGATAGAGTAACTCAAATGGGGAGAAACCTGATCGGGGAACCTCGTGATATGCGTACAGTGCATAAGGTAACAAACAACTTATCCCAGCCTTTCCCCTCCATTGTGGCATACTTATGCAGCATAGACATCCAGTCTGGGCATGATACGGTGTTGTACGGATAGGATGAACATGGAGCATCCAGTAGATCTCTGAGTAATTGCGATGTGAAGTTACTGCCCTGATCTGTTAGGATTTCTCTTGGCACACCCACTCTAGAGAAGAGTTGGACCAGTTACCCTGCTACACACCCTACATCAATGCATCTAATGGAAAGGCCTCAATATAACGGGTGGCATTATCGCATACCACCAGGATGTATATCTTTCTCAAGTAACTTCTGAGGAGTGGCCCCACAATGTTCATTGCAATCCTATGAAATGGTTGCACTATCTCCGGCAGGGGCATCAGGGGTGCTCGGTGACTTTCCCGAAGTACAGCTGTCACAAGTCCAAAAACTCCTGCAGTAAAATGCCACGTCTCTGTATAATGTAGGCCAATAGAATCTCTGAAGGATCCTGCTCGCTGTCTTGCCTTTGCTGAGGTGACTTGCAAGGGGAATAGAGTGAGAGAGTTTGAGTAGAGTACCTTGACACTGTTTCGAATGTTCGCAATCCATTGTCTCTGGGTCCTGCCCGGGAAGGCTCCAGTGCCGATAGAGCAGTTGATCTTTTCTGAACAAAGCTACTCTCACTGACCCTCTGTCCTGATGGCTTGCAAAGTAATATCCATTTCTTGCAACTCCCGTAGCTCAGCCTGTGTGATATACTGCACACACTGGAGGTGGTGGCTCTGTTCCCTCCTACCAGCCTGTGCCCCTCTCTTCACGACATCTCCTATGCTCTGAATGCTTGTCAGATGATTCTTCACTCGACCCGCTGGGAAGAAATCATCATGGAGGTGAGACATGAACATACCATGAGGTTCATCTGGATTCTCATGTCAGGCGTCAGCTGGTTCCTCCACTTGGTTTGGCTGTACCCTGACCTCTCTTGTTGTTTCACATGCTCCATCTCTTTTTGGTGTTGCGCTTAGCCTGAACCCCTGTAGTAACAACCATTGCATCGCCTGTAAGTTTTATAGGTTCACTGCCAAGAAGTGTCATCAACTCGGGCACTTCAGTCTCTAGCAGCATGGACCTTGGCATAGTGCTCAATATAGCAGCTTCCACCTCCCTCCACCTGTACCTGAAACGATGTTAATGAGTAGGACACAGTGTCTCCATGTGCACATCGAATGGCATTCCCTCGAGAAACTTCTCCATTGGCACCAGCTCATGCTTACCAGATTTCTGGAAGAGCCTTTATAATATATCCAACAAAATATCAGTAACAACATGTGCTCAATACAGCAGCTTCCACCTCCCTCCACCTGTACCTGAAACGATGTTAATGAGTAGGACACAGTGTCTCCATGTGCACATCGAATGGCATTCCCTCGAGAAACTTCTCCATTGGCACCAGCTCATGCTTACCTGATTTCTGGAAGAGCCTTTATAATATATCCAACAAAATATCAGTAACAACATGACCTTCTACCGAACCCGGTTTTGGTGATTCTGGTCCTGGGTTGACTCTTTGCTCCTTTATCACCAATGTTCCATGATATCAACCCTCCTCGCCATACAGAGGAGTGCCTTCTGCAGATAATTTGCGGAGTAGTGGCCTTTCTGGTGACATTTGAAGCATGTGATGTACTGAAGGTCCCTCTTCCTTTTGTCCTTCGAGTCTTGGGTGAAGCTTCCTGGTTCCTCTGTCTTCATCCTTTTTTTAATCCTTGCTGTGCTGTCCTTTAGCTCATGTCCCGGTTCTTGCAAAAATGACAGCGCTTTATTGGATCTGAATGTGGAAGTCTCACTTCTCCCCCACTCTTGCCTCGATCTTGCTGCCCTCTAGCCCTGACATAGTGGTCAGCCAATTCTCCTGCTTCCTGACTTGTCTTTGACTTCCTCTCTTTGACGTAGATGCAGATGTTGTTGGGTAAGGAGTTCATCAGCTGTTTCTCGACAATTGTATCTCTTAGCTCATCTTTCCACTTGTAGTCCTCCATCCACTTGGCAGCCAGGTCGTCTAACCCGGCCAACAGCTCTCGATTTGTCCCAGCTCTATCGCATGGTTGATCAAAAATTCTGGCGATAACTCTCTTCATTCACGTCGTACACGTCGTAAGACCAAAAATTGCCTTTTTCAACAGGATATAGTCTCCTACTCGAGCCTTCACATAGCAGTGTATGCCTGCCCACCAACTGTGGAATGCCTAGCTCACTTGTTGAATCTCGTAGGCTACCACGTGCCACTCAAACATTGTAAAGTACGCCACGATATCGTCCTCCTCTGATAGTTTTGAGCCCTTCATATCTTGGTTCCCTTCAACTCTTGTGGCTGATACGTCACCTTGTTTCAGGATCCTTGTCACCCAGCCCTAAGTGTGTCCATTTGTCTCTGCTTATGTTTCCTAGCACTCTGTGCCGCTCCCATAGCTGCTCCAAATCATATTCCCATTGAACTGCAGCTTCTGCTGCCTCTCCCACAACTGCTCCAAATCATATTCCCATTGAGCTGCAGCACTCGCTGCCTCTTGCGCATCTCCTGCGTCATTAGCAAAATCCATGATTGAGCAACTGCTGGCCCTTTTGGATCACTGCTGGGATCCCTGCTCTGTTCTTCCATCATCCTCGATCTCGCACACGTTTTCACAGATGCTTGTACCACCTTTTAAAGAGAGCTCCTGATCAAGTTGTCGATCTGCTATCACTTGAACTCATTAACCACAGGATGTGTCGTCAATCGATATGCGAAATTATCCCCCTGCTTCCACTAAATGTGATGGATTGTCACCGAAGTTTCAAAGGTACTGCAATGAATCTCCCATAGTGTAGGCCAATTCTTACACTATACAGTAGCAATAAAGACGGAACACAACTCGGTTGGACAGACTCCACTTGATGCAGAGCACTAAGAGCTAACAAAAAAAACAGCACAGGCAGTAGCTGGTAGATAACAGCCTTTTTATAGTCACAGCAGCACACAGCAATGTTCTTGCAGAATCTTGAAACGCACATCAATGGGTGCAGGATTAATCTTGCAGCATGCAGCAGCAGGATCTAGCAGGTTTGTGCAAGTTTTGTGCAAGATCCTGCAGGCTGTTGGTATGCCTGACCAGCTATACTAACCACAAGCTACACACGTTATACTCACACATAAACAACTACACAATGTTCGAAGTCAATCCATCACAGGTACAGACTTAACCTGTGTTGATGGAGATGGAAGTGAGCGGTGTTAGTCTGGGTTGATTGGTGAACACCTTGTCATGGCCAGCAAGGAGCTGAAGTAGTTCCTCAGTCTGGGTCAGTAGCAGTTCCGGGTTTACTGTGGGTGGATCTGTTGAGTGTGTGGCTGACCACTCAGGGATGTCCTAGTGGTGTATATGACACCATGACAGAGCTGAGCAGGCAGACCGCCAAAGGGTACTCCCACCTGCAGAGCATTTGATATGGTACATGCGAGAAGGCTTCCTAGACCCCCTGCCGTCCTGACATGGTGGTATGTGGTTGGGAAGAGGACGTCAGTGACGGGAAGCAGCCTCTGCCATTTCTCCAGCAGCTTGTGGGCGTATGATGGCAACAGCACAAGGACCATATCGTCTGCCATGAATGACCTCTCCCTGGCCTTCTGACTTCAGTTTCTGCTTGTTGTCCTATTCCGTGATGGAGGCGATGTCTCTGGCTGCTTCAAGCCATGAGTAGGTGGCCATTATGTGTGAGATGATACTGTCAGGTCAACTGGCAAGTTCCTGCCATTCACAGGGATTTTTCGAAATGCAAACAATAAGTAGGGCATATGACTTGGTTATATCTTACAAGTAAACTGCTCTTGAGCATTGTGTTATATCGCTACACCATTTCATCGGTCTCCGGAGTAACTCAATGTCTTAATGGAATGGATGCCGAAGAGGTCATAGAAGTGGTCCATCAGTTGGCTGTTGAAGTTTAGCCCCCTGTCTGTTAGGATCTCTTCTGCCAGACCAACCCTCGAGAAATATTCCACCAGACATGTCGTTGCATGTGGAGAGGTAGGGTATCTGGGTATCTGGAGTAGTCTGCAGTGGTGAGATATGCCTGTGACCCTCCTCAGTGTCTTGCAGAGGTCCCACCATGTCATGACGATGCGGGTAAAGGATGCAGAGATGACTGGGAGTGGACCAAGCGAAATCTTCCTGGTAAGTTCCCTGTGCCATGCGCTGGCAGGTCTGGCAGCGACTGCTCTTCGAGACAGCCTGTCTCACTACCCCCCCCCCCCCCAAATGGTAAAGGATTCTGTTGGTTGTCCTCCTGCGACTGAAGTGACCCACACAAGATGCCATTTGGGCCATACTCTCTGTAGCCATGTGGCAAGATGACCTGGTCAAGTGGCTCACTCTGGTGAGGTGGGGTCCAGCTGCATACCATGATGCCCTCACACAGAGAGAAAGGGACTATCCACTCCTTTTACTTCTTGTGCAAGATGTACAGTGACCGGTCAGCAGACTGGGCTTCCTCGAGCTGGTCAGGTCCAACGTCAAGGCACCTGCTGTCCTTACACGGCTGCATTACGTCAGTCAAGCCTCTTCTGGTGGCAGGATGACGGTGCCTGTCAGAGACATAGATGAAAAGAAAGTGTGCAAGGTTAGGCATGATGCAATGTAGGGAAATCAGTACTGACTTGACTGTCTGGGACACTGTCTTGTCACTATCAGACATTTTCTCTTGGTACTACATGGATACTGGGTCCAGGAGGGAGATGAGATTGGCTGTCCAGTGTTCGGGTGGGACTTCATATAGGGTCATGTGGCTTTGGAAATTATTGAGAAACATTTCCATGTCACAAACATCGGTGATGGGTGCCAGTCTGGGTGCATCCCAGGCTCCTCCCATGTCTTGCTTCCTCATGTGTGTCAGCTATTCATTCAAGGCGGAGTGCTCCATATGTTTGGGTTGAGTCTCCTCATCTTTGAGTCTGCGAGTTTCAGCTTCAGTTTTGGCCCAGTCCATAGCTTCTTGGTTGGCCTCCAGGAGCATCCACCAGCGATCTTCTTCAGCTTGTTGAATCTACTCCTGCAGAGCTCTCTCGGCTATTCAGTCTTCCTTACAGACTTCCTCCAGTTCATCTTCTGCTCTCCCAGCCTCCTCAGCTCTGATACTTTTCTACACCTCCTTTTCATGCCAATTCGGCGAGCTTCTTCATGTTTCTCTTCATGCATGCTCTGTCACTGCAAGTCATATCTCTGCTCTGTCAGTTTGTTGCATCATCATGAACGTGTTCATCATTTTGACCATGTCCATGAGCAGTTTTTCTGCGTAGTGGCTGTGGGTGATGATTATATGATTAGTTATTATTAACATTGTTGTGGTTATATTATAGTTATCGTTTGCTATGACAACACCCCTGTTTAGTGTACTATAAAATACCATGTTTTGATTTATGAAGGAGTTGAGTGCTTTTGATAATGTACTATAACAAACTTTACATTCTTCTTCTTTCGTTTGCTCTCTCGCTCGTCAACGTCAGATCACCAACTCTGTCGAGGACAGCCACGCTCGTGTCTCGTCGTCCAGACTGGCTATCCCAGGCTCGCCATTGGGTGGACGGTGTAGGGGGCAGGACTCGATGACGTGATCGACTGTCTGTTCCGGGTGCCCACATTCACACGCGGCCGAGTCTCTCAGTCCCCATTCTTTCATAGTACCAGCTAACATAGTACAGAATCATTCACAAAAGAGTGCTGCCTAGGTTGTCTGGTTTCAGAGTCGGCTGGAGTGAGAGGTAGGTCACAGGTACTGTCTTTACTGGCAATTTTTGACCTAGTCCTGCTAGTCATGCTCATAAATTCTAGGAGGGTAGGTAGGCAGAAACAAACAGATGCACAAGAGCATTTACACAACTCTGTAGAGGCAGAAGTCTTCTGAGTACGGTGCTTGGCAGGGGCAAGGAATCATCTCTGGTAGCTGTCACCAGTGTTGGGGGATTAGGTGAGGCTGCGGGATGAATGGACAAGGATGGATAAGGAGATTATCGAAGGTGATTCACTCAAGATACAACTCAGCTGGTTCTGCCTGGCCTCTCTGGCAAGCTCCTTTAAATAAGCTATATACCAACCAGAGTCCCAGTCGGGACCTTATTTGTAATATGCATACTTAAAACAGTTGCGTAGGTACATGTAAATGTGCACTCTAGTGGTTAGTACTTTGATGTTTGTGTGGTGTGTGTGTGTGTGGGGGGGGGTTCTCCATGGGCTGGGAATCCTAACAATCATATTCAGAACTCGGAAGAATCAGGGCAAACTATGTGGCTGCATTGCAAGAGCAGCACAGCATTGCTCCTATGGTAGAACCTTGAAGGAGATGCTAAGAGACAGGTAGTTTGTAGAGTCAATCACATGCATTCAGAGGAAGCTATTAGCTGAGAAGGACCTTATGTATGTATGACTAGGAATTCTCCCTTGCCCAGTCCATTAAGGCAATTGAGAAGGTTTCTAAGAGTCTCAAAACACCCCCTGCAGGACTCAAATATCCGACTCACTCCTCTCCTAGCATTAGGAACAAGGCTAGTAACCCTTAAGCATGGTAACCGATGTTAATGATCTAACCTCGCTCCAGCAACAGGTACGGTGTGTTTGCTGTAAAAGAAAGGGCACCTTGTTCGAGTTTGTAAGGCCAAAGCATGAGAAAAAGCCCAGTCGACACAAAGGAGAGCCAACTTTTCCACATTGCCTGGATACTACAGGACAAGCAAGAGTACAACCTGTTCGCAATAAGGGACCCTCAATGTGACCCTGTGAGAATCACTGTGTATTTGTACAAAGTACCCATCCAGATGGAACTGGATCCTCGAACACAACTTAGTCATGTCGAACAGCAAGGTCAAGTGGCACCGATCCTTCTCATTCCAAGTTAAAGACCTATACTGGACAAAGTATTTACCTTGTAGGAAAAATATTAATGCAAGTCGGGTATTATTACAAGGATGGTCCACACAGTGACGAACTTGATAGCCTCACAAAATGGTGCAGAACAATTGTGCATTGTGAAAATAGCGAATTCAAAATGGCTGTCGGTGTGTAATTTTTCTATTGTCCAAGAGTTTACAATTAGGCAATTTTTTGACCAAAGGTTAGAGAATTTCTTGGAAAAATATTCGAATGGCTGCCATATTACCATCAAAATACTAGTTCAATTACCATCAAATTCAATTTATACACTCTAGATTGTTGATGTACTAATGAACTTTTTTGTAACTTTAACAAATACGACCATCAAACATGGCTGCAAACTCGAGTTGTAGAACTAATTTTCTTAATTTCCAGAAGAGGTATTTAATTATTCTTGATGAATGCTAGAGCATCCAGTCAAAACATCGAGAGAGTAAAATTCAAGTTGGTTATTGAGAAGGTCATTGTAATTTACATTTTATTCTTTACAGAGTTTCTTTCTGGTGGATTGTAAATTCAAAAGTGGCTGTTCAGGTCTCAAATGCTCAATTTTCTGGCTGACAAGTCATTAATCGCAAGTATCAATTCAAAAGGTGCGCCTATGCTGTATTGTAAAATTGTTTACATCTTAACTTCCAGAAGAGTTGTCTGGGTGAGGTCCTTCTTAGTACTTACAGTAACTTGTACATGCCATCTCAGCCTGAATGCACTTCAAAATCCAGCTTATCATCTTTCAACTTGACATCCGTACTTTATAAGAGTTCCTGGCGAGATTAGATATTCAGATACCTGCTTTCAATATTGTCAATGTTGGTCATAATGCTAATTAAAATTGAAATTCAACCCAGCAATACCACTAATGTATGTAATAAACTTAAGTGTTAAATGATTATTCAATTGTCTACAACATCTCTCTCTCCCCCTCCCCCCTCCCCCCTATACTGCAACAAGAGTAGATAGGAAAAATACAGTTAACTTTATACCTTGCACATCCACTACGAGTTCAGTTGATAGTTGATAGCCTTTAGCCTGTTACTTGCTTCGAATGCAGGAACTCTCTTCGGCTGTCTTGCACCCACGTTTTGTGGCGAATCAGTCTTCATCTAGGTGTAAGTCACATCCATTCTTTCTTGACAATGCTTGATCATCAGATCCAACACATGTGTCGGGGTTGTCATCGAGCACACTTGGGTCAGGGTTACCAATGTGACAGTTGATTTCTAGTGGGTAGAGTTGTGGCACTGGATGTTGAAGGGTGATTGAATTGGGTTCTCTTTTGTGGATACGCTCCTGATGTCTCCATCTCATCCATCAATCATTTCCCCACCTTCACCTTCCAGAATTCCCGGGACCCCCCCTTTAACTGTGCACCACAATGAAGTCTCTCACCTTCCAGAATCCCCGGGACCCCCCCTTTAACTGTGCTCCAATAGATATTCATTTCTTTATCTGTTCCAAAACTGGTTCAGGGTGTTATTGAGGTGCTTCATTCTCTTGTTTTTGAGGTGAGTGGAAACTCATCATCAATATCCTCATTGTAGGAGATGTTGTCTGGCAAACTTGTGACACATCTTCCAATGAACAGGTGAGAGATTCCTCCGAGGTTAGAAGACATCTATGGGAGTTGTACGGAGTGATTCATTTCAATCTCAGTGATTGCAGTCAACAGTTCATCATGGAGAACTTCACCTGACAGATCATCTTCTTCAAACACTGCTTGGTGGATTTTACCATTCTCTTAAATACTCCTCCCCCACAAGGGTGCCCTCTCAATGTTGAATGATTATTCAACACTGACTCCAGACAATGTAGTGTCAGACTCTTTATGAGCCTTTGCAGACTTGATCATATTAGCTTTCACTTTAAAGGTCCTCCAATAGTCAGAAGCACTTCTTCCAAAAAAAGCTTCTCCCTGAGCTGAACCTCACTGTCGCAGGTGACTACGGCTTTGTAAAAATAAAAAATTATATTCTATATAGCTGAATTCAAACTCTATTTACACGACAATTTTTACGGCGGTTGGGCGGAGGAAAGTTGAAGAAATTATATTTAAAACACGAACGATTTTCAGTCGGATGATATCAGCAATGGAGAAGAGACTGTCAATAGCTGAAATTATTTCCCAAGTGACTGGGGCAGCTTGGGACATCTCTGATGATGAATCAAGCAATGAAGAATGTGAAGGCATCCATTGCTACCTCAGAGAAAGTCGCAAGGTTCTCCTTTGCATTATGGAGGATTGTCAATTTATGAGGGTATGGGTTGACATAACATTTGTATAGTAATGTATATTCCTAGGTTCTTAGAAGCAAAAGAAAGCAGCTATCTTATGAGCCATATATCGAGTCCATAACATGAACCATGGAGAAGGTATGGGACTCCAAATCATGACCATTGTTTGCATAATTATATTCATATTATGTGGTCAGTTTATGGTCACACATTTTGACCACGACTTCTAAAATAATCATGCTAACACATGACTAAATGGTAAATTTGTTCAGCTAAATACCTGATTTGATATTAATTTTTTAATGTGGCTGTGTTAAATTTTCACAATGCTGACAATGAGAGGGTTAAGAAAGGTCTTGGTAGATATGTCGGGATCTTTCCACACCTTCCTTGTTCTCATGATGTCAGTAGCCTTGACAGATAGAGGTCTGGCAAAGTCCACTCCAGTATATGTAAATTGTAGTTCTTCTTTCACTAGGAATGTGGGTAGTGGTGGTGGTCAGAGCAAGGCATTCCTTCAAAGAGTACGATGATGCAGCTTGACAAAACTTCCCTTCTTCACAATCCAGTATTTAGACCTCAGCTCTGACAAAGTCTCCTTTACCCTCTCATGGAGGACCTTAATGTGAACATTTTTCGCAGTCAGTGCAGTGAAGTGATGTCCTTTGTGCAGCAGTATTGGGTGTTTTGCAGTAAAGCATTAGAAAGCCTCCTCCATCATCTCTATATACTGGCTTCATAAAAAAGAGTCATACATGTAATAGCCTTCTCCAGACTTCAAACTTTTGATCCCTCGCAAACAATTTTGATTCAATGATCCACAATTGCTCTGCTTCTGAGATCTCTTCCACCCCTATCATGGGAGTTATGGAACTGGTCTTGGATTTCAGCATCTTCACAAAATGTCTCAAAGATTGTTACACTATCACCGACTGCTATCAACTCATCTCCAGAGAGATTATGTACCGCCAAATCCCTGACCACATCGCTGCCTTTGTTCGATCACAGAACCCAACTACCGACCGTGTCTTCTCACAGGCAGTTGATTCCTACGTCTCAGGCCATCACATGGAAACAGTCGTTGCAGACCATCACATGGAAACAGTCGTTGTGGAAGGCCCACTCGAACCCCCAAAATCGACCTCCATTCGAACCATCTTATCAACCGCAGCCTCACCAGACCCACTCCTCCTATCTGGAAGAACCACCTGCTGAGTCTGAGCCAAAGCCAACTTACCCTTCCGAACTAGAAACTGATCACTCCAAAGCTGTAACGACCACCCCGCTCAGACAGATGACTTCAGCAACCCAAGAAGGACTTAAATAAGTAATTTGATGCCACTAAATTGCAAAGGTTAGGGACATCTGAGTGCTCTTTGCCCGGAGAAAACCATCTACAGAGTTGAACAGAAGTAACAAAATCTTCCGAACCAACACAACTCCCTTCTCTCTTTGCCATGGGAAAAATTAACAGCCTACCTGTCCGATTTTTCCCCTCTACAGTGAAGCTGATGTCACAGTCATCAATGCTGACCTCATCAAGCAGCTCCAGCCAGATGGCCTCGACACTTCTGTGGACCCCCCTCCCATTGTCATCAAGGGTGTCCACACCCCTCTTACCTCTCTACCTGCGACCCACCTCACCTGTGAACTACTGGGCTCCAATTTCCACATGTGGATTGCCATATCTGATGACATCAAGCATGATATCTTGCAAGGTAAGGATTGTCCCATCTTATGTGATCTTGTGGCAGCAATCACAGAGATTTCCAAAGAGGTCCTAGAGGTTCATCAGACTCGACAACAGTGCAGAGAAGACAACTATCAGCAAGAACTGCACAGCAGCATCCCCTGTCAACCCTAATCCACTCTCAAATCTGATAGGTGAGGATTTCAACTTCCTTCAAACCTACCTCTCCTTATCGACAGACCAGACCTCCCCGACCGATGACATTGATCCTCCACTGCAACCTAACAACAACTCCCAGGCTCTGCACGATGACCAGCTACAGGGTCAGACTCTAGCTGACCTTTTTTTGGAGTTCTGTTGACAAAGAAAATTCAGTTGTCAACAATGTTCTACACCGCCAGACCACTGACCAGTTGGGTAAACCTAGGCTACAAATAGTTCTCCCTCTCAGCCGATGAGAACAGGTCATCTAACTGGCTCACTTGACCCCAATGGCAGGTCATGTAGGTTCCAACGGGCCTAAATACAAAATACAAAAGGTTTTTTTTGGCCAGGTATTAAAGAATGCATGTCAGTCTTGCTCCAGGTGCCAGAAGACAGCCAAGAAGATCCATTGGAGGCACCAATGATTTTACCACCACCTCATATTACCAGACCTTTCAAAAAGGTAGCGATCGATGTTATCGGACCTCTTCCTCTAAGGAAGAAGAACAGATACATCTTGACCTATATCGACCTTGGATCCAGATATCCCGACACAGTACCCCTCCGCACCACCACCTCAAAGGTGGTTGCCGAGAATTTGCTTAATATTATGTCCCACCTTTCTGTTCCCTTAGAGATCCTCTCAGACAGGGGAAGCAATTTCTTATCTGGAGGTATGCAAGAGACCTTCCGTTTCTTGGAGTTCACCACTCCAAGACTACCCCTTACTGACCCCAGTCTAATGGAGCCTCGCTTTCATCACACCCTCCTCCAGATGGTCTGCAAGGTTGTGGATGATCACAGTGATTGGGATGACTACTTGCCATACCTACTGTAGTGGCTAGAATGAAGGAAGAGTACCTAAACAAAGGTTTTAATCAGCTAAATATGAGTACAGGTCTAGAATAACAAAATGGTGACAACATGAGGTAATGGTGTGCGTTAGTGAGACAAGATTAATAAAGCGCGTGCAGTGGGTACAAGGAGTACAGAGTTTAAATTCTAGCATATCAATCTTCAATCACAACATTCACCCATTTCTTCAGAAATGAAGGACAAGTCGGTCCACAGGGTTTCAGTTATGCTCTGACCGCCGTAGGGGTACATACGGACCCAGTGTGCTAGGAGGAGCAGGGATTCCTTCCAGCCATCTCAGAGGAGTCCAGAGTAGCCACAGAGAGGAGGTTCGGCTCTTCCTCAAGTGAGGGTCCAGGCTGTATTGGTACACAAGGTGGTAAACGGTTCATTGGTTCACCGCATGGCGCTAGGTGTCTAGTGGATACAGTTGTCTTCTGGCCATCCGGGTAGCATACATTGGTATAATGCGAGTTCACCCCAAGGAGCTCCACCTCATCGACCAGAGGCTGGCGCGAACGTGGCACTTGAGGTATACAGGCCCAGGGGTAGTCAACCAAGAGGGAACCGAATATCCCATCGTGGAACGACGGGCGAAACGGAGAAAGTGCTCGTGCGGAGTCTCAATGGTAGCAGTACAAAGAAGAGACCGTAAGGAACGGAGCACATCAGGAATAATCTCCTGCCAACATTTGATGTGTAGATTCTTGGATCGGCAAGCCATAGTGACGACTCTCCATACAGTTTCATTATGCTTTTCCACTTGTCCATTACCAGCAGGATTGTAGGGGGTAGTGTGGCTCACAGCTACTCCTTTTCCGGTGAGGTAAGAATGTAGTTCATGACTTACAAGAGAAGGTCCTCGATCAGAGTGTACAAAAGCTGGCATCCCGAAAAGTGTAAACAGCAGTGATAGGCACTTGATAACAGTACTCGTATTCATATCCGGACAAGGAAAAACAAACGGAAAGCGAGAGTAGACATTGAGAAAATATACATTTTTGTTATTAGAAAGAATGGGTCCCTTAAAATCAATATTCAATCTCTAAAAAGGCTGAGTCGCTTTGATGAGATGACTCTTGCCAGGTCGGTGGTACCTCGGCTTGCACTCACAACAGATTCGGCAAGCGTTAGTCATTCTCTTGATCTCTTCAACAGAACTTTTGTACCCGGACGAAATAGGACATCCTTGTGATCCAGGATGGCAGAGTGACTGATGCAGTTGA
The DNA here is from genome assembly GCA_028752905.1 of Cladorhizidae sp. MBARI D1340-BT2. Taxonomy (NCBI): domain Eukaryota; kingdom Metazoa; phylum Porifera; class Demospongiae; order Poecilosclerida; family Cladorhizidae; species Cladorhizidae sp. MBARI D1340-BT2. The sequence goes on from JAQNBH010000001.1 coordinate 17,239,778, forward strand.
TACAGTGAATCACTCAGAACAGCAGCACATGAGCTTCGAGAAAAAGCGTCAGGAGGTACATTCTCTTTAGCCGGACGATATACTATGTCGAAACTGTAACACTAAAACAGGACAGCTCAACTCACCATCGCATGCTCTTGTCATTCTTGATCTTCCCTTTGTGCCACTGGTCAAACATATAAGACACAGACTTCTGATCAAGCCTTTAGGCTGAAATGCTTCTCCGTGAGGTAATGCTTCCAGTAGCGTATGGACTCAATGGTAGCTTGAGCCCCTTTTTCGACCGATGGGTGCCTGTCTTCCGGTCCTTGTAGAGTCCTTGAGAAGAATGCGACAGACCGCCCTGCTTAGTTTAGAGTCACCGCTAAGGTTACTTCCAAAACATCGGTCTCCACTTCAAACGATAAGTATTCGTCAATGGCAGTCACAACAGACTCTTCAATGCTTTTCTTGAGGCTTTCAAAAATGGCCACGGCTTCCATAGACAACGGGAAAGTTTTGCAAGAGTTAATAGGTTTCATTCTGTCGGAGAACCCTGGAATCCACTGAGAATAATATGTAAATAGTCCTTTTACACCTATTGAGCGACTTCATACTTTTGAGGACAGGGAGCTCCCTCAAACATTCAGGATCAGGGCGAATTTCTCCCTCTTCCACAATACCTCCAAGAATAGCTAGGCGCCTCATCTAGAACACACTCTTTTCTTCATTGTAGGTAATATTCTTCCTTTTTTCAGCCTCAAGGAAATGCTCCAAATTGGCATCGTGCTCTTCTTAGTCCTTCCCACAAATAGTAATGTCGTCTAAATAACCAGTTAGGCCCTCCTTTCGAACAAAATCAGTCATTTCGCGTTGGAAGCAGGCGACTCCGTTAGTGACACCAAAAGGGACTCTGGTGAACTGGCGTAAACCACCACAAGCCTCAAAAGCTGTTCCTCAATGAGAGGAACTTGGTGATAGGCACTACGGAGGTTGATAGTACTGAACACCCTCCTATATTGGGCAATGCCATTTATTAGCTCGTTTATGCAAGGGAGATCTAGTTGTGTAAACCGGCTGATGGTTTGCGAGTAATCTACAGCCATACACTTCTTGCGGTTTTCTCCTTTTACACCTACTTGGGTACGCCAAGGAGATAAGCTGGGTTCAATAATTCCTTCATCTAGTAGCCTTTTTACTTCTGAAGAAATGAATACAGAGTCGTTGCGACTATATTTGTGTGACTTTGTGGCAATAGGGCGACAATCATCAGACAGATTTGCAAATAGTTGGGGAGGGTCCATATTTAGGGAGCTCAGGCCACAAATGGACAGAGAGTGTTGAGAATCACCATGTTTGAATATGTTTGAATATTACACTTTTACGACGTGACTGAAAATCGAGACCTAGTATCAGGTCAGCGCATAGTTCCGGAAGGACTGACAAGTGTAAATTATGATATATCCTGTGATATATCCTGTCCTCCAACTCGAGCAAAACGAAAAACAATTTTTATCACTTCGAACAGTGTCTTTCTAGTCGTAATTCCTGTTTTTGGAAACCCTTATTTGGAGGAAAGCTGCACAGGCATCTATGCTTATCTGGAATTTGTTCTGAATGCCTTCACCCATTGAGAAAGGACATACTCCTGAATGACTACCAAGTTTTATTGTAGACATAGAGCAATTTAGCTTTGCCTATATAGCTTTTGTTTGCTTCCCTCAATAGAGCTGTATGTTATGCCAAACTGCAGCTTATTCTATTTGCACTGAAGAGTTTAAAGTTAATTCATGGAATTTTTTTATAGCTATTATGTAATAAAAAAACCACACAAATAAATGGGGTATCCATCAGTTGTACAACCACTACTGCTTGCCTATCATGAGGATCATGGTCAGTATCCTTAACATTACTTCCAACTCATATTTTGCAGAGGTAGAACTGGGATATCCTAGAATTTATGGCCTTCATCTTGTTAGCAGTAACGAATGGAGAGGTATTTCGTACATGTGATCGGTTCCGAATGCAAACAGAGAGTGTTCTGCAGTTTTTTTAATTCAAATTTAAATTTTGATTGTGATAAATGGGAATCAGTTATCTTTCACAGCTGAGCTTAATCTGTGAGAATGATTTAAGTGCTCTTCAGTTAGACTAGGAGCGGTGTAGACCTGCGTGTGTTAGCTGCACTCTAGTGCTATCAAGGACTGATCATGCATCATTCCAATACTATAATTTCAACGAAGTTTAGTGCAGTATAGCAGAGAGCACAAAATGACCTAATATATATAGGCACTCCACGACAGCAAGCATGAATGGTAATGCTTTGTCAATTCTGTCCTCTCTTGTCCTATAATCGCTATTATATTGATATATACCTCAAAAGATAGGGCTCTCTGTCAAGGTTTCTTCTCTGCTGCATCTCTAAAAGAACACATGTACCACACATGCACCTTCCGCATTTAGTCTAGTCTGTTCCATGGTTACTGGTAATAACTTAGATTTGAAATGAGTCCCATAAGTGTCCTTCACATTAAAAATCAATCCTGCTAATTAGGCGCCTGGTAAAAATTATGAAAATCCACCTAATGATAGATATTCAATCTGACCCACCCACAAAATTTGTCGAATTATTTGACACCATCACACTCAACCTCCACTTTTCCAGTCCAAGGCAGAACAATCTTGGGCTCTATTTTTCCTAGCTCAAACCCACAGGTTGAAGAGTTGAGAGTGATATCATTATTCATTATTCTCTGAGCTTGAAGAAGAAACTGAGCTTACAAGACAAAAATGTTTTTTTTTGTCTTAGGAGTTACACTGGTCTAGACATAACATTGTATTGTTTCATGTAAAAGAGCTATGAATCAGTACAGTATCATGCAATCGGTATAATTGACATCATATTCTACAAATTATACTGATGTCTTAATGCTCATATTATAATAGTGAATATAATTTTCTTATGGATGAAGTAACTGTTGTGTTACTGTTTACAATGACTGGAAGAAACACCAAGTGAGAGGAAAAAGGAGACTCTTTAGGTAAAAAAGAGAGGTCTACGCTACTATCATTCCTAGGTACTGCATCATCTCCCCGAGCCCAAGTCAGCCTACCGTGATGTAGCACTTGCTCTTCGCATGCTTCACTAAGCTCTGCCTAGCTAGAGTTATAGAGGCAAGTTGACTGTTTCGACAGAGTGAACACGCCACACCTAGCCACGCACGCCTCGACCCGGTGATCGACCCTAAACTGCCGAAGGAGCAAGCTGGCTTCCGCCGCGGAAGATCAACGGCGGACCAGGTGACCCTCCTCACCCAGGACATCGAGGACTCCTTCCAGAGGGGTGATAAGTTGGGCGTCGTCCTCCTCGATCTCACAGCGGCGTACGATACTGTCTGGCTGTGCGGACTCCACCTTAAGCTGCTCCAGACAGTCCCCGACCGGCACATGGTGGACTTCATCATGGAGATGCTGACCAACCGCAGCTTCACCCTCCACACCAGCGACGGCCAACACAGCAGGCTCAGGCGACTGAAGAATGGCGTCCCCCAAGGCTCCGTACTGGCTCCGATGTTGTTCAACATCTACATCCACGACCTTCCCGACACGCTGTCGAAGAAGTACGGATACGCAGACGATCTCGCCATCATGATGTCTGAAAATGCCTGGGAGACGATCGAATCGGGGCTCACGGCTGACATGAACACCCTGTCAACGTACCTCATGAACTGGCGCCTGAAGCTCTTGGTGGCCAAGACCATGTCCGCCGCTTTCCACCTCAACAACCGGGAGGCAGGCCGAGAGCTGAACATCATCGTCAACAACAACAGACTCCAGTTCCAGGCCGAGCCGACATACCTCGGGGTCAAGCTAGATCGTACCCTCACTTTCCGCCAACACCTGGAAAGCCTGTCGGCAAAGATATCGGCCCGCACCGCCCTGATACGCTGCCTAGCTGGTACCACCTGGGGTGCCTCGACCAAGACGCTGCGCATCTCTACCCAGGTGCTGGTATTCTCCGCCGCGGAGTACTGCTCGCCTGTCTGGTGCAGGAGCACTCACACCAAGAAGGTCGATACGACGCTAAATACCGCCTTGCGAACGGTCTCGGGCTGCCTGCGTGCCACACCTGTTGACCATCTACCCATCCTCGCCGGCATCGCCCCACCAATGCTGCGACGCGAAGCAGCCGTCCTGGCCCTGTCCCGCAAGGCCATCAATGACGAGGACCAACTTCTCTACCATATCGCCACCGAGCCCCCAATACGCCAACGCCTCAAATCAAGACACTCGTTCGCGGAGCAAGCCCATCAGTTCCTGCGCTCAACACCTGACGATGTCTCGAAAGGTGGTTGGCTGAAACACCGCTGGAGGGAGAAGTGGCAGTCAGCCAGCAAGTCCAGGCTACATCGATTCGTGGAGACGCCGGACGAGCTGCCAGGCGAGGACCTACCGCGCAGGCAGTGGACAACCCTCAACCGCCTCAGAACTGGTGTCGGCCGCTTCGCCGCCAACATGAAAGAATGGGGACTGAGAGACTCGGCCGCGTGTGAATGTGGGCACCCGGAACAGACAGTCGATCACGTCATCGAGTCCTGCCTCCTACACCGTCCACCCAATGGCGAGCCCGGGATAGCCAGTCTGGACGACGAGACACGAGCGTGGCTGTCCTCGACAGAGTTGGTGATCTGATGTTGATGAGCGAGAGAGCAAACGAAAGAAGAAGACCTAGCCAATCCCCTAACTCGAAACATCCAGGGAAAGTTCAACTTCCGTGTTAAAAAAAAATCTAAGCCAGCCTTCCTGTGTTTGTTTAAGCTCTGCTAGGAACACGCTCGTCTGGACTTCCACTTGGCAAGTCTCACTCGAGAGATGGGAGCTACTGTGTAGCTAGAACTTCTCAATTTTTTACCAACCACACCCACGATACGCATTTTCACACAGGTCGCTACTAGGGGAAACACTGAACCCACCCCCTCCATAGCTACAGCCTCTCCTGGTGCTCAGTTATTAATTTATTTATTTATTATACTTTTTTGATTAATGAGCTCAGTAGCAAAACCTTACATACATGATAACATGATAGGTGGAAAAATGATTGAAGTTAGGCGAATAATTGTTTAATAAATCGTTTGAAGGAAGAGAGTGAGGATGAGGAACTAATGGAGAGTTCGAAAGATCTGTGGCAGAGGGAACGAAGGATGACTGCATGGCTGCAGTGCAGGAGAATGGGATTATGATGTTCGATGGGTGGCATTGGCGAGAAGACATGAGTGGAGTAGGAGCTAATTGGATGGAGTCTGGAGGAAAATGGTTTATTATTTTGTCAATTAGAAGAGCTTGGCCCGAGCACGTCTATTTGAGAGTGTAGGAATTTTAAGGGTGAAGAGGAGGGATGCATAGTCAGAAGTGTATTGATGAGTACAGAGTCTGAGTGCAAAGTGCTGAACATGTTCTAAGGATTTCGAATTACAAGAAGAGGGAGGAGGTGACCACATAGAGGAACAGTAACTTAGATGAGGGAGAACTAATGTTGTGATTAGCATATGAGAGGATAACTGATGGTAAAAGTTGCGATAAATTAATCATATTATTTTCCTTAATTTAGTGCATACTTTGCTAATGTGCATGTTCCAGAAGAGGTTAGAGGTGGAAGTAACTCCTAAGTATATAAATGAAGTGATGAGATCAAGGGGAGTACTGTTGAGGACTAATACAGTGAAGTATGAGGATGCGAGGGGTTTACGAGAGATCATCATGTACTTGCCCTTATTAGGTTAATTATTAGGAGATGGGAAGATAGCCATGATGATATAATGTCAATGTCTGATTGCACTGAATCTAAGGAAGAGGTTGAAGAGAATGGATAGGAGAGGAGGATGTCGTCTCCATAGAGAGTAAAGGAGATGTCAAGAGTGGGAGCTTTGCAATGTCGTTAATGTAAAGAACAAAGAGAAGAGGACCAAGAATAGATCCTTGAGGTACTCCAGAGGATGCATGACATGAAGAAGAGAGAGCACCAGAGATAGCGACACTCTGTGACCCAGCCATAAGATAGGAAGTGAGCCAACAGAGGAGGTGAGAAGGAATATTAAGTGAGGACAAAGTGTTTAAGAGTGGTCTATGCGGCACAGAGTCAAAAGCTTTCTTGATGTCTTCACAGATAGACTTGTGGGCATCCAGGGAAGCAAACCAGGATTGAGTTTTACGTTAAGTGTTGCCATTTCAGTTGAGAGACCTGGTTGAAATCCGAACTGAAGGTTTGACAAAATATCTTGTATGGTGTGTGAATAGTTAAATATGTGGCCTTGCTTATTAGGAGATTGGACGATAATCCTTGGGAAAAGACGAGGGTGGAGATGTTTTTGGGATAAGAACTACAAAGGAATGCTTCCAGTCTGTGGGTAGTAAGTACACCAGTGGAGACGGAGGAATTAAAGATAAGAGAAAGGAATTGATATGGAACATTCTGGCAGAGATAGAATCAGGGCCAGTCGATTTCTGCAAGTTAGAAGACTTACAATCTCATCTGGTGAGCAGAGATGCTCAGGTGAGCAAGGGAAGGGTGGAGGAGATGGTGTGTGATTACAGAGGGGTGGAGAAGACTTATTAAAACAGCTTGAGAAGAAGTGATTTAGAACCTCGCCTTTAGACTGAGGGGAAGCACAAGTTTGATCATGGTAAGTAAGAGATGGAATGCAAGATGTTTTTTCTTTATTGCTCTCCAAAAAGAACTATTAGCTGTCTTTGCATGTGCAAGCCACAATGTTATTATTTTGTTCCTAGCTGTTTAGCATAATGCTACCGGATTCTTATTACACATTTTTAGAGGAGAAGTGGTAAGACCAGACTAATTCCATGTCTGCATATTGACTATTCTACTGGTATAACAACTCTCCATCACCCTCTTGCTAGCTGTCCTGGCCACTCTGTTTCGTTTTGTTTTACATTTGAGGAGTATATAGCTACATGCATAGCTGAAACTTGTAAATGATTCGCTTTTCTTTTCCGGATCCTTATCGTGATTTTATGAAATTCAGTTGGAAATCTTGGTAACTCAAAAAGTTACAATAAATTATACTTGCCAACTTTCCACAAGTTAATTCAGGGACATTAATTTTTTTATTTTATTTTTAAACGAATTTTCGACCACGCCCCCTAATTAGCGTGCGCCTTTCCCTTGACCACGCCATTAATTTTATACGCGGCCTAACTAACTGGTTCATCTCATCATACAGCTGTGAGGTAGTATTCTCTGTAGATTTCTGGAAGAGGCGGTTGAATTGATCCATTGAGGGCAAGATAAAAGAACAACAGAGGTTTCGTCAGAGGATTCTCAAGCCTTGAAAGAATGCTGCTTCCAAGACAAGAAGAATGACTTCAAACCATCATACTGCCTGAGGTAACGATTCACACACTTCAGCAAGCTGAGCCATCGTGTGGGGCAATGCTTAAAAATCACCCCTGGCTCAGTGAAAAGTGAACACCATAGGATAACAAATTGCTGCTCTCTTGCTGCTATGGAAGTAGTAGAATATGTCGATGAAGAGCTGGTCAATGTTCACTGGGAGTACCTTCAAACCAGCTTTGACAACATCATACAAAGTTGGGATCTCATCCTTAATCAGTTTCTGAACACCTGACCTCACTCCTTTCATAACATTGGTGGTATCAGACACTGCATTGTCAGAGCTGAGCTCATTCTTAGTCAGTGACTCCTTCAAGGCTTGAAACAAGTTGGTAGCTATATCAATGTTCACAACAGGCATATCTAAGAATCTCGTCCGTACTTCACCTACCTGTGGATCAAGAAGCCTTAAAAGAATTATGCAAGACTTATCCCTCTTGTCATGGGATTCATCAATCATCAAAGAGAATGGACCACTTGACATTGACTCCATAACTCTCTGTGTGAAGTAAGGAGCAAGAGCTTTCTTCACTATGGTGGTGGATAATTTCTTTGCAATTTCAGAGTCTGGGAACATCTTGCTGAAAAGCTTGGTGGCATGGTCACTAGACAGAAAGGATATGTTGTGCTTAGCAACAAATGTAGCCCACCTGACCTCTGCTTCGATTACTTGATCACTTCTCTGATGTTGGAAGAGAGAGGTGATTGGAATAGTTGATAGCACAGCCGTTGACATATCCTTATGTTTCTTGCTCTTGAGGTGAGATGTGACATCATTAACGGCCACCATGGGTAACACCAAAGTCGATGGCACACAAGAGTACATCGGGCATACAAGTGACAAAATGAAGGCAAGACTACTGACATTACTATTGCATTGAACACAAGCAGCACACTGTACCCATGATGTTATTATTTACCCTGTATTTGCATCAATTTCATTATATATTACTCTTGCCTATCCCCTGAAATTCTTTGATCCATTTATTGTCAAAATGGCTCTGCAATTATCAGACGCACTTCCAATCGAAACAAGGTCAAAGGTTGTTCCGCACGCCCGCTGGGTTTATCTGAAGTTTTTCTCTGCTAAAAAGTGTCCTGTTTTTGTTGCTTTACGAGTGTTAGACTAAACTAAACAAGCTTGAGGCGAGTGGAAGCGCGTAGCTGTAAATTCCGGGACATTTCCGGGACATTTCCGGGACAAGGACACCACCCGACAAGGCTCAAAATTCCGGGACTGTCCCGGCCATTCCGGGACAGTTGGCAACTCTGCTTGAATATGATGAAGAGTCACCAATCCACGATGTGGGGACTGCAAGGCTAAACGCTCCGTGTCACAAGTAGCGGAAGGGACGAAAGTAGGGGGAAGAAGAACCTGAGGGAGGTCTAGGGTTTTTCATCGCCCCCCCCCCTGCACTTCAATCGGTCCTGGAAGGGGTGACAGTTAATCAAGCGGGGCTGTATATCCTCCGACAGCAGTGCCTATAGGGAAGCGAAGTGTCCCCTTTGTAGCCGCAACTAAAGTTGCTACTTGAAATTTTTCTAGTTGTACTCCGAGATCTTTAGCGGCTCTTCTCTGCGCAGTTGGATTCCTTCATGCCTACAAGGCTGTACCATTTGTCGAAGGTGTAGGATCATGTCTACTTCCACCCCACCACCAAATAGGTGCAACAACTCAACTGAGCAATGTCCAGATACACGGCTACCACACAGCTCGGTGATGGTCGACCTTACAGAACTAGTTGAGAAGTATGCTCAACTAGTTCCCTTCAGGATGCGAGTGGTGAATGGCTTTATGGCAGCTGATAACACGAAGGACCCCAGCTTTCTTGTTGATGAGATTTACTCTGTTCACCTAGTGAAGGAGACTAAGGTAGTGAAGGTTAGCAGTACTAATGGTGTGTACTCTATTCCTATCAACTCGCTTGCAAAGGTTGGCTTAATTCATGAAGAAAATGAGGTGACTGTGTTCAAGACCGTTGAAGATCTCATGAGTGCTGAGCCTCTACCTCAAGTTGTTGCAGTCCAGAATGACTACATCAGTCCTAGTCAAAAAATCTCTCTCAAGAAGGATGAAGTCCTGGCTATCAAGGATGTGAGCAAATCCAGAATTGGAGGGAGCATAAAAGTTATGCTCAAAGTTTTCAGTTTCCTGTCCAGGGAAACATTTGTGCTCCCAGAGGAGCTTGAAGTGAAGTTTACGACTGATCCTTACTACACCCAGCTCTACCTGACAGACATGGTAGACCACATTGCTATGCCATGTTTGGCACAGGTTTTTCCCACCTGTAACTCCTCGCTTACAAGCCTGCTCACTTCAATGAAGATTACGCTTCAAAGTCAGGAAACTCAGCGCTCAGTTATTGTTAGTCTGTTTCGTGACAATCCTACATCGAAAAAGTGCAATCTAACGAACTTCATTAATGTGTCAACAAGCATTAACATAAATGTGAGCATCATCCAGACAAACGATGCTGATGGAATTTACGAACATATTATGAAGAAGAGCAAAGATCTACTGCAAGATTACAATCCAACCAAGATATCCGCTTGTGTGGATAGTGGGACTGATGCTGCATACATGACACAAGCACAACTGCTAGCTGAGGTCAGGAGAGAAAAGGAAAAAATGACCTTAGCTAAATTTGCACCTCGGCATTACCAAAGCGTGCTATTCGGTGGAGCGCAAGAAAAGCTAGAGAGAACCTGTCAGACTCGAAGTTTATCAACATCGTCAAAACGACCTCAGGTAAGTTTGTGATGCAAGTAACTAGTGCATATCTAATTTAGTGTTTTCACTCCACTGAGCTGTCCACAACTGTGAGAATATGAGAATGCAACGATGTAATTTCTGAGTAGTATTGCTATGTAGGACTCTTAAATCATGAGTTCAGTCTGGTAGGATCATGTGAGGGGGTTGACCATCCCAATTAAATATATTCATTTGGAGTTAGTTTATTTGGATATTATTTGAGCTTGCATTTCTGCTGTGTTGGATAATGCTAGGTGCCTTAGGCCACAAGCTTGCCAAGGAAACTGCAGGATTTGACAGCTAAACGATTTGATCATATCAACAGGCCTGCTAAATTGGCCACCCTGCACTTTTTATTGGTACTTGCAGAGCCTAATATTTAACCTCCCTTCTTTCAGATGCCTCTGATCCAATGCCTACCTGCCTCCAATATTTGATATGCACAGCATCTGACCTAATTGTGAAGAAATAAGTGAGGTTTTGCTGTACATAGAGAAACTCTACCACTGCCCAACTGAATTTTGAAACAAAAGCATGGTTATACTACAGAGCTATTTCACTATAACCCTGATTGCTATTTGTAATCATGCGGGAGTGAGTGAGTCGTTTGTACGATTATTTTATACTGAATCATCAAAAATTGTTCTATAGATAATTATGTCTTTCGATCCGCTTTTAAAAACAAAAAGCTGATTAATCGATTAACTGTGTCATTAAGAAATTAAATGATGCCGAGTTATTTTCAAGTGACTGCCTTGTTCAGTACGAGACAGAAAAAAGCACCCAAAAGTTATACTCTAGGTTGAAGAGCTTGAGCTATCATCTGCCGTATAATGCAAAGTGTTTTATTCGCTACCAGATTATAGTCAGCCACACTTTAGTGGCCATTTGGAGTTCATACTCAGTGACTATCTGGCAATATTTAGCTTTAACAAATGATTTTTGTGAAGCTCCATCTCTTATAGCAACATGCACATCTAGCTTTATCTGACCTAGATGATGTCAAGTCATAGCAATGAAGGTTAAAAAAAGCCAACTATACCATGATTTATTTTGTTGCGAGGATAATTATCAAATTGTAAATCGCTAGCTAGATGAGATATAGGGCATAGACATGGTAGTAGGTAATTCTTATAAGCAGTACCCTCTTTTCTAAAAATACAATTCTATCGTACAAACACTTTTAAGCTATTTATAGTGATGCTATCTTTGCTATTGATGCCATTGGCATTTAAAGCCTACACACATGATGCCAATTGGCATCTATTGACGTTAAAAGATAAATCTTCAGAAATAGTCATTGCTGCACACATAGAAACTCTGCTATTCATGATAAACTTGAATTTTGGGGGGGAAATGTGGTTGTAGATGAGATCAATAAATTTCTCTATAACTGATAATATTATCTGAAACAATGTCAGGTGTCTTTAATAAACCTGGGTGGTATCCACCAGACACTCCACAGCAACTTTCCACCATATATACCAATACCCCTCCCTCCCCTCTGGATCCAAAATCCTATGTGACATTAACCCTTTCACTGGCAGATTTACGGAGGACTTTTTACAAAAATTGACACAATTTCACATTTTTTTATATAGAGGACCACATGAAGACAAGTACCCAACAACTATATATCAGGTGATAGCTGATGCATGAAGGGACGTTATGGTAAATTTTAGTTGCTTAGCAACAAACCACAGAAATGTGAATATTGTTATAAGAGACAGGAAGTAAAATAAAAGGGTTTATATCGGGTTTATAATATCTCGATTTCATATTACACATGAAACCAGCAATGTTAGCCAGTCAACTTTTGGTCAACAACAACAACTGTTTGTCAACAACAATTTTTTGGTTGATTATAACAAACATGAATATCATTATTGGTTGAAAAAGGTTATTTCAGCTCGGTTTCATACTCTTGAAATCAGCAATGTTAGCTAGTTAACGTTACTATTTGTCAACAAAAATTTTTGGTCAATTATATAACAAACCACAAAGATGTGAAAATCATAACAAAGAGGAAGTAAGGGCTAGGGTCCATAGTCTAAAATAAATCCATAGTCTAAAATAATAATAAAAGTATGTGCAAAGTGTGCATAACATAATTATAAATAAATATAGATAAAAAATAAAAGGGCAATGCCCTTGGCACTGTGAAGGTCTTCATGTTCAGCATAACTCAGACAAACACATAGTGCTACATTATAAAAAATATATATATATATATATAAATAATAACCTCTCCTCCAACCCTGTCTTCTCTTCTGCTGCTTCCTCATCCTCCCCCAGCTCCATGAGTGAAACTACCTTCCCAGGAGAAATAGTTCTTATTATTTTTTCGTCGCGGTTAATCCGTTTTTGCGACTTAAGTCGCTTATGCCAGTGAGCGGGTTAAAGTCTCCTGCCAACATGGAGCCAAAGTCTCGCCTTGATATGTAATTTTTTCTTCAGCTAGATGGGGTCAAAATCGACATCTTCAAAATTTTAGAAAACCTGAGAACTAAGAACCACAATAACTAAAACATAGCTAGCATAAGTCATCATTTATCGGCCGAGGTTTGCGCCTCACCTCATAACTTAGCTTGGGATCACTTTCAGAACTTGGTTTAAGGTTGCAATCAAAGCCTTAGCCTCATTAATAGCTTAATCCCAGGGTTCTTTAGTTAGGTGGGAAAGAGGTCCATAAGATCTTGTAAGTTTATCATTTATCATCGACGAGCATCAATTGTCAGCTAGGCATACAGTTTATAATAGCATAATATCAACCACTTGAACAAATCACACTGTACCTAATTTCTGGTTCAAAAAAGTGCTTCAAAATGAGCACCACTGAATTCCTTACCAGCAATTTTCGTTAAATTGTTGTCTCATTTATAGGAGTGAATTACATTAGCATAGTGGACACACTTTATTACTGTTATTATCGATATCAAGATATAATCTACACATTCCTCATGGGTCTATCTGCCACAGCAACAGCACCTCCATTCTCTTTCAGTGCCTATGCCATCATCATAACAATAAAAGAAGACACAACACAGGTTAAGTATGGATTGTCTTATCTATCTCATCTTGGGCTTTCTTTTGCTTTGGTCGAATGCTGTAAATAGCCTCAGTGGGAACTGTTGATGCTCCTTCCACTGACTTCTGCTTCTCTGCATTCTTGGCTGCCCTCTCAGCCACCTTGCGACCTGAGCATTAACTTCGGCCAAATGTTTAAGCTGGGATGAGCCTTTTCGACTGCTTTTCCTGAGCCCTCCTGTAAGCTTGGTGAGCTCTTTCATTTGTCTTGTGTTTCAGGTCCTCTTCTCTTATCTTCTTTTCCAACTCTCTCTCCCTCCTACTTTCTCATTTCTTTCTCCTTTGCTACTCGTTGCTTCTGATCTTCCTTCTCCTTCAATGCATGCAAACATTCACTACTTGTTAGAATGGAAGCTGTTCCTGTCTAGAGGTACTTGTCAATGTTGGCAAGTGAAGCATATCAGACAACAGAGAGCATTTACTGGATTTACTAAAGATGAACTTGAAGTAGGTGTTGGAGTAGTACTTGAAATGGAAATAATGCTAATGATATGTGTGGAAGGGATGTTGAAGGAGAATTGGAATTTGGAATGTGATATGTTATGGGGGTCTATAGTAGAATCAGATGGTAAAAATGAGTTCCAGCTACTTTTGCATACTGCTTCAGGGTGATGAACTTTCAGTCACGCTTCATGCCTTGGTTCAAACAGATCAATGCCTTCTTCAAACCTGTTAACATATCGTAACTCCTTCTCAACAGAAAACATTGCATTGCTGTCAGTGAGATCCACATCTCCAGAAAAGTCCACGTCACCAAGGTCTTCTTTTCCAGCAGAGGACAAATTACTACGATTTCCATCTCTAGGGTCTCTTCAAGTCACCAGGGGCTCCAAGGCTCATGTCACCTGGGGCTCTAGGGTTTGGATCCCCAGGGTCTCCAGGGTTTGAGTCACCAGTAACTTGTGGAGATGAATCTCCTGCAGGCTGAGATTCATCGCCACCAATACCCAACATCTCTGTCTTCCAGGTCACTACCATTGTCCCTCCCACCTGAATCTAAATGTTAATAGCAGTGAGTGCATGTGTGCATGCGCATGTGTGTGTGTCAGTCGAAAGTAGATTTTAACTACATTGTTTTGAACATGCCGTATTACTCAGTTAAACAATAAATTATTCCTTAATATTTAATGCATATTTGTATAATTGGCATGTGAGTGTGTGTGTGTGTGTAACATAGTGAGGAAAAGAGAACTCACTATGGTCACCTGCACGGCAAGTATTAACACTGCCTGCATATCTTTTGTCATAGAGTTGCACTACACCTCGGAAATACTCCAGCCTTTTTAAATCCACCATAAATGTTTGCAGGGGTGATAGCATTATCCAAGCATTCTGAAACATGCTGCAGAAGTTAACCTTAGAGATACTTTGTCAGGATTATTTGATAAGCATGCCTCCTGCCAAAGTTATTTCAATGGTCCAAAAAGACTACAGTCTAGAGTTTAACATTTATGAGTGGTGTGAGGAGGGAGACAAAAGATGACACTTCATTATCTCTTGCAAATTGAATGCTGCTCAGCTCAAAGTGAGAGCTATGGCCATCCAGTAGCAAAAGAAGTGGCTGTTGTGATACCGCATTAACTAGGAAGTGCTCCTTCAACCAAAAATAGAAGAGGTCTTGTTCAAACCAACCTTTATTGCTGACTCCATAATGGGAGCTACATATCATAGCCTTTGTCCAAAGTATATTTAACTGTTTAGCAGCAAAGATAGTGAAAGGAGGATGGGATTGGCCTGCAGTAATTTGTACTTTTTTTCCAGAAGTATGATACTGAACCTTTTTCTGACCTTTTGCAGCAATGACTCTAGGGGCTGAGGTTCCAATGGGACTCAGTCTCATCCATATAGTATATACTTTCAGGATGGTCATCAAATCCAAATTCATCATATATGCTTCGAAGTAGGCCTTAATATTTTCAGCACTGACAGCATCCATTCTCACTCCAGCAGTAACATCAATCACCTGCTCCGTCAATGTCGAACAAGGCACTCCATGTAGATCTGTGGCTTTGATACCAGAAAGGCCTCTAGTTGTCACTATTTATAGCAGCCGGCATTTGCTCTTGAGTCCATTGGATTCTCATAGAATTGTACTTCATCTGGGTGGCCATGAAAGTAGAGCCCACAGATGCACGTCTGAAACCCTTTTTCTTTTTGTTGTGCATCTTCTTAAAATGAACGTACATTCCTAGTTAATATCTTATTGGCATACTTATCCATGGTTTAGTTCAACAATAGCACTCATTATCAACTACACTCACTTGTTATAACTTGTTATTTGCTTAGCACCCGAGAAAGGATTCCAAAAGACTTCCTGCATGACATGCGAATATTCTTGTAAAATGTATAAGATATTGTCCGTGAACTACTTGCCGATAATAGATACACAAGAGCCCGATAATTGCTATCGTTCTATAATTGATGACTTTCGACCTGACTATAAAACAAACAGCAACTGCTCACATGAGCTAGGTCTGCCTTGCTAGCTCATTGCAAATATTATCACATATTTATCGAGTGTGAGTGGAATATGGTGAGTTATTTCAAGAGCAGGTGCTTGTATTTTAATGAGCCAAAGTGAAATGACTCCATGGTGAGTGTAACTTATTTATTCTATAGACGGTCAGTCAACATGCCTGTCTGGACTGACTCTATCTATACAACAATTTAGTTTTCTTAACAGTATTTCTAGCTTTATTGCTGTCAAAATAAATTGTTTAACTGCTTTGATATACAAAAGAGCTGCTTCTGCTGTTTGGGGAAAATGTTGCATAATTCTTGGAAAATAATAAGTTAATTACTGTGCATGTGCAGTAGAGTGTTAAATAACCAGAGTGGAATATGAGATTATGCCTCACCTATAACAAAATGCTACAGTGCGTATATCAAGTATAGAATAAATGTAATATATATTCAATATATGCGGCAATCCCAAGTAGAAATGAAAAATGCACTTGAAATGAAGCAACAATAAATCCACACAAAACACTATTTATTTAGTTTACAGACTTGGGAGGTGGTCAAGTTTTGCAGATCAATAAATATCTACATTCGAGTTGGCATAGGCACACCATTTGATGCGTTGCAAGCACTTTTGCCATCTTTTTAATAGCTGTTTCAAAATATTTGCTGTTGCTTCTTCTATGGACCATTTCCAACAAAAGTGAAGGAGGGCAGCGCGAGAACAACAGTTCAGGCATAGCCAGACGCATCCACAAGTTTCAAGAACTGCTTGAACGAAGACTCATAAGAAGAAAATTCCTCCTCTTCCAGTTCCATACCTTCCTCAGTTCATTTGAAAGCCGAGATGTAAGTGCTCCACAGCCTTGACCAATTATATCTTTGCTATTATCAGCAAACATTCAGCATACCCCACTGCCAAGAAACAGAGAAGAGAGTACATTAAAATTTCACAAGTAATTTATGCACAAAAATATAACAATTGTATCATTTTCCTTTCACCAGCTCAAAATCGGTGGCTATGCCAGATGTACAGGATGCCCACGTAACTTCATGTTCGGCCAGGAACTCATCATAGCCTTTGTGCCCCAGCCAGTGTTTGTATCTACAGAGAATAAAAGCAGAAGTGTCAACCAATTGTTACACTTACCAAAGGTGATAGGTGATATATATCAAGAGGGAAAAATTAGAGACCTTTGTGTTGCACAATGAAGAAGTGCAGATGTTTGGAGAAAGGTGGATGAAGGATTCGGTGATGGATGAAGAAGTGGGAGTGCAGTTTCCACATGCAGGTCATGGGCTGGCTGGCAGGTTCGTGTCTATAAAGATTGTTTAAGGGAAGTGATAGAAGGAACTAATTCATTTGTAATTTCCCCCCAACCTTTTAGGGTATCTAACTACACCAAGAGTGATCTCATGGCAGATTTTTTGGATTTTGTGGACTGCAATTGTCAACCAAATGGTCGGCAATCTGGAGGCTATAGTGGCTGTACTGTTCTATTTCCATCAGAAATTCATCAAAATAGCAGTATCCAGGGAGGGAGAAAAAAATTCTGATGAAAAATTCCACTGCTCTCTCTTTTCTGCTAAAACAGGCAAGTGATCTGTAGTGCATCATCTGCTAGTCATTGGCTCAAGACATACCGTCCAAAAGTTGTCCTTCATCCTAGCATGATTGACTATTACGACACATGTAAACAAACACCTCTGAGGTGCTGTCAAGTCAAGAGTTAAGGCCAACAATCAAGAAGTACACCTAAAAAAGAAGAAAAAATGATCAAGAAGGGAGGAAGTTGCAGTTAGTAGAAGAGAGGTATCAACACAGGAAAGAAGGCTACAAAGGCGATGGAGTTTTACAAGTCATGTTAAGACCAATGCATGCAAGCTGGAGTGAAATCACAGTGCTTGGCAGCAAATTTGCACTAACATGATCTGAGGGAGAGGAACTAAAGGTTATAAAATATAGTTTTAACATAACCATTTCTGCCGATTACCAACAGGCAAAGTTAATTCCAACATGGGGAAAGATTGAACAGCCGGGCTCCACATACTCCTTCAAAAAGTTTCCAACAACATCTTCAGAATAGATCATTGCAATCCATCTTTGATGAGCACATAGGTACAAATAATACCGACCACACCATGTCGCTCCTGGTGCAGTACTGAGAAAAAGTGTGTACTGAACTGAACACACATGGATTCAGCCATTTGTCATCTTCCTGGAGAATGCAACCAGCACAAATTAAAATTTACCCTTTTCCCTGGACCATGGAGTTGGAGAAATCTGGATTTATCAGCCATATTCACATCTGCTCTATGATTGCCAGACGCACATAATTTTCTCCGGATCACCTCTTCATTACATTTGGGAGTGCCTTCAATGTTGCTGACAACTTCACTATTGAAGAACTCCAGACACTGTGTTGTTCTTCTGCAGCAGAAACCTTCAGTGAGGATAGGCAGACATGGTGGGATGTATTAAGTCAAACTTACCTGGTGTGAGATAATTTCATGATTTTCTTTTCATCTGTTCTCACACACACAATGTCAACAGAGATGGAAGTCAGAGGACAATGTTATACAGGAGTATGGAAAGATTCTCCCTTACTTGTGGTTCAGCTGACAATGTCTGGAGTACCATCAACTACAGGACACTAAATCACATGACATGAAATCAGACGAAATGGCACATATGGTGCACACCTGACTGCTGACCTAAATGTTTGCCTATCCTTTAACTACCATCCCTGGTATCTCAAACTACTGCATCATCATCACCCAACTCCCATCAACCACCCTCTACATCATCTTCAGAGGGATAGGAAGCATTTTGGGATTGGTCAGGAGAAAGTGTGTGTGTGGGAGGGGGATACCCCCACCTTATTGAAAAGAAATATCATGGTAATTGAAAAGAATATATATACCTGGAATAAACCTAGTCTATAATAAGTTCACAAGTTCCCGAACACTCGGAGTCTGTGCTCATTGTTCCTCACAAATTCAGTGACTAGATAAAGGCCTTCTTTGTAAATGTTTAGTATCATTATGATTAAGGGGGGACGATGCTAAATTTAATTTATTACTGGTCAGACACGTGGGTGCAAAATTAAGGGCGTTGAAAATTTTGCACCACGTGTCTGATAAATTTTTAACGCCTATTCAAATGAGTTATTGCATGCGCTAGAGCTTCCTCTAGCCACTCATACCATTTTCAATTTTTGTGCACTTTGTAACTCGGAGTGGTTTCTGTGGAGGTTGCGGTGATTCAGATTTTTGAGGTCCCTCCACTTTAGGGTCTAGTAACTTGCCTATAGTTATACCTAATGAAGCATTTTTAGTATCAAAAGAGAGCACTCAGAGAGACCTATCTTTTGAGCTATATGTCAAGTCCATACCATGAAGTTTACAGAATCTACGGAGCTCTAAAGTTGTAACCGCAGGTTAAAAAAATAAAAATTTAGCATCGTCCCCCCGTTTATCCTGTTCGTAAGTATCTTTTTATTCTATTCATGCAGGAAAAACATCTTTCACTTGCACATTCATAGCAGGCATGTCAAAGATTAGACGGGCAACCCTTAAAAAAGGCACATTGACTATCAGAAAGATTGCGAAGAAAAGTCATGATATCTTTCAGCGCATGAGCTAAAACATGAACTAAAAACTTGAAGTTGAGTTGAAAGGTCACTTTATTGAAGTCATCTCCATAAAAGGAAACAACTTCATTGAACTCAGCCTTTTTATTGGCAGCTTTTACAAGCAATTCTTCAAGATTTTGGTAAATAGCATATCCTGGCTGATCAAAGCGATCTCGAATCGCTGACATGGCCAAGTCTATTGCTTCAAAGTAAAAGCAACGATAATAATCCTGTAGTGATTAGATTCTCCTGTTCCATTTTCAAAATGCTTTGGAGCTTTTAGATTCCGAAAAACGTTATAATTTCGGGACTCTTGGCATCCATGCCAACCTGGCTTGGTCAAATACCTGGACAACTGACGGTGGTTTTGTTCCATTCCCTGGCCATTATGTACATTACTGGTTCTTTCCTATGCACTTTCATTCATCTTGCAATGTAGCTATTTACTCAAGATCTCTAAAGGATTGTATTCCACATATTTTTATAGGTTAGCTATTATTACCTGGTGTTTTTAATCTGGATTATAACTATGTAACTAGGATAAGACTAAACCAAGTTGGATGATTGGATTAAGGCCTTGTGCAAACATGGCTCTAGTGAACAGCTCGGTTAAAATAAGTTAAACTAGTTAAAATGGATAATAAATACATTGTCCTGATAATGCAAACTCTATTTTGCCTTTATTGCTGTTGGTTGAGCCTCATGATTTTTCTAGCACTGTGAATTTTAATGCTACAGTAACATAATACTGTGTTAGTGACCACATGAATAAGGTGGTTGGTATCACTAGATGCCAAATGATTGGCAGTGCTGAATCAGCTTATAGTCCTGGACTCCTAGTCTAAATTGTGAAAAATGCAAAAAATCTCAGGACTGTCCTGGACCATGGATGGTTGGCATGTATTATATTTTAGATTTATAATAATGCCTTGCTACTATAGTTATATTATAGCTGTGATGCAGTACAGATAAACCTATATAGCTAGCTATAATGCTGAGCTCAGTTTTAAATACTCTCATCTTTGCCTTTTTCCAAATTTCCAGTTTTGGAAACTTGTAGAGCCTATTAGACTGGAATTGGTCAGGAATTTTACTACTCAAGTCACTCGTCCTGATCCGCTCTCTACAATACTAAAATACCATGCGCAAAAATGTAGGGGCATGGTTTGGTGGGCTTCATTTGAATTTTGAAATAAGACAACTGAAGAGAGCTGGCTATAGAAGAGTCTGAGAGTGCTCTCAGTAAAGATTAGACTGGAGGTTTGTATTGAAACTTTTGTCCGGCAGTTGCCGGGTCTGCCGGACAATTTCCTACCTCCCTGATCTTACTGTTACTACTAAACCAAGGAAGTCTGATCTTTGCAACGGAGCTCTGAGGTGTGGTGCTTTGGGCCAGTGTCGATGAGCATGTAAACAACATTGAACCCCAGGTACAAAGAATATTGCCCGAGCTATTGCTATCGTCAATAATTGCATTTTTCTAAAAATGGAATAATATTTGATTTCCACTTCAGACTGTCATATATGTGTGTAACTTATGATCACTGGTTCCGGCAAGTATCAACCGATCAGATTTCTTTGAGGTAGAATGATGAGTGTTCACGCTAAATATATGACCTATTTATGATCAATAATATATCAGCCAAAAACTTCCCTCATGGAAGATGATAGCAAAGCCTAAACTTGATCTAGCTACAATAAGAGCATTACGTGCACACTGTTCATGATGGAGTTCTGGGCATATGCTCTGCCATTCTTCTTTTAAGTACAATATGTGCCAAAAAATGTAGCTACCACTTGACTTGTAGAGCTGTCTGTTAGAGATCACATTATAGGCAGCTTAGCTAGCACATTATAGGCAGCTTAGCTAGCACATGCATGATTTGCCCACCAGTTAGCAGTCACAGTGCCTACACTTCATTTTGTGAAACAAATATCTTTTATAGCCAGCTACATGCAGGTTTGGTTATAAATTACTGACTTTGTTTACAGTGGTTGTATTTTGTTTTTCCTCCTTTCAGAGCACAACCAAAGGGGACTCAAGGACTAGTGTTAATGTGGCATTGAGTGGACAGAAGCACTCCATTCCACCACCTCCCCTGCCTCCAAAAATGAAGAAGAAGCCCACTCCATTGGCACCCAAGGAGAAGTTGCCTTTACCTTCTCCTCAAGTCATTGCAAAGCAGAGAGATAACATCTATAAAGAACTGCTGCAATACAATGCTTCATCTGTGACCAACTATGAGACTATCACTAAAGAGCAGCTTTGCAGGAACACTTTTGCAGAGAAGATCAACCCCAAACAGCAACAGCAACATCCACTAGAAGCCAAGTCCTCACCTACTCCAACATCTCGTGTTGAATATTTACCAAAGTCATTGCACCGAGAAGTGGAACTTTTACCAAAGGCCTTCAAAGAGGAAATGAAAATACCAGTGATCTTATTGATCAAGGAAGTGCAAGAAAGTATAGAGAGAATCTCCAAGCAGATGGATGAAGTCTTCATCAGGCAATCATACTTTGAAGCAGAACTGAATGCTCTGAGAGCAACTTGTGGAATTTCAAATGGACATACGCAAGAGGTGCCTATGGTCCATATTGGCATGTCTTCAGCTCAGGTTAGTATGAGGTGGTGGATAATAATCAGTGGAGCTGGCCTCCAGTTGTATGAGAACAGGTTGTAAGTTGAACTGCATAGTGTTCTATTCTGAGGATAGGAAGGTGAAAAAAATAATTAAATGACAAAGTTAGAGCTTATCTTATCAACATAGACCACCAGAAAGGGTATGATAATTTTAACCCCACTGTGTGCCTTCAGAAAAGAGGAACCTGATTAAAAAAATACACCACTTGTATTAGTGTTTCATTTTCTTAGTTTAGACGTACACATGTGAATATGCACCTCTCAACAGGGCCAGTGTCACTTACTCTGAATGACTTTTGTGCAGGTGTTGGGAGTGCTGGATGCTATAGGACTGCCTCAATACAAGGAAGCATTTGCTCGAGAGGTCATTGATGGAGAACTGTTTACAATTTTGGATGATGAGACTCTGGCCAATGAACTTGCTGTGGCATCCAGAATCCACCGAGTTAGGATATTGAGACTGACTAAATGATTGTGTGTGGTTACTTTCTTGGTTAGAGAGACATTCACTGTGCGCTAGGCCAGGATTAGTGTGGCTGTAGCCAGCCTGATCATATGAGAACTTATTCAAATACAAGGCAAGTTCGGGTGTATATATATTTTTACATGCAGCTTGTAATGACAATTACTTGATATGTAAGACACACAACGTGCACAGGTTGATGACTGTAGCAGTTTGGTTTGCTCATGCTCAGCATGTATGTTGAAGTAGATCGTAATTAGAGCTAACTGCTGGATTGATGCAGCTATAAAGATGACCTCTTCCAAGTGCTGTCAGCCACAACGGCGAATGTGAAATTTATGACCTAATCTCCTTTGCTATTTCATAATATTATATCAAATTCATTCTCAGTCTATCTCTCTATATATAGATATGCATTATGCACATGTTTACATATAGCTATATATAGAGTGAACCAGGCAGTGTGGGAGTAAGTGTGCTGGTAACTTTGAAATTGCCCAAACTCTGAATTTGCAACTCATTCAATGAAGTACATGTACGTGTGGTAAGTCACATACACATACACCATAAACAGCTTCTTTCTTCTGTCTGCCATTTCCTACTGTAGCTATGCCACTCTAGTAATTGCATATTATTTTACAGACCACGTGTACGAACCTGACACTGCCAGGAAGATGTATAATAACCCCACCTCCCCACACCCACCCTCCAACCTGCCCCAGAACCAGTTCCATGGAATCTCAACAACTGGATGAGCAAGGTTTCACCCTATCTATAGCTAATGTGATGGTTATGAAGTAAAGTTATTTTTAGCTTCTAAGTAGCTACAAAAGCACTTTTAGGTGCACCTACATAAGAAATCATTTATCTAAATACAATAACATGCAACACTTGTTATTAGTTTACACCATGAGTACTTCAAGTACTAGCTAGCTAGTTTAAGATTCATGAAATGTTCTCCTGCAAACATGCAAGGAAATGTAGGTAGCTATTTAGCTACTATGAATGGACAGCACTGATTTTGCCCTGCTTTGCGAATCGGTTTTGGTAAGGTAATAACTCAAAGTTGGTACTAGTGCCTTCTGGTCCAAATAATGCCCACCTCTCTTAGTAAGATCACCTGAGAAAGGGAGTGAAGCGGAGTCAAGGTTACTGATTAATGTTAGTGCGGAGGAACAGACATGGAGTTGGGTGTGGTCTATAGTTGAGAGTGGGCAAGAATTGAAACGGAATTGTGTGTGGCTGTAGGTGTGACTTGGGAGGAACTGACATGGAGTTATGTGTGGTCTGTAGAGGTGAGTGAAGAAGAACTGATAGAGTTGTGAAGATGCGAGTGAGGTGGAACTGGACCTGTTCACTCTGAAATGAGGGAGGAAGTTCCTGGTTCCTGGTATGAATTTTGAAATGAATGAACAAAAGAGTTGGACACCATTGAAGAGATAAAGATGAAAGGAAAATGAAGGTTGAAAAAGATGAGAACAGAGTTAATTTTTGTGAGCTAGGTCTGGAAAAGACTATGTCTGTGGCATAGGATGAGAAAAGAGAGAAGATGCACAGCCCTTTATGTAGCTATCCAGAAGCCTCATGAGTGCATTGGCTGTCTGGTATCGTATCAAGGCAAAACCAAAGGTCAGGATAGCAAGCTAAGCTTAGTGATGAACTTGAACTTTACTTTAAGTGAAGTTATTATGAATAAATTTAGTGCATGCATTTCTTGGATAATTCTATATAAACACGCTCAAACAGAATTTGTTGGTGGTAATGAAGTAACACATGGCTGAAAGTGGTTCTGCCTATGTCTACCCCACCTACACTCTACTTTCCTTGTGACTTTCTTCTTTAACTAATTATATTCGCCCAAACTATATTGGATTAACTGATTAAGAAGAAGAAGCTAAACAATTATCCACTCACGTATATACAAGGCGGGACTAATCCATTCGTTCGGGAAAAAAACATTTTTAAAAGTTATTTATTCATTCTATAGTATAGTTCATGTAGTATTTCTGTTTCAAGTTTCAGAGCATTTGAATGCTTCACTGCAAAGTTATACACACTTTTGTCCATGCTATTGACTACATAAATTCGAAGTTACGAACCTGAAAGGAATATAGAGAACATAATAATGTACTTTTTTCAAGAGCCGTTATCTCAAAACGAGTTATTTCAAACTTTGTGTGCACATAACTGGGCCATGCTTTGTCCTATATCAACTTTTAATATATGATTTGAAAGCTCTTTTCATACTCTTTCATTTGAATAGAAAGAATCCACTAAAAAAAATCTATGGGAGAGATATTAGCCCTGGAATGTTGCTAATCATGAGCAAAACACTGACCTTTCTTAAAAATCCATTTTACAAGTTATGATGTTTTCATCCATTCAAAATGCATCTCTGTGGGTTCTCTAAGTGCTGTCAAAATTGTAAGTGGTTATGTGACACAGGTGTTGAGTAAAGTGCAATAAAGTGAAATCACCTTGGTGTCCACAACTGTCCACAACTCTGACCAGGATGGCGCTAGGTCAAAACTAAATATACTATTAGAAAGCTCTCTGAATGAGCAGCATTTTGGTACTAATTTCAACATCATAGTATATAGAACAAAAAAGTTATGAACGGATTAAAAAAAGGCCCAGAAATGGATTAGTCCCGCCATTTATGTAGCTATCCAGAAGCCTCATGAGTGCATTGGCTGTCTGGTATCGTATCAAGGCAAAACCAAAGGTCAGGATAGCAAGCTAAGCTGAGTGATGAACTTGAACTTTACTTTAAGTGAAGTTATTATGAATAAATTTAGTGCATGCATTTCTTGGATAATTCTATATAAACACGCTCAAACAGAATTTGTTGGTGGTAATGAAGTAACACATGGCTGAAAGTGGTTCTGCCTATGTCTACCCCACCTACACTCTACTTTCCTTGTGACTTTCTTCTTTAACTAATTATATTCGCCCAAACTATATTGGATTAACTGATTAAGAAGAAGAAGCTAAACAATTATCCACTCACGTACAACTCCTTTTTTACCATCAACCAGAACACCATATGGAAGTATTATTTGTTCAGTTGTCAATGCATAAGAAATATTTGTGGATATTGTACATAAAATGTGATGACTCTGTTGGTGTTGGTGAGGTCCTAGTCATGACCAACAATCAATTATGGAAGTAGCAAATTCTGCAAAGAACTCTACAGTCTACCGAGCATGATTTCATAATTAGAGACCACATACAATTAGAAAAGCAGTCTGGGCTGCTGTATGTGTCCCTCTGCAAATGGTGGACTTATATGTGGTTGCTGTGGCAGAATCTTTAGGCTTGGGCCTAAGAAGATTTCAATTCTATGTTCTGTCTTTTATAAGCTTTGTGGATATTTCGAGGCAATTAATATTTGTGAATTGGATTGCAACTATGAAAATTGCAAATATTAAATCACCTAAAAATATCCCTCTACATATTTTTGTTTCTGTTCTATTTTGGACTAGTCAGTGACTTTCTTCATTTAATAGTTTGTTTTGTTTCTCTTCATAGCCATTATGGAAAGTAGTTGGTCAGTTGTGGTGATGTCGAGAGCAACTTCAGTAAAGTAAGTGTGCTCTCAGTTTCTATGTCCAAGCTTCAGCAACTATAGCATGAGTATTGCCTTCATAACATGATTATCTTAAAAACAATTAGCTTATCTAAACACATTTCCAATTTGTTTCTTCTTGTTGTATATACTGACAGGCACATATATATATGATTAGAATTATCATGGGTGTGGTATATAGAGATAGTGCATATGGAAACTGCATGCGATATATTATACTTTCATCAACCAAACCACATGTTTAGATCCACCTCTGCAACATGTTGTTCTTGTTGCAACAATAGCACAGGTAAGTCCAGAACTAACCAAACACAGCTGTTATTCTATATATACCAGGTTGCTTAATACAAACCACACATACACAAGGACCACATGCTCTCTGGTACTAATTATTGTAAATACGATGATTGTAACCCTTGCCAAGAATATCATATAACCATACATCTATATCATCAACTGCCAGGAGACAAGATGGCACACCTATAGTGTTGACTGTGGTAATGTGGCTATTAACAAGCTGCCAAAGGGAAGTAGTTTTATCTGAAATGTGATTTTTGTTAAAGTTTGTTGTTGTGGTTTTTGTTGGTCTAGGAAGACAAGGGGAGGGGCGGGGGGGGGGGGGGGGGGGGGGGGGGGGGGGGGAGTCCATGCTCTGCCAACAAGTCTACTGGTGCTCCTCATACTGAGAGAATTGGAGAAGTCCACTCACTATAATTGGTTTGACCCTTTTTAATAATAGCACAGGGCAAAAGCCACTCAAAACCATCTCAGCTAAAACTCCCATTGGGTTTGGTCCCATATTGGCTAAAAAAGACCTGCATGCCTTGAATCCTTTGCTAAGGTAGTAAACCAGTAGACTCCAGACCCATAAAAAGTGTATAAATACATCTCAATGTTTCTAACTCGTATGTAATAGGTCCATTCACAAAGTCCACAGTACCAGAGGACTCCAAGTGTTAGTGCCTTGCAGCAACTAATTTGATTTTCAATTGCAGGAGATGCGTGGGTAACGCTTCTTGTCGAAGATGCAATCAAGCTAGCTCACATGCTGTTTTGAATTGGTCATTCTAGAAAACACAACTCGTGCAATGCTATGAATGAGTCACGCAAAATAACTTAATTGCATCATGCTTAGTCTCTTCTAGAGCATTTCTTCTGTTTCTAGAGCTCCATTTGAGAAGAAAAATGTACTAATTCAGAAACTCATTGCTTTTGATAGAGACAGTATAAGCTCCTAAATGGCTCACTATGTTGTAAGCACTAGCTACATGCGATGGGTAGGTTTTGTTTTGAAAGTGGCTCTGACATGGTGCAGACAAGAATTGCACCATCATAGAGTTAACAATGTGCTACACATGGGTGTGGTGAGCAAGAGCTACTAAACATGATGTATTGATGTGTACAATAAACAAGTTAGACAAAGTGACTGGAAGTTCACACTTTGTTCAGTTCTTTCCCGCTCAACTATAACATACGGAACAACAAATCTAACAAGCAAATAAAAAACAACAACTTGAAACAAGAAACAAGAACAAATAACCTTTATATTGAATTGACCTTATAAAACAAAGGAACAGTACTCATATGCAGAGCACAATCAGTTTGAAGACCCTTTACCATTTTAAACAAGTTCTGTACAATATTGTACAAACTCTTTCGAAGTCCAAACGAGAGTATAACTGATCCTCTACCAAAATATCTGCTGTTTGGTTCATGAGGTTCTGCTGTACCACTGTTGCCAAGTTCCTGAAAGTGGCTACAGCTGATCCAACATGGTGGCAGTCAACAATGGCAACAAGATGTGTACGTGCTGATTGTTTGTGTAAAGGACGACATAATATATTAAGGAAAGAATCAATAATAGCAACAAGACTTAGTATGTGCAATATATGTAGTGTCCATCAACAAAAACCAGTGTTTAAAAACCCTGGTATCATGACGGCCTGAAGCTCTGACTTGGTGTAGTCCTCCACCATTCAACAATCATGTGCAGGGGTAGGGGGAAAACCAAAATTTAAACAAGCCGAGAAGAGAAATTAACATGGCTTTCCATATAGATCACAACTATTCAGATGACCCTTTAGCATTTAAAATCGTGCACACTATGAACGGTAAAGGGTCGTCACACTGATTTCTTCCGCTAAAGTCTTGTTTCCTCTCATAATCCTCCCTCTACAGCTCTACAGGTGCAGCAGAGAAGGCATTCACCAAAATTAACAGCCTAAATATAAGCTCAGCATTTTGTCATGTCATGTATTGAATCTTCACCCACAATTATTTTTACACATGCCAACTTGAAACTTGACCAAATTATAAATCACATACATATGTGCAGGATTATGCTTAAGCGAGGTTGTCATGATTAAATGTGTCACTATTGAATTATGCCATGCAGTGTAACGTTGCCATAAACTGCTGTGTATATATATACCACTAATTAATGTTCCTGCAACACTTCTGACACCAGTTCTGGTCCAGATTGGCATGGCACTCTTCACACTCTCTTCATAGAGACGCTGCTCCTGGCACTGATTTTAGGACTCGGAGTTGTCGGTGCTGGGGTGATGTTGCCAAATAGCAGTGCCACTCCTATTAGTATAAAAATGTTTTCACGCTACTTATTAATGTTGGTGGTGGTATATATTGGTGGCAACCAGGGGCAATAGGAATGCTCAGATATATTACAGTCTCCAAATGTATTATTTACACTTTTATAATACATATAGCATGGTTTACAGTTAGGAGATAAGTGCATCTAATGAATGGAAAAGTAAACATAGATATTAAAAATAAACAAACATAAAAAATAAATAAATCCAACCAGAAATAGACAAACAACAAGCATACATGCAAAAATACATACAAACCAAAAAAAATGCTCAAACATAAAATACAAAGAGGGAGGAAGGGGGAACGTTATGGCTCCCTTCAGACTGGTAATCTATAAACGGTTAATTTCCAGCATAAAAGTAAGCAGTAATTTATATACAGAATAATCTTTAGAGATGTCTTGCAGCGGACTGCTGGATCTATTGTCCTTCATGCCACACTTCTTGCTGCAATAGTCAAGGATGTGGCCAGTGCTGGGCTCCAGCCTCCTAGGGAACTCGCAACCAGTCAAGTCCTTGGGAGAAGGTCTGTACAGGAAAACCACGAGGATCTACTCTCATGCTTGGAGCGGACCCTGAGACTGAGGAGCTTATGAATGGCATTGTAGATTTGCATTAAAGTGGTGAAGAAGACAAACATTGCTTTAACTAAAGAGTGTTATAAACGGTGACTTAGTCCTTACAAATTTTCATTCATGCATGCAATAAGATTTATCTCTTTCAATCTCTCCTCTCTGTGTGTGTGTGTGTGTGTGTGCATGCGTGTAGAATAATTATGGGGGAGGGAGTTTAGGTTGGTAGTGACTCCTGGCATGTGAAAGAGCCTACTCTGCATGCATAAATCATGATTGTTCCCCCGTAGCACTCATGCACAAATCATGATTGTTCCCCCGTAGCACTCATGCACAAGACTAGTGTCGAGTAATGGATGTCTCTCTGTGGTTCAAATTGAATAGGGTAGGGTAGATATCAAGTTTTGTGGAAGGCTGCAAGTCCTAATGTTATCTCTTCAGGCACAACTGCTCGTCACTCCTGCTTGCTTGATGAAACCAAACTGTGGTGGTAGCACCAGGTTCCACAATAGTTGGGTCTTTTGTGGTGGCCCATTGTGAGTTTATCAAAATAGAGAAAGATCATCTTTTGATTGTCAAGTCACACCAACAGACGATTATGGGGATATAATAGTAACACGGTAAAGTACCTACTAAGTGCCAATTGGAGTTTAATCTTTCACCTCCAAAATCAGGTTTGCATGTGCGCACCACATGTAGTGGGTACTTACTTGCAGATATAACTGCTTGGGTTCAGTACCAGTACAGTCGATGTTTACAATCAGTGTATCAGGTTTTGGAAACAGCATGTGCTGTAGTGTTAATACTTACCTTTTTTAATTATTATCTCTGTTAATATTATGTCCACCAAACGCAACTTTTAGTAGGATAATTGAGCCGGTGTAACAATATCAGGTTACTTATGCTTCACCTTACTCCACGGTATATTGAAACCATGGTCAGATTAACAGTATATATATAGGTAGGATGAAATTGATTTCAAGTTATCCCTTGGAGTAGCTTAAAGGTGATTTCAAGCTACTACTTACGATTTCAGATTACCCTCCGCAAAATACATGCATAAAAACAAATAAACTGACAACAACAAAATAATAATAATAATATTGATAATAATAACTGCCAATATTTATTATTAAACTGCCATTACCTTCATAATACATAATGTACAATAAGTTATCTTTCTCTGTAGATCAGAATTATATCGACTACATATGAAACATGCAAATAGAACATAGGTTTGGCAAGGTGCTTCAGCTTAGTGCTCTGAGTTTAGCTGAGTTGTGTTCTGTATTCATTGCTAGAGTATATATAATAATTTGACTACATTATTGGAGATTCATTGTGCTAGCATTGAAACCTCGGCGACAATCCATCACATAGCTGACCAAATATTTTTAATAATGGCTGAAGAACGCAATTCTAGTAGTGTTTCACAAGACAAAGCTGACATGTTGATCTGATCTTTGATGATGTTGTTAACAATATATATGTATCGGGAATATAAAAAAATGGTAAAGCAAACCTATCGTAGCATGAGCATAATGTTTGTAGACTCTCTAAACATTATATTGCACGAACAAGTCAATGTACTATCACCATAGAGCAGAGCGAGTTGGAAGTGAATACAGAGAGGTGTTGGTAATTTGTCGTCGGGATGAGCATCAGAATTGCACTCGATCAAGGATTCATTCACAAAATCCCCTTAGGACCAGGTTGAGTGCTTACCAGCAATTCTGTTTGTGTATCGAACATCCAAACATTCTTTCCCCAAAATAACTCCATTCCAAATTGTGTACTACAGGCCAGCTGTACTTCCAGTTGAACTGCAGCACAGCATAACTTCCAAGGATCAGGACAGTTTCGATCTATATTCAGAAAGATTTACTTCATGACAGCTCTTCGGGACAGCATGATTGCTAAAGTTTCCTCCACTATTAAAACAGCACAGTCCATTCAAAAGGAACAGTATGATAAAAGCATCCAAGACAAGAGTTTAGTGTTGGGATCAAGTTCTGCTCAAGAATTACGAAAGGACAGAAAGGGAGGGCATTTTATGGAGCACTGCGCAGGTCCTTACACTGTGGCAGAAGTTTGCGGCAACTGACTTTCAGATCAAAATAAAGTGCTAAAAGTAAATTGCACTAACCCAACCCAAACAACCATTCTCAGTTAGTAAAATGCACAAAACAAGTGAATGACCTCAGGTTGCCCCATTTCCAAAACAGACAAGACCTTCTTGACTCATCAAAAACTTTTATTGAATTCAATAGAAATCACACAATCTATGTATACCCACTCCCTTACAGTCACACCTGTTTGCGAATATTGGTTCATTCAAGTCAACCGAACTTGGAACTTTAGCATGGATCAGGCACATGTAACAATCAGCCCATCAAGACCTGCAGAATAAACCCATTGGCAACTGTCTGTTCCATTCCTTCAGCCAGATTCTGACAGGAACTTAAGAAAATAATGTCAATTGAGGACAATTATTGTCTCATTCATTTTGGATACTGTCAGTTTGTTTCAGAGTGTCTATTCTAGTGTTGTAAACATATAGCTAAACTCGAGTGTTTTGGAACCTGGGGCACTGAGGTTGAGATTTTTTCTAACTTCAGCTTTACATATACCCCCTTAGCTTGAAGGTCAGTTAATCGATAACTGGTCGGTAACAATCTGGAGGTGCTAGGTTTCGACTTGAACGATGTGGAAGTGATGCCGGTCTCTACACTTGGGTTTGCTCAACTTGAGACTCTCTGTCTGTGTTCGTGATGGTGCTTCTTGGTGTGTACTTTGAATTTATTTCTCCGTTCCGGGAGGTTCCATGGGTTCGGTTCTCGGCCGAAGTTCTGGACCAATTATGGAATATTTGACTTCAGGCCCAATGGAACTACAGTCTAAATTTCTTGCAATCACACTGTCTATGTGACACCGCACATGTCTCCCATCCAACAACTTAGCCAAATAGGATAGGGGTCCAGTCACCTTGATCATGGTTCCTGGTATCCACTTGTGCTTTGATGGTGTACAATCCTCCACGTACACAAGGTCACCATCAACAAATGTTTTCAGTGCCTTCTTGTTGTTATGGCCTTCTTTCCGTCTCATCTGTTTTCCCTCCACTAGGTTCGAAATATTTGGAAATAAGTTATCCAAACTTATTTCCAAATATTTCGAACCTAGTGGAGGGAAAATTGAGGATGGAACTTCTGTTGTTGAGTGAGGTGTAATGCGGCACTTGAAAAGAAACTTTGACAACTTTTCCTCGACCTTCCCCTTACTTTGTTTGACAGCTCTTTCTGCCAGCCTGTTATACAAAAGGTGGTAAGGTGTAAACGTTACATGCTTAATCCCATTCCTTTCCATGAACTCATCGCTTATAAAGGAGGGACCATTATCTGTCACTATCTTGTGAGGGAGACTGTGAGTAGCAAAAAGCAACCGTAGCTTTTCAATTGTCTTGGCTGTTGTAAGAAGATTTCACTTGAACTCCACTTTGAGTGAGCATCTACTGTGATAAGGTACATATGATCCATGAACGGACCTGCATAATCCAGATGCAGTCAACTCCAGGGTGTTTCTGGACACCCCCACAGGTGGAGTGGTGCTGAAGCAGTTGAGTGTTGATGCTCTTGACATAGAGTACAGCTTGTAGCCATGGTCACAATGTCTGCATCCATATTGGCCACCACACATAAGACCTGGCTAAGGCCTTCATCTTGGATGATCCTGTGTGTGACTCATGGAGATCTCCCAACACTCATTCCTCCCTTTTTGTGGATCTAACACTCGTAATCCCCATGGCAAACATCCATCCCCGGCACTAAGTACCTTCTGTCTCACTCGGTAAGGTAGCTGGTCTTTACTGCTGTCTTGATATGGACATCCACGCATAACATAAGTTAACACTTTGCTTAAAACTGGATCTTTGGCCGTCCATTGCCTGATGTCTTCCCAATTTATTCAACGGATGAATGAGGTCTCCTGCTAGTTTTACTGAGGAAGTTGACCCGACTCGGTAATCTACTCAAAGCATCAACATTACCCAATTTCTTACCAATCTTATAGCATATTGTACACCTGTAAGCGCTCAGAGTAAGTGCCCATCGTTGAATTTGTGATGATGCAAGAGGTGGAATGTCTAGATTCCTTTAAGCAGGTAAGACGGTCAGACACAATAATAAATGGTCTACCATATGAAATTTGGTAACACCAAATATTATCGCTAACCCTTCCTTTTCTAGCTGCGAGTAATTTTTCTCAGCTGCACTCAGAGTTCTAGAAGTGCAAGCTATTGGTCTTTCATACCATCGTCCATTACATGTGATAGGACTGCACCCAAAGCATATTGAGATGCATCACATGCTATGATAAGGGGCACTATCATAGTGGACCAATAGTGAGTTAGCCTGTAATGCTCCCTTAGCCACTACAAGAGCCTGATCCTACTTGCTTGTCCAAACCTACTTCGAGTTTGGTTAGGCATAAACCTCCAATAATTCCCCCAAAAGGCTCTCAACTGAGTGATATTAGTTGGTCTCAGGGCTTCTTTAATAGCCTGAATTTTCTCTTCAGTAGGGTGCCAACTATCCTTGTCAATCACATGCCCAAGGTATACAACTTTAGGTAACATTAATGAGCATTTAGCCTTGATTAATTGAGTTCCTAGCTTGCCCAAGACACAATCAAGGTTCTCCATATGCTCTTCTGCTGTGCTTCCAGTCTCTAACAGATACACAGAAACACCGTTGCACCCTTGTAACAGGTTTTCCATGTAACTTTGAAAAATAGATGGAGCAGCTGATACCCCAAAGGGTAACTGTTGTCCTGAAATAGCCCCTTGTGCGTATTCACTGTGACATGCTGTTTAGAGTCATTCTCTAACTCAAACCATAGGTAAGCCTGAGACATGTCAACTTTAGTAAAATACCTTCCACCATTCAGAGCAGCAAACAACTCCTCCACTCTAGGTAAAGGATAAGTGTTTACCAGAGAAACAGAGTTAATGGTAAACTTATAGTCACCACTGATTCTTACAGTACCATTGCTTTTCATTACAGGAACTATAGGTGCAGCCCAGCTACTGAACTGGACAGGTGAAATTATGCCGTGCTTTCCAGTCTCTCAAGCTCTGTTTCAACTTTCTCCCTAAGAGAGTAAGGTACTGACCCAGCTCTGAAAAACTTATGCTGGACTTGTGGGTCTATATGCAGCTTCACCTTGGCTCCTTTCAGTGTACCTATCTCATTTATTGATGCATGCTTGTCTAGCAACACCTGTAACTGATTGCTACCCACCAGACTGTTTAGCCCAAAGTTTAATTTGATTGCTGTAATCCAATCTCTACCAAGCAGGTTTGGTCCTTCCCCCTCTACCATGTGTGTAATTAACACCACCTTCTCACCAACTCCACAGTGACAAGTGCTAATCCAAGCGAGGACACTTTCTCCCCAGTGTAAGTCCGCAACTTGGCATCAGTGTCTTGGAGTTTTTGGATATGAGTCCTCTTCCGTATCAAATTCCATTTCTACTGGCACTTGGTTCATGTCAACATCTACAATGAATGCCTTGTGTTCACTACTATCATGGTAAATACAGAATATGACTGAGCACTGTCTTCGGAATGTCCTTGACTTATGAGTTCATTCTCCAAATAATGATGACCTTTCGTTTGCCTGCCTTTATGTCTCGTCTGTGTTGGCTTTTTCCTGCATGCTCTTGCAATATGCCCAATTTTATTGCAATTGTGACATTTAGCATTTCAAAATTTGCAATCTGGAGCCATATGTTCTCTTCCAAACCAATAACATACAGGTGTGCTTTGAGGTGCTTATAGGTTTGTCTTTCCTTTCATGGCCCTGCGTGGGATATGGAACTCATGCACCTCCATGGGTGAAGGTTGCCTCACACTGGCTGTCCTGATTGCTCCAGTGTCCTTTTCTGCTGACTCAATAGCCAAGGCTAACTCGAATACCTAAGTCCTTTTTCAGCCAACAACCGCTGCTGTAGTCGATTGTGGTTGACTCCACAAACCACATAGCATTTCCTTCAGTGTCCTTAAACTGACAGTGCTCTGCTAAAGCTCACAATGTGCTACATATTTTGACAGAGACTCTCCTGATACTCTCATACGATTATTAAATTTGAAACATTGCATGATGCAAGATGGAATAGGATTCATAGTGGTCCTTTATGACACCTGCACCAGCTGAGCATAACTGGTAGTTTTCAATTCAGCGCTGTCCTAACCAGCTTGAAAGTTGCCACTCCACATGCCGAAAGAAGGATGGCTTGCTTCTTCTGTTCAGTTGCAACATCATTTGCAAGAAAATAATGATACAACCTCTCGATGTACGACCTGTGCCAATATATTGTTGATACGATTTCCTGTAGCTCTCCTTGGGTGTTCGTTAGTTGTTTCGCTGTTCTTTCCTCAGAACTTTTATCGCTTATTCTTGTCACCTCTCTAGAGTTCCCTGTCCTTATGCAAGTCTAGATGGTGTTGTCTCTCGAACTTGCTACTTGTGGTCTGAGCTCCTTCCTCCATATGTTTCTCACATTTCTCTTGCTAGTTTAAAAGCTGTTTTGTCCTGGCTTCATCAAAACTTCAAGCTTCGCAGCTAGAAAATCTGTTTGCACACATACACTCAGGAGAGGGAAAGATCCCTCCAAAAACCTCGCCTCTTTATAGCAAAAGTATGGGTCTTATCCAGTTCATCTTGGTAATAGAGTTTGTGTGTTACCTTGGGATCATGATACAGAATGAATTGGTGATATTTTTTTTGCACCAAAGAGCCTCAGAAACTGTAATGGAGAGCTTTCGAACACCATCTGGGAGTAATAAAAACAGTCAAGAGTGGTCTATTTTGCTGTACTGATGTAACTTCTAGAAAGGAATAGTCTTCAAAGTCCAGCATAATAGCTACCAAATAACAGGAAGGACTTGCAGTGTAGTTAAACGACGACCACTGAAACCATGGGAGCAGTTCAAAAGCTGTTATAGTTGGGTCCTTTTAAGATAATACCATTTCACTACATTTTATGTAGGTAGCTATACTTCATCCCAAGTCCAACTCATCCATAAGCTTGACAGCAGAGGATTGAACTGAAGTATCTAAGAAGTTTAAGCAGACATAAGACTTGCAAAAGGTCCAGCTTTCCTCAAACAAACATGGCTATGCTTACAAGAAGGTGCTTGAGGATATGGAGTGACATATGGAACTGCAATATCTTGGCACCGCACTCTCTCTGTACCAACAAAGACTGCAGCATATGTGACATCATCACAACTGGATTTGAGAGGCGATGCCATTAAGAAGAACATCAATTTCCAGAATGGTCACAGATTTTGTGTCGCACCTAAGTCACCGATGTACAATGACTGTACACAAGGCAAGCATGGTTTTCGGGCCATGATCTTTATGAAGGTTTGTCTGGGGAGAAAGTATGTACGGAAGACAGATGATGAAAGTTTGAAACAACCACCTTCAGGCTTCAGTTTGTTGCATGGTAAATCTGGAAACAGCTAGAACTATGATAAGTTGGTGCTTTATAATCCTGATGGTGCTTTCCCCAAGTACATTATAGTGTGCCAACACCAAGAAGAAGATAAAATATCCAAATGATGTTGTAATCACGGAAGGAAATGAATTTTAAAATGTGTGTAGCATACATAAGTTTGCTATCATGTCAAAGTCAATGTTAATGCAGGCCGGAGGAAGCAATAAATTGATGCAAAGGTACACATTAAAACCATACCCAAAACCACACCCACAGTAACTGCAATACAGTGTTGTAATATATTATAGTGAATGATAAATTTAAAATTAACTTGTCTTGCTCCTACATTGTCCATTACAGGAAAGTACCATAAGTATCGATATGACGCTCAGAATCTGAGAGGAAATCATTGGCCACCTCTTGTAGATCTAAAGAATATGTGCGTTCCTTATGCACATGAAGGATCAATAAAATGTTAAGTCTCTCTTGCTTCATAGTGGCTCTAAGATAAGTTTTCACTCGATGAAGTGCACTGAACGACCTTTCTGATGTGGCATTAGTTGCAGGCATCACCATAATCAATTGTAGTACCCTGATTACTTGCCTTAAAAGGTCCCTTTGAGCATTTGAATATTCCTTGAAATGATCCCTGATATAAAAAATTGTAGTTGCTGAGGTAGCCATGTTGTTCTTTTCCTGAAATACAACACCAAAAGTTATAAGTTGAGCTTTCAGATCATCTGGATTAAAATCATCCTTGTAGAAGTCACATACAACTTTAAATTCTTCCTCAAAACCTGCTTCATAACTTGCCTTGATAAGAAGCTGTTCCAACTTGCAATATATTTTATAACTTGGTTGATCAAAGTGGTTTACAATACAGTTAGTAGTACAGTATTATCTATTTCATAACAAAGCAGACGATAGTGATCCTTTCGAGTTTCATGAAATTGGTGATTATTTCCACCTTCATCTAACTTTTTCGCCGGCATGATAACTGTGGTTCACTAATATCTGCAGATTCAGCAAAATTCAAAACTTTTGCCCAAAACAGGTCATAAGCTTCTGGGTTGCATATAATTATGCTGCAGTTTAGAAATATCTAGCTTTGCAAGTTGCTGGCCTTCAGCAGCAGATGTTGTTTTCTTCTGAATTGTTGAACTTAAATTGTAAGAATGACGTAAGACCATTTCCCTAAGAAAAGTAGCAAATAAAAATTCTAAAGTTTGCATCTGAGCATATATATACCCCATTAATTTGTGCTTTGGTTTCTGTATCCTTAATAACATCTACAGCCTCTTCCCATGTTTGAAAAATAACTTCATAGTTACTTTGAACACAGGCTAAAGCATTAGCTCACACAGTCCATCTGGTTGGACAGAGTAATCTCGTTCCTGCCGAGTGAGAACCATGGACCAAGTCATGGTGTCTTTTTAATAATCTAAAACATCTCCTCGCTATATACGTGGGACGAATTTTATAAGTTTAGTGACTTCATGAGTTACATCGAAGGCATTTTTGTTGAAATATAATTCACCTTTGAATTCATCTTTCCAACTAAGCATGGATGCCTGTGTGGCATAATTATGTCATGGTGTGCATGTAATACAATTGACTGTATAGAAAACAGCCCTCGAGCAACTTCTTGGTCAGGTGAGAGCTCACAGTTATTCCAGCTAAGCATGTATTATCACTATACCTACAATAAAACTTACAGCAAAGACTTGAGCCACTAAGTTTACAAGAGCAAATTTTTTAGAGTAATTGCAGGTAAGCATAGATGCATTTGTAGCAAAACTTTTTCACCTTATTCCCGTACGAAACTTGCAGCAAAGAAATCTAACCTGAAACAAGCAATTTTGAGGTAAACATAGATACCTGTCTAGCTTCACTCTCTCGCTCTATGGCTGCAACAAAACTTACACCTTATAAATCTAGGAACAACTACTATTAAAGAGAGAAAATAATTTTAGGCAAGTGTAGAGATTTGATTATTACACTATATTACTCTCTGCCACTTACAGCACATAAATCAATCCTGGAGCAAGCACTTTTTCCAGAGCAAAGGTGTTTAGAGAAATTCAAGGTAAGCATAGATGCTCGTGTAACATCCAATTATTCACGCTCAAATGAGAAGCAAAGATGTTTGTGTTGCATCACTCTATCACTCTAAGCCTGATACAAAATTTACAGCAAAGAAAATCACTCATCAAACAACTACTCTTACCTTAGGGAAAATATTTAGAGCAATTCCAGAATTCCAGATCAATGTAGATGCTTCATTATGTCACACCTTGCCAGCAACAAAACTTAAAGCAAAGATATTCTCCAGGAAATAGTTTGTGAGAATCAAATAACGGTGAGTGTAGCATGTGTGGAGTGTCTCTCTCACACTATGAGTCAAACAGCAAGTATTTCTCTAGAACAACTAGAGCATTTTATGCATAGATGCTTGAGTAACACACTACTATAATTATACCTGCAATTCAACTCACACAAAGGTATCTATACTTGAAGCAAGCAGTTCCAGGAAAGCATAGATGTCAGTGGAGCATCACAATTATATTCTATTCTTGAAACAAAATTACACCAATGAAATCTCTCCAGGAGCAACTAATTTCTTAAGAAAGAAAGAATTCAGAGAAGTTCCAGGTTAGCATACATGCATGTATAGCACCATTGTGCCACTCCTGCAACAAAACTTACAGGAATGCCCATGCAACACATTTTTGAAGATCTAAGGTATTCATTAATGCATGGATCTCTGTGTATTCATTCTTTGCCTGCGCAACAAAATTGAAAGTGAAGAAATCATCTTCAAACAGCTAGTATTTCGAGAGAAAACATATTTAGAGCAATTTAATAAGCATGTCTGCATGTGTAAGAAACTTTATCACTCAATGCGTGGAACAAAACTTATAGCAAAGTAGTCAATCCTGAAGCCACTACTTTTTCATTAACAAAATAGATTTTGAACATTGTTAGGAAAGTATAGATGCCTGTGTGACATTTTTGTGTTGCAATCTATCTGCAACAAAAGCATAGAGCAAAGAAATCAATCCTAGAATAATTAATTTCTCAAGTTGTAGAAAATTCAGAGCAATTCCAGGTGAGTATAATGTCTGCAACATTACTGTAAATGTAGCATAGATGCCTGCATAGCATAATTGTATGCATGAATAGTATAGATGTCTGTGTAACATAACTATGTGTGGTTCCTAGGTGGTACACGCAATTGAATTGTGAATCGAAATAGTAATTCAAAGAACACTTGCCCAAGCACTTGC
The DNA here is from genome assembly GCA_028752905.1 of Cladorhizidae sp. MBARI D1340-BT2. Taxonomy (NCBI): domain Eukaryota; kingdom Metazoa; phylum Porifera; class Demospongiae; order Poecilosclerida; family Cladorhizidae; species Cladorhizidae sp. MBARI D1340-BT2. The sequence continues at coordinate 17,279,763 of JAQNBH010000001.1, forward strand.
ACAAAACAGAAAATACTGACAACTGAACAAAACAGGAAATGAGTTTGCTTAAAAGAACTAGTTCTACAATAAAACACAATCATGAATATACTTATACAATTGTTATATTACTAACTAAACAAGGTCCAAAGTACGGATATCACACTCCCCCCTTTTTAAGGAGGTTACTTGCTAACAAAGTAGTCAGGATGCTGATGTAATCGTGTAGAGTGACATGTAGGAGATGGAATCTGTGACGCATTTCCAAGTTGTTGACTCGGATGAATTATTGGTGGAGCCGATGGTTGAGTTCCCTCAGTAAGAGGTAAGACGGGTGAGGGCACTACCAGTGGGTGTGCACCATTGTGAGGCGTATCCACCATTATGTCATGACAATATCTTCATCTGATCGAATCCACATGCCTACGCATGGTTCTGCCATCTACTAGCTAGACTACACTAAAGGTGATGACCATGTGGTCAACGACGTTGAGATCACAGAACCTGTTTACGAATCCCCTAGTTTTGATGCCCTTCAAAGTGATTGGCATCTAACCAAGGAAACGAAGAATTTCTCTAGCAACTAGTTCTATGTTTGACCTCTCTGAAGGTGAGCCTGGTGCGTAGAGGCATATACCAACTTTGGCGAAATCTGAAGCCGTTGAATCTTAGAATCATTACTTTGTTGTGGTTTTCTTTGTCCACTGACAGTTGGGCCACAAGGTGAAACTTAACGCTACATTGGTTGGTGATAGCCTGCTCTCCTACAATGCTGGTGAAGAAGCAGGTCTGTGAAGGAAGAGATCTAATACGGGTAAAGGGTGACCAATGTAGTGGCTTGTTGAGTGGTGTGTTGCCTCCTCTAGGAACTTCTACTCCCTACCCTGCCTCTCATATGCACACATGGAGAGAGTCTGGGCAAACTGGCAGCATGGCTTTGTACTGCACAATGCAAAAATTCTTGATGTTTGACTACTTACATTTGCTGCCTGCAGCAGGGACACATTCTTCATGACTAACACTGCTATCCCAGACCCTATAGTTGCCAGGGACATATCTGATGGTTGCTAGGGATTAACTTCAATACAATTATAAGACTGGTCCTTCTCATTGACATTTGACCCTGCACCTTGTCCTTTGGTACCGGTCGACTTGGGAAATGTTCCATCATGGCACCTAATTGATACCTTGATCTTTGACATTATTACGAGCTATTTGTTCACACACGCACACACAGAGGCATTGAGGAGGTGATAATATATATTAGTTGGTGTGACTCTACTGCTGAGGTATTTCTTGAAGACGTCCACGTACGACAGGTGAGCGCATTCCAGAAAAACTTAACACACGCCCCCATGGAACTTTGTTTGAGGTGGAGGTCCATAAAGGAGAACATTGCTCTGTGTGTTACTATATATATATACACACATACGTCCGCCTGGCACAATTTGCTTGAGGTGGAGGTCAGTATGGGGAAGGAGGGGCACATTGCTCTGTGTGTATATATATATATATATACACACATGTCCCCCTGGCACACTTTGCTTGAGGAGGAGGTCCCTATGGGGAAGGAGGGGCACATTGCTCTGTGGGTTACTATATATACATGTCCTCCTCGCACATTGCTTGAGGTGGAGGTCCGTATGGGGAGGGAGGGGCGCATTGCTCTGAGTGTTATCATATGTCAGAGAGTAAGACTTGGGAGAAGAGGCATGGTCGTCAGTGTGTTACTATATATATATGCAATGACTATGGTTAGCACTTGAACAATGACTCGGATTAGGGCTTGGACAATACCTAGGGTTAGAGCTGTAAATTATTAGGATAATGGTTTGGGCAATGACTAGGGTTAGAGGTTGGACAGTTTCCAGGGTTAGCGTTTGGAAAATAACTAAGGTTAGCGCTGAACAATGACTGAGATTAGGGCTTGGATTATGACTAGGGTTAGTGCTTGGACAATGATTAGGTTTATGGGTTGGACAATTCCTAGGGTTAGGGTTTGTAAATTACTAGGATAACAGCTTGGACAATGACTAGTATTAGGGCTTGGAAATTACTAGAGCATGGAAATTACTAGGATAATAATGGTTTAGGTTAGGGCTTGGACAATGACTAAGGTTATGTCTTGTATAATAACTATTATTAGGGCTTGGATAATGACTATGGTAAGAGCTTGGACAATAATTAGGGTTAGGGCTTGGAAATAAGTAGGGTTGGGGCTTGGAAATTACTAGGATATAGGATAGGTTTATTGGGTTCGACAATGACTAGGGTTAGAGCTTATAAATTACTACAGGATAATGGCTTGGACAATGACTATGGTTAGCGGTTGGACAATAGATTAGGGCTTGACTAGGGTTATGGCTTGGACCATGACTAAGGTTAGGGTTTGGAAAATGGCTAGAGTTGGTATTCTTGTTTTGTTACAGTAAAATTAGACAACACCTCCAAGCATTTGTGTTGGTGTGACATTTTGACATTTTAAATTACGATAACATAGGGGGTGAATTTCAAGGTTTCTCCCCCACACACTATCTAGAATTTTTTTGGCCTGCCTGTTTACTACCTATTGAGTGTAGAATCTTTGGTGGGCTAATATTGCTGCTGGGCTAATATTGGCCGGAATTTAGCTAAAAATCTGTCAAAGTGAGAGTTTTCACTGAGACATGTTCTTGATGTTCTCCCCTCCCCTCCAGGCCAGCATTATACAATTATGTGCAACCAATATATATATATATATATTATATATTATAGTACTAGTATATAGGGAGTACTAGTATATGGAGTACTAGTGAACTCCTGAAATACAAACACTTATTTACTTCAATGCTCTGTTTTACTTTTCACATTCTCATTATAGAAATAACAGTTCCAGTACATGCATCCCAGGTACACCAACTCTGGACACTCTAGCTCACTTACACTATACATGCATGCATCCCACGCACACCATCTATGGCCACTCCTGCTCACTTACACCGTACATGCATGCATCCCGAGAACAGCAACTCTGGACACTCTAGCTCACATACACCATACATGCATGCATCCCAGACACACCAACTCTCTCTATCCTTCCTTTCCCACCCCTGTGCCTTTATTCAGGGAGCAACAACTTCTTCCCTGCAAAGATTAATTCATGAAGGATCCACTCACTACCGTGGTGCCTATTCCAGAAGAGTCCACTCACACTACAGTACAACTAATCCTGAAGAGTGCACTCACTACAGTGCTGCCTAATCCGGCAAATTTAGAACCACAGAGACAGCAGAATATTCACTTGTCATTAAACGGTAACCCAACCTTAAACTTATGCATTCTCAGATACAGTACTATAATACTGAGTAAAGTGTGCTATGAAGCTCTCAAGTCATAACCGCAAGTTTTTGGGGGTCTTTTTTTTAGTATGTTCTATTTTTTGGCAAAGTTCTCGTTCATAAAGTAGCTACACATACGAATAAAAACTACAATACATGACAGTCCTGTTGATGTGTGATGTGTGCATGTATGTGTGTATTAAATACATATATGTGTGCACATGTGTATGTGCAAGTTTTGTTGTTTGATAGTGTTAGAAAGTGGTGCTACAGTCATGTTGCTTACCAGGAATTGCTCTAAATCCCTTCAATATTGAAAAAAGTAGTTGCATATACGAAGATTCCTTTCTATAAGTTTTGTTTAGGCTAAGTATGAAAAACTGCTGCACATATTCATTTATGCTTACCAGTACTTGCTCTAAATCTTTTTGTTCTTGAAAAAGTAGTGGCATGAGGAGAGACCTCTTTGCTGTATGCATTGTTGCAGGCAGAGTGAAAATACAGGAATCTATACTTAACTAGAATACTCTCAATTCTTTCTCGCTTGCAAAAGCAGTTGCTCAGGCATTGATGCTTTGCTGTAAGTTTTGTTGCAGGCATAGAGTAATATATTTTGGTACACATATGCATTTTGAATTCTTTTTGCTCTTAAAATGTAGTCACTCCAGGATATATTTCTCTGCCTTAATTTTGTTTCGTGAATAGAGCACCAGGCATCTGTGTTTACCTGGAATCATTTCCACTCTTGAAAAAGTACTTGCTCCAGGATAAATTATTTTTGCTGCAAGTTTTGTTACAGGCATAGCACAACATAGTTAGCCATTTATGTTAGCTCTGAATTCCTTCACTCCTTAAAATATCTTTGCCTCAGGATAGATTTCCTTCCTGTATTTTTGTTGCAGGCCACATAGTGATCCTACACAAACATCTCTGTTCACCTGGAATTGCTCTGAATTGTTTCTAATTAGTTGCTCAAGGATGAATAAGTTTTTCTAGGTGACGCAGAATTCTATGCTCAATTGGAGTTGTTCTGAATGTGTACTCTAGGATAGCAGAGGGAATGCATCTTTCAGGCAGCACTGGGAGGAATTCAAGGATCTTTTCTGCCTCATTCAGAATACATGTGTTCAAGTGATTAATGGATATAATTATAGAGGATATATGTATAAAATGGATGCATGTATACACAAATTTAATTAAAGTTTATTATTAATAGGGTAGTTTATTATAGGGTACACATTTAATTACAGGTGATGAATGCAATTATAGAGATGTAATTTAAGAAACATAAGAAAAACACATAATTTCATCTATTATATAATTATAGGGATGATGCCATATTATGTGTGTTATACTGAGTAGAGAGTAAATATAGGAGTGTCAGGGGAACATCTGTATATTTAGAGCACATAAAATGGACACATATGAGTAATTATAAGTGTCATTCATATATGGGGGTCCACGTATAAATGTTGGGTACATACATGAAATACAAACTATACAAATTTCAAAATCCATCTATAATATATTTTATGTTCCTCTTGATTACTCCAAACACAAACATTCAGCATATTTTTCATGACAGACCTCGAAGGTTGACATAACCAACAATGAAAGAAACTTTACCTCATAGCAACATCAAATACTTCATGGTAATTATTGTTCTGTGCTATTTTAAAATTTGAGAAACATGAATGTGACATGTAAATGTCCAGAGTTATAATTGTATGTTTGCTACTATAATTATGTATAATAGTAGAGAGCTCTAGGTGGCAAAAGCTCCTTCATTTTTTCATGCAATCCTAATTTTCTGAAGTCCACTTCATCTTCAGTCATCTTATGGTCTTCAGCTGAGGCATATATACACTTTGTTAAAAAAATTGATTGAGAATTTTTTGGGGAACTAAGATGAGGTTGGTCATCAACATTATTAATATTTTTGTTACAAGCATGCAATGGCAAGTGAGGCTGCACAGGAAACTTTGCTTACTGGTACTGCTCTGAATTCTTTCTCCCTTGAAAGGTAATTTCTCCAGGATAGATTTCTTTACTGTTAGTTTTGTTTCAGACAGTCAGTGTCCTAGTGATACTAGGCATCTATGCTTACCTGGGAAAAAAATTCACTGGATAAAATAATTGATGGAAGATATTTGTTTGCTAAAAATTTTGTTGCAAGCATAGACTGAAAGAGTAAAGCTATATAACAGGAATCTGTGCCTACCTTGAATTTTTCTAAACCTTTTTGCTCTTGAAAAGTAGTTTCTCGAGGATTGATTTCTTAGGTATCAGGCATAATGATGCCACACTGTGACCTGCCAATATTATTACAGCCTTGCCATGACATAATGATGCTACAATGGCACATGCCAATATTATTACAGGCACACTGTGGAGGACTCAAGCCTCCATTAAACTGAACAGTATTATTATTATTAATTCTGGAATATAATTGTGTATCTTGTTTCCTTTGACTGTTTTGGTGACCCTCTGTGATGTAATTGGTTTTGAGTTGTAAATTCTATGTTTTCTTATCGGGTGTTTCTTTCATGTTATTTATATTAGCTTATGGAACTCTATGGGAATCCTATGTGTTTAATTTCTGTGTGTGTATGTAAGATTGAATGATGTAATGTATGTGGGTTGGAAGGATATAAAAAGGTTCTGCCAGCCACTGTTGAGGCTCTCACTCAAGTTCTTAATAATTGTTATTTAAAGAGGACTTCTGACCACAGGCTGGGTGTAGTGTTTGACTAGGACTAGATCCAATTGAAGTAGCTGGAAAGGGTTTACTTTCCATGAGTGAAGTTCTGAGAACCTTTCAATCCTTCACATTTGGTGGCAGCGGTGGGTTAAGGATCTGACTGTTGTACAGACAACCCACAACATAGCAGAGCTACAGTTGGATGACTACACGTTCTGGGAGAGAGTATAACCAGATTCTAGCCCAACAGCAACCAGTATACCAGCTCAACAAGAATCAACAGCAATGAGCACAGATGGAAGCTTGGCAGAGACCCTTGAGTTTCTCTTGGAGGACTGAGAACGACAGGAAGAAGTGTAAGCAGCCGACCTACGACGATGCGACAACTAGATGAGAGACCAGATGGACATTTTCAGAGCCCTGGTAGAAGGAGTGTGTCTACAGGAAGCAGCTGCAGAAATGAGAGCAGAGAAGACCACAGACCTCAAGCTAACCAAGCTCCAGGATGGCGAGGACGTAGGAGACTACCTAACCATGTTCCAAAGGCAAGTGGAATCCTGTAAACTGGTGAGGACAAAGTGGGTCTTCCACCTCATCCCCTACTTATCTGGGAGGGCTAGACAAGCCTATGCAGCACTGGGAGCGGGAAGACATCAATGACTATACTGCAGTCAAGGCAGCCATCCTCCAAAGGTACAATATCACCACCGAGACATATCGGGGGAGGTTCCGCTCGACTACCAGGCTGCCGAGGAGACCAACCGTGATCTGGTAACCAGGCTGGAGGATCTAGCCACCAGGTGGATGCAGGATTGTGACACAGCAGATAAGGTCCGAGATCTGATCGTTCAAGAGCAGCTGATCAATACCCTGCCAGCAGACGTCTGCATCTGGGTCAGAGAGAGAAAGCCTGACACGAGCCAGGAGGCAGCACAACTGGCAGACGAATATCTGGAGGCAAGGAAGGGGAATCCTTCCGTGGGACCGATCCATGAGAACAAGAAGTGGGAGAAGAGACCTCCCATAACGTGTCTGAAGTGTAGAAAACCAGGGCACCTTGCTCGAGACTGCAGGGTGGTCAAGAGAGAGAAGGAGACTGAGAAGGGGGTGAAGTTGGCTGAAGCCCAGGAGTGAGCTAAAGGATGTAACCTGCTACAACTGCCAGCAGAAGGGCCACTACTCCTCAAAATGTCCGTCCAACGCACTGTTTTGTGCAGAGAGGCAAGCTGACCACCAACAGAATGTGTGGGTCAGGAAGCAGAGGGGGACGCAGAAACCCGGTGTCCGCAAGCCAGGTCTGGTTGAAGGAGTTTGGGTACGAGATATCCTGCTCGACACAGGGTGCTCCCGGACCCTCCCACGAAGATCTGTTGAGGGGAAAGTAAGTGCTATAAGGTGTGCCCATGGTGACACTATTCTCAACCCCCTAGCCCAGCTCGAGCTGGTCGTGGATGGGCAGACCCTGGACGTGGAAGCAGTGGTGTCTTCCACTCTTCCAGTGTCAATGTTGCTGGGGACAGACATCCCCGAGTTCGATTCGTTGCTAAGAAACAATTGAAGGAACCAGAGTGGGTGAAGCCAAAGGAACAGCCGATGGTGGCAGATGTTCTGGCGGTCACCCGAGCCCAAGTCAGGGCTCAAGAAGAGGCTGAGATCCGCAGACAGGAGAATGAGCTCCAGTCCGGAGTGTGTCCAAGTGCGCTGGAAGAGGCAGTGTCTGGAAAAGACGAAGAAGCCTCAGCGTCAATGGCAGCAGAGACAGAATCTGGGGGAGGCACAACCCCTACGTCAGAAGAAGAGGAAGAAGAGAGTCTAAGTCCCTTACCTATGTTTTCTAATGATATATTCATCTCAGGTCGGGATAGAACGCAGCTCACGTGGAGTGAGAAACGAGAGCAACGACAGAGGTACCAGGCAGTGGACAATACAGATCCTGAGTTTACCATTCATCAGCATTCCTTGGAGGTGTCGGCCGAGGAACTGCAGAAATAGCAGGAGGCAGATCTCACTCTAGACGCCATCCGAGGAAGGGCAAGTGGTGAAGAGGTGACTGGGGAAGCCGGGTTCGTTATTCGAGCTGGGTTCCTCCATCGGAACTGGATACCGTCTAAGGATCGAGGAGCAGGCAGTATGGTAGGGGAGTTTGTATGGTAGAGGAGTTGGTTCTACCACAGTGGTGCAGGAGGCAGTTCTCCAGTTGGCCCACAGCACGCCATTGGGGAGGCACCTGGGGAAGAAGAAGACTGCTCACCGGATATTACAGAGGTTCTACTGGCCCACTCTATTTTGTGATGTGGCTAAGTTTTGCAGATCATGTGAGCAGTGCCAGAAAGCGGCTCCAAGGGGAAACAACAGAGCTCCCCTGATTCCCTTGCCGATCATGACAGAGCCCTTCCAACGAATCGCGATGGACATTGTGGGACCACGACCATGGAGCAGGTCTGGGAAACAGTATGTCCTTGTTATCTGTGATTATGCCACTAGATTCCCGGAGGCAATCCCAATGCGAACGGTGGATGCAAAGCATGTGGCAGAGGAGCTGGTCAACCTGTTTGCCCGAGTGGGAATTCCAAAGGAGATTCTGACGGATCAGGGGACCAACTTCACGTCTCGCCTACTAACAGAGCTTTACCGTATGTTGCATGTACACCCAATTAAAACCACTCCTTACCATCCACAAACAGATGGGCTGGTTGAATGCTTCAACCAGACCCTAAAAGTCATATTAAGGAAGACTGCGACAGAGGATGGAAAAGACTGGGACAAGCTTGTCCCATACCTACTGTTCGCTTACCAAGAAGTGCCGCAAGCATCTACAGGGTTCTCACTGTTCGAACTGTTATACGGGAGGGGGCCCCTGGATGTGCTGAAGCAGTCATGGTCAGCAGATGAGCGAAGCCCAGAGAGTGTTGTATCTCATATACTGGCTATAAGGGAGCGTTTGGAGAAGACGAGTGAACTGGGGACCACAAATCTCGAGGCAGCCCAGGCCCAGCAGAAGAGTTGGTACGATCAGAAGGCAAGGCTACAGGAGCTGTCAGTCGGAGAACAGGTGTTGGTGTTACTGCCTACTGACACCTCCAAGCTGCTTGCTCAGTGGCAGGGACCTTATGAGATCAAGCAGAAGGTCGGCCAAGTCACTTACCGGGTATCAATGCCTGGTAGGAGAAAGAAGCATAAGGTCATGTTAATATGCTGCATAAGTTTCATTCCCCAGAGATATCGTTCCTATCAGAGGACATGGACGATGAAATGGAAGAAGACATCTTATTGTGGGATAAGGGGGCTACTGAATCTGAGCCACCGAGGCTTGGGGAACAACTGACTCTGGAGCAGCGGAACGAACTTGTGACCCTACTGAACTCTTTCCCAGAAGTCATGAGCGATGTCTCATGATGGACAGACAAAGTCATACACACAATCGAGACGGGCTCTGCTCGAGCCATCCTTACCGGCTACCTCATGCTTACCGGGAGACCATCAAGAAGGAACTGGGGGAGATGTTGGAGGCAGGCATTATCGAGCATTCGACGAGTGCATGGAGTGCTCCCATTGTGCTTGTTAAGAAGAAAGATGGGTCTCTTCGACTGTGCGTAGACTATCGGCGACTGAATGAGGTGTCAGGTGGTGATGCCTACCCTATGCCACGAATCGACGAACTGATTGACAAGTTGGGCAGGGCAAAATATATTTTCACCCTCGACTTAACAAAAGGGTATTGGCAGATGCCAGTGGCCGAAGGATCCAGACCCAAGACAGCGTTTGCGATTCCATTTGGGCTGTTTCAATTCAACGTTATGCCCTTCGGTTTACAAGGAGCACCTGCCTCATTTCAATGGTTAATGGACCAGGTCATTAATGGTCTTGAGTTTGCAGCATCCTACCTGGATGATCTCGTGATTTTCAGCAGTGAATGGAACGGACATTTAACTCACGTGGAAGCTGTCCTTTCCAGACTGAAGGAAGCTGGGCTTACGGCAAAGCCAAGAAAATGCAGTTTTGGAGTGGATCAGTGTGTCTACCTTGGACATGTCGTGGGAGGAGGAACAGTTAGACCCGAATTATCTAAGGTGGGGGCTGTTCAAAGGTTCCCGGCTCCTGTTACGAAGAAGGATGTGCGAGTTTTTCTGGGTCTAACCGGATATTACTGGAGGTTTATCCCGAACTATGTGGCCAGTACAGCACCAATTAGCGACCTGACCAGAAACACCACACCAGTAAAAGTACAATGGACCCAGGAGTGTGAGCACGCATTCCAGAAGCTCAAGGATGTATTGTGCAATGACCCAGTGTTGAAGAATCCCGACTTCAACAAATAATTTTGTCTACAAACGGATGCATCCGATCATGGTGTGGGAGCAATGTTAAGTCAGAAAGATGACGATGGGCAAGATAATCCAGTGACATATTTCAGTCGGAAATTGCTCCCTCGAGAACAAAATTATGCAGCAGTGGAGAAGGAATGTTTGGCGATAAAATTAGGGGTACAGGCCTTTCGAGTCTACCTGATTGGCCGACATTTTACAGTGGAAACCGATCATCAAGCTCTGACGTGGTTAAACCGACTCAAAGAAAATAATGCAAGACTAACACGGTGGAGTCTGGCTTTACAACCGTATGATTTCACTGTTATACACCGACCCGGCAAGACCAACGGCAATGTGGATGCTCTCTCTCGTGCTCCGGTAACCTGACGTACCGCCAGCTTACCGCTGAAGAAGGGGTGAGGAGTGTGGAGGACTCAAGCCTCCATTAAACTGAACAGTATTATTATTATTAATTCTGGAATATAATTGTGTATCTTGTTTCCTTTGACTGTTTTGGTGACCCTCTGTGTTGTAATTGGTTATGAGTTGTAAATTCTATGTTTTCTTGTCGGGTGTTTCTTTCATGTTAGATTTATATTAGCTTATGGGACTGTGGGGGAATCCTATGTGTTGAATTTCTGTGCGTGTATGTAAGATGTAATGATGTAATGTATGTGGGCTGGAAGGATATAAAAAGGTCCTGCCAGCCACTGTTGAGGCTCTCACTCAAGTTCTTAATAATTGTTATTTAAAGAGGACTTCTGACCACAGGCTGGGTGTAGTGTTTGACTAGGACTAGATTCAGTTGAAGTAGCTGGAAAGGGTTTACTTTCCATGAGTGAAGTTCTGAGAACCTTTCAATCCTTCACACACACCATGATATAATGATGCTACACTGGCACCTGTCAATATTATTACAGGCACACCATGACATATGATGCTACACTGGCACCTGTCAATATTATTACAGGCACACCATGACATATGATGCTACACTGGCACCTGTCAATATTATTACAGGCACACCATGATATATGATGCTACACTGGCACATGTAAATATTATTACAGACACACCATTACATATGATGGTACACTGGCACCTGTCAATATTATTACATGATTATAATGATATAATGATGCTATGATATAATGATGCTTGCACCATTGCTTAGCTAGAAAAATATTTTCAAAGATGGAACAATAAAGCAATAGACCCTGAGATGATTCAAGATGGCTATCAGATGTTTGAATTTGAAGTCATTCAACAATCAAGGAATAGACCCTGAGGTGATTGAAGATGGCTATCAGATGTTTGAATTTGAAGTAAATCAACAATCGAGCAATAGACCCTGAGGTGATTGAGGAGATGTTTGAATTTTATTTTATTTCATGAATAGAGTGAAGTAGTGAGGCTAGAAAGGCATGTTTGTTTAGCTAGATGTGCTCTGAATTCATCACTCTAGATCCAGGATAGATTTCTTTGCTGTAATTTTGAAAAATGAAGATGATGAAAGAAGAGTAGGCTTAATGTTAGGTATATCACGTAGCAGGGGCGAAGGAAGATGTGTTGGGTATATCACGTAGCAGGGGTGAAGGAAGAGGGGTTGGGTAGGATTTGACAGAATTATAATGCGAAATGTGCTCAAATGGTGGGAGAAGAGGAAATACTTCTTTGGCACCTTTTCCTTATCTCTTATATACCACCTTCTCCCCATTGCCATCCACTTTGTAATTCTGTATTTAAAATGTTTTCTCTTCAGTAGTCATTGACATTTATTGTTTGCATGTGCATAGAAAATGGCCTATCTCAAGGCTCAACAGAACAATTAAATCTACATTATCATTTTGCAATCCTAAATGTCCATTATGTTATATAGCTATAGCTATGTATTGGAGAGTTTCGAGACCTGATATATGGAGGTCACAAACCCAACCAGTCTGTTGTGCTCTCCCACCTTTGGGGAGGCATTGTAGGAAAGGCTGCACTGTATCGCATTGCTATATTAGGACACACTCCTTGTGCCAGAGGGTCATCAACTAACTTTATACACGAGAACAGTCTCAAAATTGTTCAAGATAGTAAACAATATTTGGATCAGTATATCCCCAACAGTGACTATATCAGTGTGATGGTAAGATTACAGCTTCTTTTAAATTACCATAACTTGGGAGGAACAATGTCACAAGAGGAAAATGTGTGAATGGTATTGTAAACGAAGTTCGTACCATGCAAGAGTTACACAAGACCACAAGACTGTTTTTGACCGTAGACTGTCAAAAACATGGATTAAATATATTCAGAGATACTAGATTCTAGTCCACCATGAGGGATAAGTATTTGATCAACACTACGATGAAGCTTTTATTTAGTGAACTGAAGAGCTTTGGAATTAAATTATCCTTCAAAGAATGGGAAGCTTCATTTAATGAAGTTGCAGACTCCCGGGTATGTGGCGCTGCTGGAAAAGCAAGTGGCAGTATCTGGCACGTGCTTAGTGACCGCAGGAGGTGGCAGTTTTCAGAGGACGGCAAGAGCACTCTACGAGTCCATTCATAAGAGCAAGAATATTTCATCGCAATGCATACCACAGTGCTAGGGTGTACTGTTAATAACATTTGAGAATTAAGATAGTGTATCAAATATAGTACAGTTGTATCAGTGTTTCTCAAAGTAGGGTCAGGGTACATACAGGGGTTACTCATGTTCAGCCAGGGCTCTGTGAAACATATTACATAATAGTTTTATATTAGGAATTTTTGTTCATATTCCTGGTGAATGCTAGAGCATCTAGTCGAAATGTCGAGTGAATACAATTTGAAGTTGATTATTGAGAAGGTGATTATAATATTTTATGACAACTGACCAAAAATATATGTAATTACCGTACTCCCCACTCTCTATGCAGATGATTTTGTTACTCGTTATTCTTTATACTATGTGCTTTCAAATGACATATCTATAGGCACATCGTCTTTGGAAGATACACCCAATAACATCAAGTCTCACCAAAAAAACTGCAGCACTCCCTAATGTTCTTCCCAGGAATTTCTGAAGGATATTGGGGTAAGCCCCCATATAATTTTAGTGGCAACCTTCCATTTTAATTGGCGGATTAATTCAAGAATAGTCACCCAGGCCGAGGAAAACCTGATCTTCTGAAGAATAGTCAACCGAGCCGGAACCTTATGAAGTGTAGTCACCCGAGCTAGATCTACATTGGAGAGCAATATGATCACACAGGCTCTGGAATGCATTCTGAGAGAAAGCCCTAGCCCTAGCCCTAGCCGGGATCTAATAGTCACCCGGCCTGGGATCTTCTGAAGATTAGTCACCCGGGGCGCGCTCGGGTGACTATTCTTCAATTGACACTAATTGGCCTTAATAGGTTCAACAGCAATCTTTGGGGCTGCTTTTGCAAACCCTAAGTACAGCCATGTTATGCAATGTATTCCATCATGGGGGAAGGGAAAGTGATCCAAGATTCATACTGACTGAATTGCCTTCCTGCACACCCGGCACTTTTGTTTTGAAGTTTCTCCATGTCATTTCAAGGATATTACAAAGCCTCTCGTATTGTTGTTCTCATTTCTTCATGTGTGGATAACTATTGTTGCTTATTTGAAAGTTATTAATCACTAATGAAAATATCAAAGCACCTCAAAAAGACTGAAGTCAGGAAACCTAGCAGTGATATCTGCAGAAAGGGTGTGCAAGGACTAATCGCAATCTATCATTAGTTTGCTGCACTCCATTCTCTTCCTGGTCTATTAATTGTTGGGGAGGCTCTGGAAAAATTCACCAGAAGACTCCTATGTAATGTAGCCTTTGTGTTCAGGCAAGCAGAAGACAAGATGGGAAAACATCAGAAAACATGTACATGGCAGCTATAAACTTGTACTTCTTGACAAAGGAAGCAAACCCAACAGCTACAACTTTATTTTTTTCCTGGGTCCAGACTAATTGTCACAAACTGAATGCATTTGTGGTGATGAGTAAACAGCTATACCAAGTGTGAGCCAATGGCCATCTTTAACCTGAGTAAGATTATGTCAAGGATAATTAAGTATATCCTGAATCTCCGCCCAGCAGTTCGAACTGGCGAGTACTTACAGAGGTAGTAAAGCTTTTCAAGAATTTATTTGAAGTTTTTAAGGTAGGGAATTTCATTTTCTGGCTGGTCACAAGCTAATGCAAGCCAATGAGGAACGCTGTGTTTGTAAATCAGGAACAAAACTTTATCCTTACAGGGTCTAGACAGTTCACCTCTCGTTCCCAACATGTCTGATGTGCCATCACTTCCTAGACCACAAAAATGGTGCAACATATCTAGCTGAAGGTCACTGAAGCTTCATTATGATGTAAGATATTGTAATGGCCCTCCTATTAGGCAACTCAAACATTCAAAGGCAACCAGTTTTCATCCTCCTCCGACAACATAATGGCCACAAACTACAAGCTTCTTGGTAACAGAAACATCAGTGGATTAATCTATTCATAGAGCAAAAAAGGACACGACTGTAGGCGTGAGGTTATAGGATCAGAGACAGTTTCGCCAAAACATTGAACTAGCTCTTGCATGTAACGCTCTGATATGTTGTTTGCATTACCACTAGTTGAACATATGACAAGTAAGAAGCTCCAAGTGACTTGCCCAGCTCAAGAAGCTGTGCAAAGTTGGTGTTGTGTGCACTTATTAAGAACATGCATGCACTTGAGAGCTCCAAGAAATGCCTTGCGCTGAGCTAAAACAACCCTCTGGAATGCCATTGCTATCCCACCATCCAGGGTAAGTCATTTTCGATCAATGTCAGTTCTTCTAGGAATGCTATCATCAGGACAACTGGGAATGGTACGTGAAAACAACTTCTCTTCAAGTCTTGCAACCTAACATATAGTAACACACTGACCAACCATGCCCTTTCCACCAAACATTGCATCCCAACATAAAGTAACACACTGGCCAACTACATCCTTTTCTCCATGTCTTGCACCCATACATATGCAGGGGCGTAGCAATGAATTTGGGGTTGGTGAGGCGAAACAACATCTAAACCACACTCAAAACATGCTAACCACACCCATTATTAACCACACCCACCCACATACAAATACACTGTATTAAATTTGAAATAGTGTATACAATTTACAATAAGGCTTAAAATTTTGGAAATTTGGACTTCCTACGTTCATTCCTGCCACAAAACTCATTAGCTACAGAGGTTAAATCTAAAGTGTCAGTTAAGTCTTTATGGACATTCATAACTATGACAGCATTTAATCGTTCTTGCTTCATAGTGGAGCGTAGATATGTCTTTATACGTCGCATGGCTGTAAATGAACGTTCACTAGCTGCATTGGTTGCTGGTGCAACCAACAGTAAACGGACAGCTCGAACAATTTGCCGAGTATAAGCTTCTCTCTGCACCTGACATAGCTTTCAGCATGTTGACAAGTGAATACACATTCGAAGGCTCGACCTTGTTATTTAGATGAAATGTCTGGAGCTGTGTCAAAAGTTCATCTTTCACTAAATCGTCTTCATACAACTGAAATAATTGATCGTACTCTTCACACAGTGCATTACCACTTCCACTACCTGAAGCAACACTACCTTGATCTCCATCAAAACACTCTCTGCCTCCACCTTTTAATAGTAACTGCTCTAGGGTCTTATAGATCTGATATCCTTCTTGCTCAAATCTGTCAGTGATACAATTGATTACTGTATCAAGGGCTTCAAAGTACTATAGAAAAAAAGGATTGTCATAAGGGTCTAAGTACATAATATGAGCTATCATAAACTAACCTTCAATGTAGTTACAGTCATCTTGGCCAGATTTTGTGCTACTCATTCTTGTGTGCTGAATAGTCTTGCTCAAATTATCAGAATGCCTAAGAATGCTTCGAAGTAAGAAAGTTCCATAAAAATAATTAAATGTTTGCATTTGGCTTGCAACACCATTTACACGTGCTCTAACCTCAGAATCAGGTTTACTATCCAAAATTGTTTCCCACAATTTCAAAATGACATTATATTTTGGGTTGATTATAGGGGTGTGGTTAGTGGAAAATATTGGTGAGGCGAGCGCCTCTCCGCCTCACCCCTTGCTACGCCTATGATATGGTAATACATTGACAACAACGCTGCTTCTCCAAAATCTTGCATCACTGACATAGAGTAATATTCAGTATGACTAGGCAGGGCGACCTGAGCTTCCTGAAACACTATATGATCCAACACGACCTTTTGTTCAATGAGGAAATCGGGCAGATTGTTGAGTCTCAAGTGCAGGCGAGTTTTTATGCCATGCTAGAATTAAAATAAATTGTAATTCACAAGGAATATGAAGTCGAGAACCTGAAATGCCTTGCTATGCAGAGCTTTACAAAAACTATACAATATTATAGTGCCAGGTGACTTTGTTTAATATATTATTTAGGCTGATGAGATTATGGTCTACCAACTACAGGTAGATGACTTCTTCAAAACAAAGATGGCTCTTTGAGAACCATCTTCAGATATCTCGTGGTTGGACATTGCATGGCAGTTCATATTGCCATCTACTCCAAGAGGCAAACAAGGTAATGCTTTGTTGGGCTTGTGGTGATTACATGTTAATGATGGAGCAAGCTAAGACATACATAACTTGCATGCACATAACAAAGATTACATCACTACAAGTTTCTCATTCCGCCTGCAACATTTTAAAGTCCATACCAGCTAGCGAGCATAGATTAGGATTCTACAATACTCCACAAAAAATCCAAGCTTGTGACAAATGCAGTAGTGCAGAGAACTTGCATTTAATCCAAGACCTTGTGTGTGAGCCAGATTTAACTCATGCATGTTCTGATCAAGCTCAAGTGGAAATAGAGCTACTTAAATTGTCGATCAGATGCCCACTAAAGATGACCTGATGAATATAGAAGTATTTGGGTTGAAATGTTGGCAAAAAACCCTGAGATCTTAAATTAATTTGCACTAAAGTAGCTAGCAACATAATCTAAGGTAAACTGGAGTACCATTAATCAAATTGAAGCTACTGCTAGTGTGTGTATCTGCTCTTCCTGCTGCTTCTGCTTATGAAATTATGTATGCTATTAGCCTGCCCTCACTTGGCACAGCTCAATCTATGCAAGTGTCCTTGCTGTTTGCTGCTGACTTTGCCCATGGCCTTCATTCTTCCCTTCCTTCTCTCTCCAGGTTTTCTACACTTCCCTGTGGGCTGTAGGAACAGTCTGTGAGGGTAAAAGCAGCTGTTGTGCTATGCGAGACTGTATGCAGAGTCTGAAATACTCACAGACACCTGGAGAAGCAACAATTCTAGCCACTAGTTAAAACAATTCTTCTGACAAATATCAAATGTTTCTCAAACATGTTTAAATATAGAGACAACACTTAAATTAGTGTTCTATAGAGGTAACACAGAACATAGCATTCTATAAAAGGCAACATTTACTGCTATGAGTTGTATAATATTTTACTAGAAGATAAAAATTTCATTTATAAACCAAGTACCATGTGCAATTGACACACTCACACTGGGTGGGGGCAGGTTGACAATAGCTCTATGAGGACACGCACTCCACCAACACCACACTGGGTGGTGCTGGTTGACAATAGCTCTATGAGGACACACACTCCACCAACACCACATTGGGTGGTGCTGGTTGACAATAGCTCTATGAGGACACACACTCCACCAACACCACATTGGGTAGGGGAAGGTTGACAATAGCTCTATGAGGACACACACTCTACCAACACCTTACTGGGTGGGAGTAGGTTGACAATAGCTCTATGACGGCACACATTCCACCAACGCCACACTGGGTTGAAAATTTGAAATTCCTCATAATGAATACACTCACACACACACACACAAGAAGCTCATTATGGAGTATGCAGCCTTTGATTCATGTCATCCTCTCCACTGCTCAATGTTGAATAAGTCTTGCTAGTGTGGAGATTATAGGTCATGATTTCATGCCTCATAACACCTTTCTTCTATCCCTAGTAACCATGAAGAGCGCTCTTCTATGCTTAGCAAACATTGAGAGTGCTCCTCTATACCTAGACAATCATGCAGAGGCCTATTCTAATCCAAGCAGCTATCGAGAGTGCTCTTCTATGCCTAGCAGCCATGGAGGGTGCTATTCTATTACTAGTACATTGTTAGGGTTGGGCTTGGGTCTCGTGCCTAAAGCCAGAGAATATATACCACTCCTTCCAGCAGGGTCATGTTCTAGGGTTTGGTCCAGGGACCAGTTGATGGATGCCAACAGGTTGGGCCTGGGGCTTGAGTCCGAAGCCAGATTATTGGAGTTGATGGATGCCAGCGGGTTGAGCTGGAGGCTTTGGTCTGAAGCCAGAGGACCATAGTCTGGGATTTGGTCCGTGATGCACTAAAAAAGGCCCTAAGCTCCATACCGTCATATATAAAAGACAAGGATTTCATAAACATTATAGAAGAAACCCAATCACACTAGAATCGACACTTTACCTAAATATCCCGCAAGAGGAGGGTATCACAAAAACACTAGATTACTTCTACACACACTTCCTAAATGAGCCCACACCTAGGAAAATGCTTGAAGACTGCATGATAAATATCCTCAAACATAACATATTTACTTTTACAGGGCAAACTTACAAACAAGTATGCGGAACAGCCATGGCAACAAAATTTGCACCCACCTTTGTCAACATTTTCATGGCCTCCATAGAGGAGGAGTTCCTAACCTCACAAACTAAACAACCCCTCATCTGGAAAAGATACCTAGATGATATTTTTGTAATTTCGAGAGGTGGTGCAACACAACTTGAAGAATTTAAAACCAAACTCAACCCACACCACCACCGACTCAAGTTCGCATTTGACCACCAAGGTAACTCAGTCAACTTTTTAGATGTAAATCAAAGGCTACAGGTTCAGAACAACCGGTGCACTAGACATTAAACCATACTTCAAACCCACAAACAAATTCCAATATACACACTATGTTTCCAGCCCTACTCAAAGGAGAAGCAATTAGAGTCCTCAGACTATCAACAGCCAAACAACAATACAGAAACAGACTAAATTATCTGTCACAAAATTTCAAAATCCAAAAATACCCAAGCAACCTAATACACAAAGTCACATGCAGCACCAACTAAGACAACTGACCCTACCAGACTTCACTTATCTGCAGAAACTTATACCCTAGTCCGAGCCCTGGCTCTTGCCAAATTGCCTTATAAATATACCCTTACACCATAGTTAGAGCCCTAGCCCAAGCCCTAAAATTGCCTTATAAATGTAAAAAAATAAATCTCCTTATACCCTAGTCATCGCCCCAGCCCAAGCCCTGAAATTGCCTCGTAAATATTTCATTACACCCTAGTCAGAGCCCCAGCCCCATCCCTAAAATGTATCCCCTTATACCCTAGTCACAGCCCCCCTAAAATATACAAAAATGCCAATCTATTCCCATACATGAGGATTAGACAACAGACTCGCATCCCTCACACATGGATCAGTCTCACACCACCCACACTAGGATGAGAAAACACTCACACCACACAACACTAGGATCACACAATGGACTCACTTATTATTATCAAAATACCAAACAGGAAACAACAACAAACAAGCAAGGTCTCAACAAGGAAATAACTCTGGCTCCAGGCCACATATAAAAACAACCTTATATACTATTCTTGTTCCCTCCAAGGCAGACTAACCCCACCAAATAAAAGCCAAGACAGGAAGGGCACCCAGACACAAGAGTACAATGGACATGGAAGCCCGAGGAGCAAAAGGAACACCAAAAAGCCAAGAGCGAGGAACACAAGGAACACCAACAAACCAAGACAGAGGAAAACCAACAAGTCAAGACCGAGGAACACAAGGAACACCAACAAGCCAAGACTGAGGAACACAAGGAACAACAACAAGCCAATCTCGAGGAACACATGGAACCTCTAAAAAGCAAAAAAATCTACAAAGCACAGAACATCATAGCCATTGACAGATTCACCCCAAATGAAGAAAGGGCTAGTTTTCTTTCGTTTTTTCTGAGCTCCGAGTTTTTAACCCCAGAAGGATTTTTTCTAAGTTACTCAATTTTTCCCCCTTCTCTGCCTACCCAACCAAAACCTGTACCACACACTCACTATATCATTACTCACACCATCGATTCACTTTACTATCACTCACACCATCCACCATGGACCAATTACAAAAGTGCAAACAAATGCTCACCACTCTTTATATTCACCCACATACATAAGTCCTCTACCATGTACACCTGATACCCGGCGTTAAATAGCCTCTACCTGAGGAGCCACAGGATCTCCAGAGCATGGGGGCTCCAACCCAGGACTGCTGACGAGGAAGGCCTCTAACCCCGCGAGCCACCACTCCCATCGCTACACATCAACACCATCACTCTCGCTTGCTGGAAGGAAGAACAGGATCATCTTAGCACCACTACGAACAATGAGTTGCCACACACACACACAAATAACTACAGTGTAGGCAGTTTCTCCCTCCCAGAAGGCTACTCAACCACTAGACCTAGACCCAATGCTACTGACAGCTTCCTCCAGCAGACTGACTCACAGCTGGCATCCTTGCACGTGCCCACACTACAAGATTGTTCCCTGGACCAAATCCCAACCTATCATTCTAATACTCCTCTGGCTTCAGACCGAAGCCCCCGGCCCTACCTAAATGATCTGGCTTCGGACTCAAGCCCCAGGCCAAACCCACTAGCATCCAGCAACTGGTCCCTGGACCAAATCCTAGACCGGTGGACCTACTGGGAGGAGTGGTACCACCTCTGGTTTCGGTCTGAGCCCCCAGCCCAACCGTAACTTTGGTCATCCATCACGGCTGTCCCCCACTCCCCTACAGGTTACCATGGTCAGAAACCTAAACACAGACAATATAGACATAACAAATAACATTGACAGTACAGACACTACCACCATAATTTCTGCTCAGCCTACCATAAACCAACACCCAGACACGATCACCGCTGAACCTACCCAAACCACGTCCCTAGATTTAATGCCCTACCAACCAACCCTACAGTATAAATCCAACACCCTCACAACACAACAGACATAATCCTAAAACATAACATATTTACTATCGCAGGACAAACATATAAACAAGTATGAAGAACAGCCATGGAAACAAAATATGTACCTACCTAGCAAACAAAATAGTTTCTGCAAACCTCAAATCACATGCAGCACCAGGCACCAAGTAAGACAGATGATCCCTTACCAGACTTCTTATAATTAAAAGGAAATTTCATATTATTATTATTATAATTATAACTATTGTCATGGAAAAAAACCCGACATAAAAAACAAAAATACACCTAGCCCTAATATATATAGTGATTTTGTGCGTGCATGTTTGAAATTTGATTCTTTATAACTGAAAAAAAAAAAGCCCTAGCTCTCGTATTGTCATTTGTGGTTGTAGCTTGATTCTTTAAAACTATCATGTGTTAATTAGGTGTTAATGAATTCGGTATATTCTACAAAAGATCTTTTTCTTAGAAGAACAAAAATATTATTATTATTATTGTTGTTGTTATTATTACTACTGTCGTGGATCCCACAACTGAAGTAAAAAAAATAAAAATTAAATAATTTGGCCCTATATATCCCTAGTATTTTGGTAAGTGTGTGTAATTTGATTCTTATAACTAGCATGTGTTAATTAGTTGTTAATGAACTCTGTATATTCTATAATTGAACTTTTTCTTAGAAGAACAAAAATATCAGTATTATTATTATATTAATTATATTATTATTATTATTATTATTATTATTATTATTATTATTATTATTATTATTATTATTATTATTATTATTATTATTATTATTATTATTATTATTATTATTATTATTATTATTATTATTATTATTATTATTATTATTATTATTATTATTATTATTATTATTATTATTATTATTATTATTATTATTATTATTATTATTATTATTATTATTATTATTATTATTATTATTATTATTATTATTATTATTATTATTATTATTATTATTATTATTATTATTATTATTATTATTATTATTATTATTATTATTATTATTATTATTATTATTATTATTATTATTATTATTATTATTATTATTATTATTATTATTATTATTATTATTATTATTATTATTATTATTATTATTATTATTATTATTATTATTATTATTATTATTATTATTATTATTATTATTATTATTATTATTATTATTATTATTATTATTATTATTATTATTATTATTATTATTATTATTATTATTATTATTATTATTATTATTATTATTATTATTATTATTATTATTATTATTATTATTATTATTATTATTATTATTATTATTATTATTATTATTATTATTATTATTATTATTATTATTATTATTATTATTATTATTATTATTATTATTATTATTATTATTATTATTATTATTATTATTATTATTATTATTATTATTATTATTA
>JAQNBH010000001.1:17310090-17375090 GCA_028752905.1 Cladorhizidae sp. MBARI D1340-BT2
ACCTGAGTTCCCCACACATGAAGCACACCATGCTCATGTGTGTAGCACCTCTGCACATCAACCAGCATCTGAGCTCACCCACTTGGAGCACACCATGCTGACGTTGTAAGAATGTACTTACAACGAACAATTGTAGACAGAACAGCAACCAATGATTGAAGTAACACGAGGTTATAATTCCAAAATTCAATCAAACGTTGTATGGTAAAGGATCAACATTACATTATGGTAAAGGGTCAATAGGTTCCGTCAGGAGTGGAAAATTTCTGCAATGCATATTACTCTATTGCATGGTGCATGTCTTATTATGTTTTGTTGTACATGCAAAAGGACTAAAGACTTCTATGGTTGAGTTGGATAAATTGGTCCTTGATTCCCTCATTGATTTACACATACTATTGATTTACACATACTAGTCGACTTCTCTCCTACAATTTCTGGTTCCAACCACATATATACCTCACCATGGACCCTCTTGAATTTGAGCCTGTAATGTGTAATGGGAGGTGTTTTGGGTCGATGCAAGCATATAAGTGTTTATGCTCGCTTGCAAAATAAAGCAATGACATAGAAAATTATGTTGATAGTGTTAGTCACTGGCATCTTTTATTGTATGAATTAATAACTACTACAAGGCAAGTTCATCTATGCTTCACACAAAAATGTGCATGTCAGAGAAACGGTGTACACACCAAGAGATACAAACACTTGGTCATCTTTAAAATAAATGCAATTGGGTAGTCTTGGTTGTGACAGCCAACCTTAATGCAAACCTTGCATGATACTGTGTTAAACTGTCATGTAAGTTCACTGGTGATGCTCATTGCTCAATTATTATAGTAACCAGTCAACAAAATACAGCAATTTTGTAAAGACAACATTTAAAGATTTTTAAGATTTGGAAATCAAATGTTTCACTGATTCAATCAAAGCTTGCCTAAGGAGTAAGCTAAGCAGGCAAGACTTGTCTCGGCCTATGTTAAGCTGGTACTTCAAGCCCCCAAGCAACAGCCACAACCAAGACAAAGCTATGCTCTTAAGCTTACTCTTCAAATTTAGAATAAGCTAATTAATGAAGCTAAGTTGTCAGATAAACTAAGCTTAGCAAGCTTTAGATATATTACATTGTTCCGCGTGTCTGATGAACTGACACTAGAGCTACCTCGGAAGGTCTACCCTAAAGTGTTCCTGCACCGCAGGATGGTGCGCAGTGAAATGTTGCAGTCCTAGCTTGGTCTGTAGCAGACGCTGAAGCTAGTCAACAGCTGTTTCGTCCGTCAGCTTTATCAGCTCCTCTATTCCTTCGTGGCTTGCATTAATATTGGTCTAAAGAGAACGACACTATGAACGGTCAAGAAGCGAGAGGCTGCCAAACGATGAAGAAGCAAAAGTACAAAGCGATTGCACGAGGCTGACAAATGACCCTGCTATTGAGGGCGAGCTAATTGAACCACGGAAGCACAAAATAAGGTGCTAAAAACATGTAGTCAAACTATTTGCTTCATAGACTCTACGCATTCCATGATATGAACTTGATACATAGCAGATCACTCTGTGTGCTCTCTCTTGATACTAAAAATGATGCATAGGTATAGCTCCATAGATTCTGCATGCTTCTCTGTATGGACTTGATATATAGCTAAAAAGATAGGTATCTCTGTGTGCTCTCTCTTGACATTAAAACATTTTGCATAAGTATAACTACCACCCAAGTGACTGGAGCTAACCTCAAAACCCGAGTGCCTGAATCATCAACAAGTGCTGAAATTACCTAGAGAAAGTGCTATTGGCTACAATGAGTGTTTTCATTAGGCACTAAGTACATGGATAATTAATTTTAGGAAATTGATTTTCTTACCAACCAAAGTGCTTGCCATGTACTCAAATGAGTAAGAGTTGATGGCTGAGTTCACTTCTCATTGCACACACACACACACTCACTCACAGACATGCCCTCGCACACACACACACACAGACACACACAAGAAGCTCATGATGAAGTATGCAGTTGATGTCACACACACACACACACAGCCTCCTACTGTAATAAGTCATTGTCAAAGTCCTAACCAAGTCATTGTCCAAGCATTAACCCTAGTCATTGTGAAAGTCATAACCCTAGTCATGGTCCAAGCCCTAATCTAGTCATTGTCCAAGCCCTAACCCAAGTCATGGTCCAAGCCCTAACTCTAGTTACTCCAAACCCTAATCCGAATAATTGTCCAAGACCTAATCCTAATCATTGCCAAGCACTCACCCAAGCCCTAACCCTAATCATCGAAGCCATAACTTATTGTCCAAGCCCTAATCCTAGTCATTCTCCAAACCCTAACCTTAGTCAATGTCCAATCCCTAACCCTAGTCAATGTTCAACTCCTAACCCTAGTCATTGTCTAACCCCAACTCCTAACCCTAGTCATTGTCCTAGCAAGCCCTAACCCTAGTAATTGTCCTAGCAAGCCCTAACCCTAGTCATTGTCCAAGCAAGCCCTAACTCTAACCATTGTCCAACCCCTAACCCTAGTCATTGTCCAACCCCTAACCCCAAGCCCTAACCATAGTCATTGTCCAAGCACCTAACCCTAGTCATTGTCCAACCCCTAACCCTAGTCATTGTCTAACCTCTAACCCTAGTTATTGTCCAAACAAGCCCTAATCCTTGTCATTTTCCAAGCCAGCCCTAACCCTAGTCATTGTCCAAGCAAGCCCTAACCCTAGTCATTGTCCTAGCAAGCCCTAACCCTAGTCATTGTCCAAGCAAGCCCTAACCCTAGTCATTGTCCAACCCCTAACCCTAGTCATTGTTCAACCCCTAACCCTAGTCATTGGCCAACCCCTAACCCCAAGCCCTAACCATAGTCATTGTCCAAGCCCTAACCCTAGTCATTGTCCAACCCCTAACCCTAGTCATTGTCCAACCCCTAACCCTATCATTGTCCAAGCAACCCCTAATCCTAGTCATTGTCCAAGCAAGCCCTAACCCTAGTCAATATCCAACACCTATTGTATGTAACCCTGGTCATTGTCCAATCCCTAAACCTAGTCATTATCCAAGCCCGTCATTGTCCAACCCCTAAACCTAGTAATTTTCCAAGCACTAACCCTAGTCATTGTTCAGGCACTAACATATTCATTGTCCAATCCCTAACTCATTATAAAAGCCCTACACCACCACACCGCTTCTACGAAGTCTTGCATCACAACACACTGACAACCACGTCCCTTCTACCAAGTTTTGCATCCCGACTAGCCCTAGGCCTAGTCATTATATCCTGACCCTTCTCCCAAGTATGACACTCTGACATATGATAGTACCACACAGAGCAATGTGCCCCTCCCTCCCAATACGGACGTCCACCTCAAGCAAAGTGTGCCAGGAGGATGTGTGTATATATATAGTACCGCCCATAGCAATGTGCCTCTCCCACCCCATACAGCCCTCCACCTCAAGCCAGGATGACGTGTGTGAAGTATTTCTGGCGTGTGCTCACCTGTCGTATGTGGAGGTCTTCAAGAAATACCTCAGCAGTATAATCACACCAACTAAGATGTATTATCACCTCCTCAATGCCTCTGTGTGTGGATATGAACAAAATAAATGTTAAAGGTCAAGGTCCTAATTTGGTGGCATGGACATAACTTGACAGAACATTTCCCAAGTTGACCGGGAGCAAGGGACAAGATTGAGGGTCAAAGGTCAACGAGACAGAACTGTCAGTTTTCAAGTCAATTCCTAGCAACCATCATGGATGTCCCTAGCAACCATAAACTATGGGATAGCAGTGTTGTTATTAAATGTAGCATAAAGAAGATGCCCCTGTTACAGGCAGCAAATGTGGGTAGTCCAACATCATAAACTTTGTGCATTGTGCAGCACAAAGCCATGCTGCCAGTTTTCCCAGACTCTCTCCATGTGTGCATATGAGATGCAGGCTAGGGAGGAGAAGTTCCTAGAGGAGGCAACACACCAACAACAAGCCACTACTTTACCCATCCTTTACCCATTATTAGATCCCCTCCTTCGCAGACCTGCCTCTTTACTAGCATTGTAGGAGAGTAGACCTTTCCTAACCCATGCGTTAAGTTTCACTTTGTGGCCCTTCCAACTAACATATATACGACAACCACAACAAAGTAATTATGCTAAGTTTCCACGGCTACAGATTTCTCTGAGGTAGGTATATACAGGTTGCTACGCACCAGGCTCACCTTCAGAGAGGCCAAATACACTTCTAGTTGCTGGATACATCCTTGTTTCCTGGGTTAGGTGTCAATCACATTGAAGGGCGTCAAAACTAGGGACTAACTACGTAAGATATGTTGGGTTGTAATGTCTATCGATCATTGCTACCACACCCACTTAAATAGATGTATATCAGTGCAGACTTATTTAGAGCAGCACTGAATAAGAATGGTATGGATCAGCATTACTGGGTGTGCTTTCCTATTTTTACGTGCGAAGATTATGCACAGACGAGGACTACTTGCATGTAAATCTGTTGTGGTCTTTCAGGTGGTGTTGTTTTAATTTTTTTAATAAATTAATTTTTTATAAAAATTCATGAAAATACATTCAAAGGATACATAGTCTGCTAATGTTAAGGTACTCTGGTTATGTTGACAAGAACAAAGGTGCAATGTAGTGTTTGAAAGTGATGAGTGAACGGGGTCTCTAGGGCTTCTTGAGGCACAAGGTGACTGACCCAGGTACAAAAGAAAACTTGAATGCCTGCATTTTAGCATTATGGTTGATATTCAACAGTGGTATTGGTCCTGGGTTATTCTGTAGTTATTATTATTATTATTATTATTATTATTATTATTATTATTATTATTATTATTATTATTATTATTATTATTATTATTATTATTCAGTTTGACAATGAATAGATGTTGAGGAAATAGCAGCTGGCCTTTCATACCATACATAACTTCAGAAATATTCTGCGAAGGGTTTTAAATTTATCTTTCTAAATTATTATTAAGTAGCTTTGGCCAGAGCATCTTTATTTTTGTCACATTAAATATTGCATTCTCTTGCTGATTAAAGTTGGCATATTCCCTTGTGTTGTTGTTGTTGTTGTTGCTGCTGCTGCTGTTGTTGTTGTTATTGTTTTTTAAATTTATTATTATTATGTTTATTATTATGTTTATTAACCTAAATTACCTAAATTACTAACCTAAATTACCAAATACCAACCTAAACTCCCCCCCCATATTCAACACGCATACACACACATGTGCGTACAGAGAGAGAAGAGCGAGAGCGAGAGAGTTAAATCTTATTTCATGCATGAAGAGAAATTTGTAAGGAATAAGTCACCATTTATAACACTCTTCAGTGATGTCCTTAAAGCAATGTTTGTCACCCTCACCACCTTAATGGGAATTCTGCAATGCCATCCATGAGCACCTCAGTCTCAGGAACTGCAAGCGTGAGAGTAGATCCTTGTGGTCTTCCCATCCAGACCTTCTCCCAAGGAAGGTTTAGGTTGATTGGTTGCAAGTTCCCTAGGAGGCTGGAGCACACCACTGGTCACATCCTTGACTATTGTTGTGCAAGAAGTGCGCCATGAAGGACAGTAGATCCAGCAGTCTGCTGCAGGACGTCTCTACAGGTTATTCTGTATATAAATTAATGCTGAATTTTATACTGGAAATTAGTTTGGGAAAACCGTTTATAGATTACCAGATCATGCAGTCTGAAGGGAGCCACCCCCCCACTTTGTGTTTTATGTTTGATTTGTGTGCATTTTGTTTTGTTTGTACGTATGTTTGTATGTATGCTTGTTGTTTGTTTTTATTCCTATTGGTTATTTTTTAATGTTTGTTTAACATCTATGTTTACTATTTCATTCATTAGATAAACTTTTCCCTCTTGACTGAAAACCATGCTATATATATTAAATGTGTAAATAGCAATTTTGAGACTGTAATATATCTATTGCCCCTGACTGCCACCAATAATTATATACCACCACCAACATTAATAAATAGTATGAAAACATTTTTATACTAATATGAGTGGCACTGCTATTTGGCAACATCACCCCAGCACCTACAACTCCGAGTCCTAGAATCAGTGCCAGGAGCAGCATCTCTATGAAGAAAGTATGAAGAGTGCCAGCATAATCCTGCCAACCTGGACCAGAACTGGTGTCAGAAGTGTTGCAGAAACAGTAGTTAGTGGTATATACACAGCAGTATATGGTAACATTGCATAATTCAATAGGGACACACTTAATCATCACAACCTCGCATAAGCACAAGGCTGCATATATATGTGAATTATAATCATTGAAGTTGGTGTGTACGAAAATAATTGTTCAATACATGATAATTATGACAAAATGCTGAGCTTATATTTAGGCTGTTAAAGTATGTGAATGCCTTCTCTGCTTCGCCTGTAGAGCTCTAGGGAGAGGATTACGAGAGGAAACAAGACCGTAGCCATGTTGGACGCTATCAATGTGATAATTTTTTTTACCATTTAATTAAAGAGTGCATGATTTTAAATGGTAGAGGGTCATCTCACTAGTTCTGGTCTATGTGGACAGCCCTTGTTGATTTTTTCTTCTCAGGATAATCCATTTTTAAATTAATGTGGCTTGTTTAAATTTTAGCTGTTCCGGGAACTTCCCCCTCCCCTGTACATGATAGTTGAATGGTGGAGAACTACACCAAGTCAGAGCTTCAGGGCGTCGAGGGTTCCAGGGTTTGAAACACTGGTTTTTGTTGATGTATACTACACATAATTATTGCACATACTATGTTTTGTTGCTAATATTGCTATGTCATCCTTTAAACAAACAATCATTACGTACCACATCTTGTTGCCATTGTTGACTGCACCCATGCAGGGTCAGCTGCAGCCTCCTTCAGGGACTTGGCAACAGTTATACAGGAGAATCCCACCAACCAACCCAACAGCAGATGTTTTGGTAGAGGATTGGTTATAGCCTCTTTTGGACGTCGAAAGAGTTTTTACAATATTGGCACAACTTGTTCTAAATGGTAAAGGGTCCTCTAACTGATTGTGCTCTACACACGAGTACTGTTTCCTTTGTTTTATAAGGTCAATTCAATATAGAGGTTATTTGTTCTTGTTTCAAGTTTTTAATTTTTATTTGCTTGTTAGATTTGTTGTTCTGAGTGTTATAGTTGAGCGGGAAAGAACCGAACCAAGTGTGAACTTGATGGTCTCCAGTCACTTTGTCTAACTTGTTTATTGTACACATCAATACATTATGTTTAGTAGCTCTTGCTCACCACACCCATGTGTAGCACATTGTCCACTCTATGTTGGTGCAATTGTTGTCTGCACCATGTCACAGACACTTTCAATAACAAAAGCTACCCATCGCATGTAGCTAGTGCTTACAACATAGTGAGCCATTTAGGAGCTTATATTGTCACTATCAAAAGCAATGAGTTTCTGAATGATTCTTGATAGACACAAAGTGCCCATGTTGCTTTTTTCAAATGGACCTCCAGAAATAGAAGAAATAAACTGGAAGAGACAAAGCATGATGCAATTGAGTTATTTTAGGGGACTCTTTCATAGCACTGCATGAGTCGCGTTTTCTAGAAAGACAATATTTACCTAATTCAAAACAGCATGTAAGCTAGCTTGATTGCATCTTCGACAAGAATCCTTACTCACACATCTCCTGCAATTGAGAAGCAAATTAGTTGCTGCAAGGTACTAATACTTGGAGTCCTCTGGTACTGAGGAATTTGTGACTGGACCTATTACATACGAGTTATGCAATAAGAAAGAAACACTGAGATGAATTTTAACACTTTCTTTGGGTCTGGAGTCTGCTGGTTTACTACCTTAGCAAAGGATTCAAGGCATGCAGGAAGTCTTTTTTTTAGCCAATAGGAACCAAACCCAATGGGAGTTTTGGCTGAGATGTTTTTGAGTAGCTTTTGCCCTGTGCTATTATTAAAAAGGGTCAAACCAATATAGTGAGTGGACTTGTCCAATTCACACAGTATAAGGAGTACCAGCAGTATTGTTGGCAGAGCATTAGACTCCCTCCCCCTCCCCTTGTCTTCCTAGACCAACAAAATTAACAACAACAAACATTAACAAAAATCACATTTCAGATAAAACTACTTCCCTTTGGCAGCTTGTTAATAGCCACATTACCACAGTCAACACTATAGGTGTGCCATCTTGTCTCCTGGCAGTTGATGATATAGATGTATGGTTATATGATATTCTTGGCAAGGGTTAGAATCATCGTACTTACAATAATTAATACCAGAGAGCATGTGGTCCTTGTGTGTGTGTGTGGTTTGTAATAGGCACATGGCATATGTGTTTGTTTAGTTCTGGACTTTCCTGTGCTATTGTTGGAAGAAAAAAACATGTTTCTGAGGTGGACTATTTAAGAGGGAGGGAGGTTTGGATGATGAAAGTGTAATATGTATCATGCAGTTTCCATATGCACTATCTCTATATACCACACCCACGATGATTCTAATCATATATATTATGTGCCTGTCAGTATATACAACAAGAAGAACCAAATTGGAAATGTGTTTAGATAAGCTATAGTTTGCTGAAGCTTGGACATGGAAACTGAGAGCACACTTACTTTACTGGCTATGAAGAGAAACAAACGATTAAATGAACAAAGTCTCCGACTAGTCCAAAATAGAAGAGAAACAAAAATATGTAGAGGGACATTTTTGAGTGATTTAATATTTGCAATTTTTATATTTGCAATCCAATCCACAAATATTAATCGCCTCGAAATATCCACGAAGCATATAAAAGACGGAACATAGAATTGAAACCTTCTTAGTCCCAAGCCTAAAGATTCTGCCACAGCAACCACAAATAAGTCCACCATTTGCAGAGGGGTTCATACAGCAGCATCCAGACTGCCTTTATAATTATATGTGGTCTCTAGTTATAAAATCATGCTCGGTAGACTGTAGAGTTCTTAGCAGAATTTGCTACTTCAATAATTGATTGTTGGTCGTGACTAGGACCAGCCACCAGCACCAACAGAGTAATCACATTTTATCACAAATATTTCTTATGCATTGACAACTGAACAAATAATACTTCCATATGGTGTTCCGGTTGATGGCAAAAAAGGAGTTGCACGCGAGTGAATAATTGTTTAGCTTCTTCTTAATCAGTTAATCCAATATAGTTCGGGAGAATATAATTAGTTAAAGAAGAAAGTCACAAGTAAAGTCGAGTGTGGGTGGGGTAGACATAGGCAGAACCACTTTCTGCCATGCCACAAATGTGCACATAATGTCACTTCATTGTCACCAACAAATTCTGTTTATATAGAATTATCCAAGAAATGGATGCACTAAATTTATTCATAATAACTTCACTTAAAGTAAAGCTCAAGTTCATCACTCAGCTTAGCTTGCTATCGTGACCTTTGGTTTTGCCTTGATAGGATACCAGACAGCTAATGCACTCGTGAGGCTTCTGGATAGCTACATA
This sequence comes from Cladorhizidae sp. MBARI D1340-BT2, assembly GCA_028752905.1. NCBI lineage: Eukaryota > Metazoa > Porifera > Demospongiae > Poecilosclerida > Cladorhizidae > Cladorhizidae sp. MBARI D1340-BT2. Next base: position 17,319,572 of record JAQNBH010000001.1, read on the forward strand.
GAGGGCTGTGCATCTTCTCTCTTTTCTCATCCTATGCTACAGACATAGTCTTTCCCAGACCTAGCTCACAAAAATTAACTCTGTTCTCATCTTCTTCAACCTTCATTTTCCTTTCATCCTTATCTCCTCAATGGTGTCGTACTCTTTTGTTCATTCATTTCAAAATTCATACCAGGAACTTCCTCCCTCATTTCAGAGTGAACAAATATTCCAGGTCCAGTTCCACCTCACTCGCATCTACAGACTACACACAACTCTATCAGTTCTTCTTCACTCACCTCTACAGCTACACACAACTCCATGTCAGTTCCTCCCCACTCACATCTACAGACTACACACAACTCTGTCAATTCCTACCTTAAGACCACACATAACTCCATGTCAGTTGCTTCCCACTCACATCTACAGACCACACATAATTCCATGTCATTTCTTCCGCACTCAGATCTAACCACACACAACTCTATGTTGATTCCTATGCCCTCAGACCACACATAACTCCATGTCAGTTCCCCCTCACTCACATCTACAGCCACACATAACTCCATATCAGTTCCTCCCCACTCACATCTACAGCCACACACAACTCCATGTCAGTTCCTCCCCACTAACATTTACCAGTAACCTCAATTCCCCTTCATTCCCTTTCTCAGGTGATCTTACTAACAGAGGTGTGCATTTTTGGGATCAGAAAGGCACTAGTGCCATCTTTGCGTTATTACCTTACCAAAACCTTTTTGCAAAGCAGGGAAAAATACAGTGCTGTCCAGCTAAATAGCTACCTACATTTCCTTGCATTTGCAGAGCAACATTTCATTATTCATAAACTAGTTAGCTAGTACTTGAAGTACTCATGGTATAAACTAATGACAAGTGTTGCATGTTATTGTATTTAGATAAATGTTTTCTTACGTAGGTGCACCTAAAAGTGCTTTTGTAGCTACTTAGAAGTAAAAATAACTTTACTTCATAAGCATAACATTAGCTATAGATACAGTGAAACCTAGCTCATTCAGTCATTGAGATTCTATGGAACTGGTTTCTGGGGCAGGTTGGAGGGTGGGAGTGGGGTTATTATACATCCTCATGGCAGTGTCAGGTTTATATATACACGTGGTCTGTAAATATGCAATTACTAGAGTGGCATAGCTACAGTAGGAAATGGCAGACAGAAGAAAGAAGCTGTTTATGGTGTATGTGTATGTGACTTACCACACATACATGTACTTCATTGAATGAGTTGCAAATTCAGAGTTTGGGCAATTTCAAAGTTACTGGCACACTTACTCCCACACTGCCTGCTTCACTCTATATATATATAGCTATATGTAAACATGTGCATAATACATATCTATATATAGAGAGATAGACTGAGAATGAATTTGATATAATATTGTGAAATAGCAAAGAAGGTTATGTAATAAATTTCACTTTACTTTTCTCTGTTGTGGCTGACAGCACTTGGAAGATGTCATCTTTATAGCTGCATCAATCCAGCAGTTAGCTCTAATTATGACCTACTTCTTCAACATACATGCTGAGCATGAGCAAACAAACTGCTACAGTCAACCTGTGCACATTGTGTGTCTTACTTGATTAATTGTCATTACCAGCTGCATGTAAAAATATATACACCCAAACTTGCCTTGTATTTGATAATGTTCTCATAATGATCAGGTTGGCTACAGCCACACTAATCCTGACCCTAGCACATAGTGCATGTCTCTCTAACCAAGAAAGTAACGACATACAATCATTTAGTCAGTTTCAATATCCTAACTCGGTGGATTCTGGATGCCACAGCAAGTTCATTGGCCAGAGTCTCATCATCCAAAACTGTAAACAGTTCTCCATCTATGGCCTCTCGAGCAAATGCTTCCTTGTATTGAGGCAGTCCTATAGCATCCAGCACTCCCAACACCTGCACAGAAAGTCATTCAGAGTAAGTGATACTGGCCCTGTTGAGAGGTGCATATTCACATGTGTACATCTAAACTAAGAAAATGAAACACTAATACAAGTGGCAGATCAAGAGTTTTTTTCAATCGGGTCCCTCTTTTCTGAAGGCATACAGTGGGGTTAATTAAGATTATCACACCCTTTCTGGTCGTCTATGTTGATAAGATAAGCTCTAACTTTTTTGTCTTCCCCTTCTTATCCTCAGAATAGAACACTACGCAGTTCAACTTACAACTTTGTTCTCATGCAACTGGAGACCACAGTAGCAATTGGGAAATACTGTATCTGCCACTGATTATTATCCACCTCATACTCACCTGAGCTGAAGACATGCCAATATGGACCATAGGTACCTCTTGCGTATGTCCATTTGAAATTCCACAAGTTGCTCTCAGAGCATTCAGTTCTGCTTCAAAGTATGACTGCCTGATGAAGACTTCATCCATCTGCTTGGAGATTCTCTCTATACTGTCTTGTACTTCCTTGATCAATAAGATCACTGGCATTTTGTGCAAGGTTTTTGGTAAAAGTTCCACTTCTACTCGGTGCAAAGACCTTGGTAAATATTCAACACGAGATGTTGGAGTATGTGAGGACTTGGCTTCTAGTGGCTGTTGCTGTTGCTGTTTAGAGTTGATCTTCTCTGCAGAAGTTTTCCTGCAAAGCTGCTCTTTAGTAACAGTCTCATAGCTGGTTACAGGTGAAGCATTGGATTGCAGCAGTTCTTTATAGATATTATCTTTCTGCTTTGCAATGACTTGAGGAGAAGGTAAAGGCAACTTCTGCTTGGGTGCCAAAAGAACTGGCTTCTTCTTTATTTTTGGAGGCAGGGGAGGCAGGGAAATGAAGCACTTCTCTCTACTCAATGCCATATTAACACTAGTCCTTGAGTCCCCTTTGCTTGTGCTCTGAAAGGGAAAAAAATAAAATGCAACCACTGTAAACAAAGTCAGTAATTTATAACCAAACCTGCATGTAGCTGGCTATAAAACATATTTGTTTCACAAAAGGAAGTGTAGGCACTATGACTGCTAACTGGTGGGCAAATCATGCATGTGCTAGCTAAGCTGCCTATAACATGATCTCTAGCAGACAGCTCTACAAGGACAAGTGGTAGCTATGTGCTTTTTCACAGATTGTACTAAAAACAACTTAAAGAAGAATGGCAGCGCATATGCCCAGAACTCCATTATGAACAGTGTGCATGTAATGCTCTTATTGTAGCTGGATCAAGTTTAGGCTTTGCTATCATCTTCCATGAGGGACATTTTTGGCTAATATATTATTGATCATAAATAGGTCATAGATTTAGCCTGGGTACTCATCATTTTACCTAAAAGAAATCTTGATACTTGCTGGAACCAGTGATCAAAGTTACACACGTACATGTATATGACAGTCTGAAGTAGAAATCAATCCATTTTTAGAAAAATGCAATTATTAATGATAGCAATAGCTCGGGCAATATTCTGTAAAGTCTTGGGTTTCAATGTTGTTCACATACGCATTGATGCTGGACTAAAAACCACACCTAAGAGCTCCGGTGCAAAAATTAAACTTCCTTGGTTTAGTAGTAACAGGAAGATGATATAGAGGGTGGTTGATGGGAGTTGAGTAATGATGCAGCAGTTTGAGATGCCAGGAAAGTTGAAGGATAGGCAAAAGTTTAGGTTGGCGGTCATGTAGTGATGTTATTGATTATTGTGTTTGGCCAGCTAGGCGCCCGCCCCTGTGGTGGTGCACGCGTGTGCATTGTATGTATTATCTTGCTGTGCATTGATTCGAATATGAAATAGTTTATCTTACTCAAGAACCCTATCATGTTAGTGTTAACTAAGATCGTTAGTTAGTCAAGACACTACAGGTCAGGTGTGATGAACTTGTCATACATGCTCACCATGTATGCCATTTTGTCTGATTTGATGTCATGTGATTTGGTGTCCTTGTAGTTTGATGATGGTGGTACTCCAGACATTGTTGGCTGAACTGGATGAAAAGAAAATCATGAAATTTTCTCACACCTGGTAAGTCTGAACATGTTTGACTTAATACATTCCACCATGTCTGATTATCCTCAATGAAGGTTTCTGCTGCAGAAGAACAACACAGTGCTGGAGTTCTTCATTAGTGAAATTGTCAGCAACATTGAAGGCACTCCCAAATGTAGTGAAGAGGTGATCCGGGGAAATTACATGCATCTGGCATCATAGAGCAGATGTGAATATGGCTGATCAATCCAGACTTCACCAACTCCATGGCTTAGGGAAAAGGATACTTACTTTATTTGTGCTGGTTGCATTCTACACAGGAAGATAACAAATTGCTGAATCCATGGGTGTTCAGTTCAGTATCAACAGGCCAAGTTAATTCCAATATGGACAGCCAGGCTCCACATTCTCCTTCAAAAACTTTTCAACATCTTAGAATAGTGGATCATTGCAATCCCCATCTTTGACGACCAGATAGGTCCAAATAAAACCGACCACACCATGTCGCTCCTGGTGCAGTCCTGAGAAAAAGTGTGTAGTAATCGACAGAAATGGTTAAGTTAAATCTATGTTTTAGTTCCTCTCCCTCAGATGGTGTCAGTGCAGATTTGCTGCTAAGCACTGTGATTTCCCTCCAAGCTTGCATGCATTGGTCTTGACATGACTTGTAAAACTCCATCGCCTTTGTAGCTTCTTTCCTGTGTTGATACTTCTCTTCCACTAACTGCAACTTCCTCCCTTCTTGATCATTTTTTCTTCTTTTTTAGATGTACTTCTTGATTGTTGTAGATGGTTAATAATGGCCTAACTCTTGCCAGCTCCTCACTCAGAGGTGTTTACAGGTGTCGTAATAGTCAATCATGCTAGGATCAATGTGACAACAGATCCCTTCGACTGTTTCGGCAGAAATGAGAGAGAAGTGGCATTTTTCATCAGAATTTCTTTCTCCCTCCCAATTTTGGTGAATTTCTGATGTAAATAGAATAGCACTATAGCCTAAAGATTGCCAACCATTTGGCTGACAACACCACGAAATCCAAGAAATCTGCCATGACATCACTCTTGGTGTGGTTAAAAGGTTTGGTAAAAAAATTACAAAATAGCTTGCAGTTCCTTCTATCCCTTCCCAAACAATCTTTATATATAGACATGAACCTGCCAGCCAGCCCACGACTTTCATGTGGAAACTGCACTTCCTCTTCTTCATCCATTACCAAAATCCTTCCTACCATTCTCCAAACATCTGCACTTCTTCATTGTGCAACACAAGGGTCTCTAATTTTTCCCTCTCGATATCAACTATTACCTTTGGTATATAAGTGTTGGTTGACACTTCTGCTTTTATTCTCTGTAGATGCAAACACTGGCTGGAGCAAAGGTTATGATGAATTGCTGGCCGAATATGAAGTTACGTGGACATTGAGTACATCTGGCAAAGCCACCGATTTTGAGCTGAGGAAAGGAAAATGATATCATTGTTTTATTATTGTGCATAAATTACTTGTGAAATTTTGATGTACTATCTTCTCTGTTTCTTGGGAGTGGGTTCTGCTGAATGTTTGCTGATAACAGCAAAGAATTGGTCAAGGCCATGGATACTAAAGCTCTTACATCTGGGCTTTCGCTGCCCCATATATATTGAATATTATATTTATTCTATACTTGATGTACTAACTGTAGCATTTGGTTATAGGCGACAAATTAGATATTCTCCTATATTTCACTCTGGTTATTTAACGCTCTGTATATGCACAGTCATTAACTTATCATTTTCTAAGAATTATGCAAGATTTTCCCAAAACACCAGAAGCAGTTCTTTTGTATGTTAAAGCTGTTAAACATTGTCAGCAATAAAGCAACAAATACTGTCAAGAAAACTAAATTGTGGTATAGATAGAGTCAATCCAGAGAGGTGCACTTGACTGACCATCCATAGAATAAATAATTTACACTCATCATGGAATTTGGCATGTCATTATTCCTGATGAAGGCTAGAGCATGTTGTCGAAATGTCGAGTGAATGCAATTTGAAGTTGATCATTGAGAAGGTGATTATAAGTCATTTCACTTTGGCTTGTTAAAATACAAGCAGCTGCTCTTGAAATAACTCCACTCACACTCGATAAATATATATACCCACAATTATGTGATAACATTTGCAATGAGCTATCAAGTCAGAACTAGCAGTTGCTGTTTGTTTTATGGTCAGGTCGAAAGTCATCGATTATTGACCGAAAGCAATTATCGGCTTGTGCATCTATTATCAGCAAGTAGTTTACAGACAATATATTAGATATTTTACGGGAATATCCGCCTGCTCATTGAACTCGTGCAGGAAGTCTTTTGGAATCCTTTCTCGTGTGCCAAGCAAATAGCAAGTTCTGACAAGTGAGTGTAGTTGCTAATGAGTGCCATTGTGGAACCAAACCAGGGATAGACATGTCTATGCCCTATATCTCATCCAGCTAGCGATTTACAATTTGACAATTAACCGTGCACCAAAATTAATCATGGCTTTTTCTTACCTTCATTGCTAGCGCTTGACATCATCTAGGTCAGATAAAGCTTATATACTCCATATGTGCATGATGCTATAAGAGCATCACAAAAGTCAATTGTTAGCTAAACATTGCCTAAACATTAAAGATATCCACTGGGTATGAACTCCAAATGGCCACTAAAGTGTGGCAGACTATAATCTGGTAGCGAAGATACCACTTTGCCTTAGGGCAGATGATAGCTGAAGCTCTTCAACCTCGTGTCCAACTTTCAAGTGCTTTTTTCTCTCTCGTAATGAACAAGGCGGTCACTTGAAAATAAATTGGCATCATTTAGTAGAATTTCTTAATGACACAGTTAATCGATTAATCAGCTTTTCGTTTTTAAAAGTAGATCGAAAGACAAATCTATAGAACAATTTTTTATGATTCAGTGTAAAATAATCGTACAAATCACTCACTCACTCCCATATGATTACAAATTGAAAAATTACAATCAGGGTTATAGTGAAATAGCTCTGTAGTATAATTTGTTTCAAAATTCAGTTGCATCATGAATGGCAGTGGTAGAGTTTCTATATACAGCAAAGCCTCACTCGCTTCTTCACAATTACATATAGGTCAGATGCTGTGCATTTAAAATATTGGAGGCAGGTAGGTATAGGATCAGAGGCATGTGAAAGAAAAATATTTGGCTCTGCAAGTACCAATAAAAAGTGCAGGCTGGCCAATTTAGCAGGCCTGTTGATATGATCAAATCGTTTAGCTGTCAAATCCTGCAGTTTCCTTGGAAAGCATGCAGCCTAAGGCACCTAGCATTATCCAACACAGAATCCAAATAACCTCTGGATAACCGACTCCAAATGAATATATTTAATTTGGATGGTGGTGGTTTCAACCCCCTCATATGATCCTACCAGACTGAACTCATGATTTAAGAGTCCTACATAACTATATTACTCAGAAATTACATCGTTGCATTCTCTTATTTTCAGATATTCTCACAGTTGTGACAGCTCAGCTCAGTGGAGTAAAAACACTAATTAGTGCGCTAGGTAGTTGCATCATAAACTTACCTGAGGTCGTTTTGATGATGTTGATAAACTTCGAGTACGACAGGCTCTCTCTAGCTTTTCTTGTGCTCCACCGAATAGCACGCTTTGGTAATGCCGAGGTGCAAATTTAGCTAAGGTCATTTTTTCCTTTTCTCTCCTGACCTCAGCTAGCAGTCGTGCTTGTGTCACGTATGCAGCATCAGTCCCACTATCCACACAAGCGGATATCTTGGTTGGATTGTAATCTTGCAGTAGATCTTTGCTCTTCTTCATAATATGTTCGTAAATTCCATCAGCATCGTTTGTCTGGATGATGCTCACATTTATGTTAATGTTGGTTGACACATTAATGAAGTTCGTTAGATTGCACTTTTTCGATGTAGGATTGTCACGAAACAGACTAACAATAACTGAGCGCTGAGTTTCCTGACTTTGAAGCGTAATCTTCATCGAAGTGAGCAGGCTTGTAAGCGAGGAGTTACAGGTGGGATAAACCTGTGCCAAACATGGCATAGCAATGTGGTCTACCATGTCTGTCAGGTAGAGCTGGGTGTAGTAAGGATCAGTCGTAAACTTCACTTCAAGCTCCTCTGGGAGCACAATTTCTTCCTGGGACAAGAAACTGAAAACCTTGAGCATAGCTTTTGTGCTCCCTCCAATTTTGGATTTGCTCACATCCTTGATAGCCAGGACTTCATCCTTCTTGAAAGAGATTTTTTGACTAGGACTGGTGTAGTCATTTTGGACTGCAACAACTTGAGGTAGAGGCTCAGCACTCATGAGATCTTCAACGGTCTTGTACACAGTCACCTCATTTTCTTTGTGAATTAAGCCAACCTTTGCAAGCGAGTTGATAGGAATAGAGAACTCACCATTAGTACTTCTAATCTTCACTACCTTAGTCTCCTTCACTAGGTGAACAGAGTAGATCTCATCAACAAGAAAGCTGGGGTCCTTCGTGTTATCAGCTGCCATAAAGCCATTCACCACTCGCACCCTGAAGGGAACTAGTTGGGCATACTTCTCAGCCAGTTCTGTAAGGTCGACCAACACCGAGCTGTGTGGTAGCTGTGTATCTTCAGTTGAGTTGTTGCACCTATTTGGTAGGATGGAAGTAGACATGATCCTACACCTTCGACAAATTGTACAGCCTTGTAGGCATGAAGGAATCCAACTGCGCAGAGAAGAGAGCCGCTAGAAAGATCTCGGAGCACAACTAGAAAAAGTTCAGTAACTACGCTATCAGTTTTAGGAGCGGCTACAAAGCGGACACTTCGCTGCGCTCGTGTAGGCATCGGTGTCGGAGGATATACAGCCCCGCTTGATTAACTGTCACCCCTCCCCCAAGGACCGAAAGTGCAAGACCTCCCTCTGGATCACAGGTTCTTCCTCCCCCTACTTTCGTCCCTACCTCTAGATAGTGACACGGAAGTTGTGGAAGCGTTTAGCTTTGCAGTCTCCACATCGTCGATTGTTGGTTCTTCATTATAATTATTGTAACTTTTTGAGCTTCCAACTGAATTTCATAAAATCACGATAAGGATCCGGAGAAGAAAAGCCAATCGTTTACAAGTTAAGAATGGTTCCCTCAGCAGCTACTCCTCAAATGAAAAACAAACAAACGAAACAGAGTGGCCAGGACAGCAAGAAGATGATGGAGAGTTGTCATACCAGTTGAGTAGGTAAATTCTGTCTGAGAAGTCAATATGCAGAATTAGTCTTACCACTTCTCCTCCTCTAAAAATGTGTAGCTAATGAGTAGCCGGTAGCAGCATTATGAGTTCTGTAGCTAAATGGCTATGAAAAAAATAATAACAGTGTGGCTTGCACATGCAGAGACAGCTAATAGTTCAATAACTGAGCACCAGGAGAGGCTGTAGCTATGGAGGGGGTGGGTTCAGTGTTTCCCCTAGTAGCGACCTGTGTGAAAATGCGTATTGTGGGTGTGGTTTGGTAAATAAAATTGCAGCTACACAGTAGCTCTCATCTCTCGAGTGACACTTGCTGAGTGGAAGTCCAGATGAGGGTGTTCCTAGCAAAGCTAGTACAAACACAGGAAGGCTTGCTTAATAAATTTAAAAAAATTTAAATAAAATAAACGAAGTTGAACTTTCCCTATAATAATAATAATAATAATAATAATAATAATATATTATTTTAAAGCATACGTGAGAATTGCATTACATGAAAGGATAATTTGAGACAATGACAATATGTGATTGCTGAAGCTATACCTATAAGAGCTATAGGCAACCACAAGAGTATTTAGAGGTATATATGAGGGATGCTTCGAGTTAGGGGATTGGCGTGTTTGCTCTGTCGAAACAATCGAAGGGCAGTTGACTTGCCCCTACGACTAGCTAGGCAGAGCTTAGTGAAGTATGTGAAGAGCGAGTGCTCCATCATGGTAGGCTGACTTGGGCTTAGGGAAATGATGCAGTACCTAGGAGTGATAGTAGCGTAGACCTCTCTTTTTTACCTAAAGAGTCTCCTTTTTTTCTCTTACTTGGTGTTTATGAAACCATTTCTTCCAGAATCATCATTGTAAACAGTGACACAACAGTTACTTCATCCATAAAATATTTCAAGAAAATTACATTCACTATTATAATAATTGAGCATTTAAGGCTTCAGGATAATTTGTAGAATATGAATTATGTACCGATTGTTGCATGATACTGTACTGATTCATATATAGCTCTTTTACATGAAACAATACAATGTTATGTCTAGTCCAGCATAACTCCTGCAACCTGTAAAAACACAATGAATAGAATATAAGACAAAAAAACATTTTTGTCTTGTAAGCTAGCACCACTCAGGTTCTTCTTCAAGCTCAGAGTATGATGATGGTGATAATATCACTCAACTCTTCAACCTGTGAGTTTCAGCTAGGAAAATACAACCCAAGATTGTTCGGCCTTGGACTGCAATAGTGGAGGTTGAGTGTGATGGTGTCCAAGCCAAATTTAATTCGACAAATTTTGGGGGTTGGTCAGATTGAATATCTATCATGTTGATTGATAGATGGATTTTCATAATTTTACCAGACGCCCGATTGACAGGAATGATTTTGAATGTGAATGACACCTATCTCATGGAACAGACAAGACTAAGGTGCATGTGTGGTACATGTGTTCTTTTAGAGATGCAGCAGTGAACCTTGAGGTTGTTAGACTGAAATCAAGATTGTGGAGGTGAAAGAGTATTTCAGTTGCTGTGAGATAGACCCATACACCAACAAGGGTAAGACCAAGACATGAGAATGATATGAACAACCACCAAGAGGTTTGACAATAATCATCACACATTAAAATACCAGACACAGCTTAAAGTATGTGCTGAGATCTGCTTACAAGTTATCTCCTCAATATGCTTAGAAATTGTCTCCTCTGAAGTCAGCCTAAAGTAGGATTATATGTCCTTCTGGGGATACTCTGCCTTTGCTGAGGGAAGCAAACCAAAGCTAGGCAATGCTTCATTGCTCTGTCTACAATAAAACTTGTGCAAAGATATCAATTCAGGAATACATCCTTTCTTTTAATGGGTGAAGGCATTCAGAGCAAATTCCAGATAAGCTGTGCAGCTTTCCTCCAAATAAGGGGTTCCAAAAACAGCAACTATGACCAAGCCCGTTCGAGGTGATAAAAATTGTTTTCATTTTACTTGTCACCAGAAGTAAATGTTGTATATACCTGACACATGAACCAGGTGAAAAGAATGTGTTGAGAGAGATTAGTTCATTTTTATAACATTTTTGTAACCCAGATGAGTTTTGCAGATACATCTGCTTACATCATGTAATCTATCCATCTTGTGTGTATGTGTATATAGTAACATAAAGATGATCTACGTTGGTTCTTGTTTCATTTCAATAAATATTTGCTCTTGTATATATATATGCATATGTAGAAGGTATACTATATCTGAGATTAGCTCCATTTTCACTAGAACTATTTCATGAATGACTTTTTAAAAACTTAACAGTCATCTTGCTTGTTGTTTACATTGTCTTCACTCCCATCTATTTGTACATGGGTGTGTGCATCATGTGATGTGTATGTGTGTGTGTGTGTTTATGAGTGTGTGTGTTTGTGTGTGTAACGAAATACTCAATAATGACTTAAAAATCTTTACCAAACTTGTCGGGCACAAATTAATTTACTTTTGTGCTTGCGTGAATCATCCCTTTAATCCAGACGTATATATTTGACTACACTCACTCCACATTAACTAGAGAGCTGGAGTTGTATAACTAATGCTTGGCCAAGCATAAGCAAGCTTCCAAAGCTGCTTAGGTTTACATTCCCTAACTTCTCTGTACACCAACACCTACACCCCCCATCAGCTGTCATGCCATTAGCATAGCACACAAACGAAATATTTATCCAGCAAATAAGTTAGAGGCAATTCCCAAACTGGCTGGCCAGATACAGTGGAAAAAGGTGGGGATTGAATAAACAATAACCAGTCTACAATATGATACACAATGAATGTTTTATTGCATCATCTTGTATCGCATTGTGAACCTTGAACATTACGATATAATCTAATACGAGGATGAAATAGGATCTTCCGCCCTTCTGGGAGTGTGGATTCAAGTAGCAGCTCCAAATTTCCTCGTGATTTCTACACAGAATGATTCAATTTTGCTGGAATATGAATCACTGTGGCAAATCACTTGGCAGTGTCACAAGTGGAGCACGTAACTTCAGCACTTGCAGCTAGATGCAGCAATCCTCTCGGGTTTTTTTTTATGCTTGAAATGTCTGCATAGCAATTCGGCGAAAATTTTAAAAATGGCTGGCACAATAAGTAATATTTCAATGTCAGTGTATGTAGTCAATTTGGGAGTTAAACTTATAAGTACTCATCTATGTATACGTAATAAATATCTATATCTATATATTAATACACAAGTTGCAGAAATATGGTGCCATTATTTAAATGCTTGCAAAATCACATAAAGATTTGGAGTAGCTAACTGGTAATACAATGTAGCATAAAGTGAAAACTTCACATTGTACAATAACAACAACAACAACTAGGTTAATAAACAAAATATGAAGTTTGCAAGCCAGTATCACACAGCTACTCCATGAGTGTAGCTGTGGTTTGTGGTCAGGCCTACTCTGCAGCCTGAAGAGCTTTCTCAGAAAACCAGCGAGATCCTGCCACTGCAAGTTCAGGGCTGTATCTTTTGATGTGTCTTTGGTCTGTGCTGATTTCTACAAGAATATTTTGTGTGTATAAAAAACATTCATATCTCTGCTCTGAGTCTGTTCAATTTGATATATTCTGTCACCATTGCATTCAACTACCTTTGTTATGCTACCTCTGAAGCTTGTCCAAAAGGTTTAAACTCCTCAATCTAAAAGAAAGCTCCAGCGAAATCTACTCATCCAGAACCCACCTCCATGGATTGGGACAAATGCATTTGTGTGTTCGAAATTCCAAGTTCATAAATGCATTTTGGTCTGGAGAAGCTATCATGTATGTACATTAATCCTTCTGCTTTTTACAAGCAATATTAATGCAAGGAGAAAGCAATATAGCTACTGCTTAACTAACCTGTAATCATCGAGACTCTCTGACTCTGGGCATATGCTCTGCCATTCTTCATTAAGTTGTTTTTAGTACAAGCGATAGGTGGGTGAACAAGAACTTCTGGCATTGTAGTCTGTTTTATGTGGAAGGATGGACAGGAAGTACACAAGTGTATGCCTCAGGTAATGGTGATATCATATTCTGCCTTTGCTGAAAGACAGATCACTCTCTATGCTGTGCTAGATATCCTTTCTGGAGTATTGAAAGAGGAATATCCCAGGCACATTGGAAAGCTCCATTTACTTTAAGTAGAATTAGGGTCAGATTATCTACAGGACTCCTGTCAATAAACCATAGCTTAGTAACACACTCAACATGTTCTTCCTCAAATGTAGCCCACATCTCATTTCCAAATCATATGAAATGGACAACAACCTGTTGCCTGTGGAAAGTTCAATGTCCTAGATTTATTGATCAGTATATGCTTTCATGTTGTTGCATGAACAAGAAGTCCAATGTCGGTAGGTAGGGATTTTTCTCAATCTACAACATGATGGTGAGAAATTCTTGATCTCTCATGTTATTGAACTAAGACATTGAACTGCAGGAGTTGAGAGGCTGTCACAACTTGGCTCATATAGCATTTTACACAATTTAATCATCATTATTAGTATATCACAATTTATAAATTTTGATCATGTGATGTTCTGTGTATACAATCCTCGAAGAAGAAGAAAGAAAACTCGATTGAAGTGCGTGAATAGACTACAAAGAGATCTCTGGGCAGGCACAGAATGAAGTTACTGGAGCTGACCTTGCCACCCTTCAATGGTGATATTGCAACCTGATTGGCATTTTGGGACTCTTACGAATCAGCAGTTTACAACAACGATGACTTGTCAGAAATCAACTACTTCAATTATCACTTGGAACGCACTGCTCATAAGCCAGTGGCAGGATTGAACCTGACACCTGCAAATTACAGTGAAGCTTTTTCTATCCACAAGAAGGAAAAAAAAGTCTACCGTAATGTTTGGTTCGGACTAGAGAGACTGCCAGCTAAGCACGAGAATGAATTATGGTCAAGACAAGAAGCTGACAATGTTTGGAGTCCCATTGATATGTGAGCCCTTATCTGGGAAGCCAATTAATCTTTGTGTGGAGAAGTATGGCCATTTATTGCAACTTGACTTGACAGACTCTTCTGACAATAATGCCCAAATAAAGTTGATGTATTGATTTATTACTGGGAGCTCAACACTGGCAAGACAAGATGAGGCAAGAGTGATCCATTTGATATACAAACCAAATTGCGTTGGGTATTGTCGGGACCAGTGGAGTTCTCTGACCAGCCTTTATCATCAGCGAGTCTGCTCATTACTACAGTGCAAGCGGATTTTTAATAATACAACACCGAAGAACTGGATAATGGGCACTTGTTTTGGGAATTGGAGTCCTTAGGAATTTGTGACCCTGACCAGTCAGTCAATGAGAATTTTTAAAACAATATTCAATTTGGGAATGGCAAGTATAACGTGTCTCTACCATGGAAGGAACCCCATGCTATTCTGTTGGACAATTACCAGTTGAGCTAAAAAAAACTTCAGTGTCTGCTACACCGCCTCTGAAAACTCACAAAATCCTTCAAAGGATATGTTTCTATCATCCAGGGTCAGATCCGATGAGAGATTGTACAGTGGTTGAGAACCCAGAGCACTCTAGTGCAGAGAAGATATACTATTTGCAGTTATTCGGCAAGACAAGGCTAACAATTGTTTATGTTGCTTCTGCAAAGTCTGGTGGGACATCGCTCAATGACTATCTCTCTATACCAGACACAAATTCGACCAAAAAATCATGAATATTTCACTGAGGTTCTGCACTCATCAAGTAACACTGACAGCAGATATAGAGAAATCTTTCTTAATGGTGACGACGCAGAGAAGGATCAGGATTTCATATGCTTCCTTTGGATCAATGATCAACTGGAAATTGTTATAGTCAGAGTGGTATTTGTTCTTTCTAGTTATTTCTTGCTGAATGCCACAATCATTTTCTTATCAAGTGTTGGTAAACATTGCTTATAGCCAACATATGTAGAGGACATTGTCTGTGGAATAGATACAGGGTTAGATCCAGTATTTATTAAGGGGGGGGCCGAAACTTCAACAGAGCTTTGAAGTTCCCCATGTTCTCACTACTCTTTAACTTGAGAGGTCCATTGTCTTGCTGAATCCTAAAAGCCAATCCTTGCTGCTCACAAAAGATAACAGTGGCTGCAATAGATCATAGTTTCAGCTGGTTTTCAGCTACAAGTTTAACTTTATTAGGAGCTAATTTGCTGGTCTACTGACAATACAATACTGTATTTTGTTGAATTGCACAGAAAGCCAGTGCTTTTTTTACAGCTACTTGATGTGATAGCCTTCCCTTAGACTTTGTAGAAAAATACTCATTTAATATTTCTTTTGCTCTTTTCAATTTTTTTTAATTAATTAAAGGCCGCTGAACCAGGACCCCAAAATCTTGTGCAGGTGATTCACTCAGTACAAAAAGAGGACAAAGTTTGCTGTATCCTCCATCATTTGAAATAGAAAATGTGAGGCCATTGTATTGATCTAGCCAGCTATTTTGAAACCTGCGGTTATGATAACCAAATATGTGGACAGGGAATCCAATTTTTTTAAATCTGGCACAAAATGATGCTTTAGGAGATTTTTGCTACTTGTAAGCCTTTGCTTAGTCTATAACCCCCAAAATCACTTCATTCAACAGAAAGATCAATACAGTAGTCATTGTCAAAGAATTGCATTCACCTGATTCAATGGCAGGATCAATGGTCATTATCGAAGATCTGCTTTCATCTGCGAAATCACTTGGACCTGATTCAGTATATGTGGTGTCAGCAGAGGATTCATAATTTGAGTTCAATGAGTTTACCAAATTAGAATGACTACAATCATTGGTGGTTGCTTCTTCAGATCTAACTTCATCACTATGTGCCACAAAAATGTAACTAAAGCTTTGCAAAAAAATTTAAACAACACAATAGACATATGCTTTGTGAAGAAATGTCAAATGTCCATGCTCTGGACCTTCTTAGTAGCTGGTCCTTTAGAATTAGCTCTCTTAGAAATCTCAGAAGTTGCACGTGGTCAAAGGTCCCAAAAGTCATGAGCATGCTTATGGCTGTATTTACTTTGAACACATGGTTAGATGGAATTCAGCTGGTTAAAACCTAAAGGTTAACCAGCTGCATCCCATCTAACAAAATGTGACAATCACCGAGCCAAATTATATAGTGCATGATTGAATTTGCCAACCCCCCAAAAATTGGAAAGAGAAGGGGGGGGGGGGGGCGGGCCCCCCTGACCTGAATCCACCCCTGGGACAGTGATGACCACGCATAACTACAAGGAGGATTTCGAATCCAAAGATATAGCTACTGAGGAATGGAGGTTCCAATCTAGTTTGTTACTAACTCGTAACCTCTGCAAGTAAGGATTGATGAAGATGATCTATGTATAGGGCTCGGAAAATATTGATGAAACAAACACTAAATCCACTTTGGGATGAATGCTGAAAAGATGATTTAGGGAGCCGAAGGTGCTTGGAGTCTGGTGGAATGTTCAGTCTGATCAGTTTGTGTATGACCTTTGATACCATTACTCAAGGTTTGGAACCCACCAAGGTAAATGTTGTCAGTTTTGTAGGTATGATTTATGACCCACTTCTGTTCATGTGCTCGATCATCATATGATTGAAGAGGCTATTTCAAGAGTTGTGTGAAGCCAAGCTGGAGTAGGATCAGATGCTATCCGGGAAGTTGCTGGAGCTCACTGATTTTGGAGTTGCAAGGAGACCAACCAATCTCAATTCGTTTTTGATAACATTTACCAAGAAGTTGACCATACAGGTTTGTTGGTTTTGTGATCCTTCTACTGGAGCCTATGCCGCATTGGTCTACAATATCCACAACAAGCACCTTAACAAGTTTCTCGCATCAAAGACCAGGGTATCCCCTATACATGGTCAAACCATACCAAGGCTGGAGCTCCTGTCAATTCTGCTGCTAGCGAGGCTGACTGTGAGCGTTACCCATAACTAGAGTCTAAGTTACCTTTAATCCAACCTCGATGCTACACTGGTTCAAAGGTAGTGCTCTTCTGGATACCGGGTCTGGACTAGGAATGGAAGCAGTTTGTCCAAAACTGAGTGAATGAAATCAAGAGGTTACTTCCAATCGACTGCTTGGCTCATTGTTCTGGGAAGGAAAAACATACAGATATATAATCCAGAGGCCTTGCTCCGCTAGATCTCTCTGTCAACTAGCTAAGCACAATGGACCGTCATACTTCAATAATGTAGGAAATGAGGAGAGCAGAAATTCACCAAGAGGAGTGCATTGTAGAGATGAAGGCCTAACAACAGTTGAGACATAACCTTGTTAACAAGTCAATTGGTCTGAGGACTGTCATGAAATGAGAGGCTATAGTATGCTTCCTCGACTGCTGAGAGACACAGCAACAGTTTGTGTAGATGATGGAATGCAATACCAGCCAAATATAACTCCCATGATAGGGGTGGAAGAGATCTCAGAAGCAGAGCAATTGTGGATCATTGAATAAAAATTGTTATTGCGAGGGAATCAAAAGTTTAAAGTCTGGAGAAGGCAGTTTGGACTCTTTTTCAATGAAGCCACAATATAGAGATGTGGTGGCTTAGTAACACTAACCTTTCCTTTACTGCAAAACACCCAATACTGCTGCACAAAGGACATCACTTCACTGCACTGACTGTGAAAAATGCTCACATTAAGGTCCTCCATGAGAGGGTAAAGGAGACTTTGTCAGAGCTGAGGTCTAAACACTGGATTGTGCAGAATAGTAGTTTTATCAAGCTGATTATACATCATTATAATCTCTGTCCAGAGGTTTGAAGGAATGCCTTGCTCTAGTCCACCGCCACCACCTCTACTCACATTCCTAGTGAAAGAAGAACTACAATTTAAATATACTGGACTTTGCCAGATCTCTATATGTTAAGACTACTGACATTATGAGTAAAGGAAGGTCTGGATATATCTTACAAGTTGCCACACAAAATCAGCTATAATGAGGATATTGATATGATCCAGATCTTTCCCCTGTTAACCTCAACAAGAGAATGAAGCATCTCAATAACACCCCGAACCAGTTTTTGGAAGAGATGAAGAAATGGGAGTTGCATGATTCTCATCAATACAGCAAAGGAAACCCTGTTGCTGTCCCATCTCTGTTGGAGACATCATTGTGCTCCCGGGGATTCTGGAAGGTGAAGGTGGGGAAATGATTGTTGGATGAGAAGGATCCATCAGGAGAGCTGTTCTTCGAGTAACTGCAAAGGGAACCCATTTCAATCACTCTTCAACGTCCAGTGCGACAACTCTACCCACTGGAAATCAACTGTCGCAATGGTAACCCTATAGTGGATGACCCAAGTGTGCTCAATGACAACTCTGACACAAGTATTGGATCTAATGATCAAGCATTGTCAAGAAAGGATGGATGTGACTTGTCACCGAAATGAAGCTGATTCGCCACAAAACATGGGTGCAAGAGAGCCAAAGAGAGTTGCTTAATTCGAAGCAAGTCATAGGTTAAAGGCTATCAACTGAGCTCGTAACTATATATTGTGGATGTGCAAAGTATAAACTTAACTGTGTATTTCGCCTATTACTCTTGTTCACCAGTACATTGGGTGGGAGGGACGGGGGGAGGAGATGTTGTTGATAATTCAAAATTTTTGATGATGAGTTTATTACATACATTTGCATTGATGGATTGAATTTCAAACATTGACAACATTGAAAGCAATTTCTTGTGTTTTAGCATATCTGTCTGTACACATGATATCAGCTATTTAAGCAAGAATTATGGTTTCTTCATCAAGTGTCACTTTCACAGTATTATCTGAACGGAGTGCATTTATGGCATAAATGGTCCTTGAATCTTGAAGAAGGCTGAATCAATGCAAGCTAATATAATTTATCTAAGCGAAGGCCAAGCCAGTACTAAGAACAAGTGCAATGTCATCTTCAAAGAGAAGTAACATATTTCTACCTGTTTATGTGACCCAAGGTATCTTTCCAAGATTTATTCTTTGAGTTTTGTAGTGTAATACATTCTAGATAACTTAGGAAATATCTACAAAGAAGCATAGAAAGGGTTATAAGGTGTGTTCAGATAAATACAAAAAGAAGAATGGGCAACTAAGAAGCTCACTTGAGAATTAGTAAAAAGAAGTTCGAGTGCTCAAATTCCTAGCTCATGCACACACAAACAGCTGATACTATGTAACAGCCTTGGTACTGCTGGGCACAAGCATTAATATGTGCTACCCCACCTCACTAGGAAATGGGCCAAAAGAGCTTCTCAACAATGGGAACAACCTTCTGAAAGCATCTAAGTCTCGCCAAGAACTCTTATAAAGTGCAAATGTCAAGTGGTAACAGGATATGCTGGACGCTGAGGTGAATTCAGGCTGAGATGGCATGTACAATTTACTGCAAGTGCAATGGGGACTGTGCGTGTAACTAAACCAGCAAACTCTTTCTGGAAGTTTAGATGTAAACTATTTATGATGTTACAATATTGCAAAGACTCACCTATTTTGTATTGGTACTTGCAATTAACGACTTGTCTGCCAGAATATTGAGCATTTCAGCACCTGAACTATTGATACAGCCACTTTTAAAATCAGTCAGAAAAAAACGCTGTAAAGAATAAAATGTAGGAAATTACAATGACCATCTCAATAACCAGCTTAAACTTTACTCTCTCAAAATTTGGACTAATTGCTGTAGCCTCCATCAGGAATAATAAGTACCTCAAACAGGTCTTCTGTAAGTTTAGAAAATTAGCTCTACAACTCGAGCTAGCAGCCATGTTGGGTTTGGTTGTCATATTGGTTCAAGTTTAATGAATTAAAAAAATAGGTTCATCAGTACATCAACAAATAAAACAAATTTGATGATAATTGATTTTTTTGTATTTTGATGTTAATATGGCAGCTATTCGAATATTTTTCCAAGATAAATTCTCCCCTTTGGTCAAATAAAGCTCCTGGAACATTAACACCGACAGCCATTTTGTGTTTGGTAAAATTTTTGAAAATTGTACCTTTTATGCCAATTTTCATGCTTTTAAGCAAAAATGCCAAACTATTAAAACATTCTGCACCATTTTTTCAGACTATCAAGTTGGTCTCTGTGTGTAACATCTATGATTTGCTGTAGTGTTCTTCCTATAAGGGGAATACACTGTCCAGTATAGGTCTTTAACTTGGCATGAGAAGGTTACACGGGTGCCATTTGACCTTGCTGTTCAACATGGTTAGGTTGAATGCCTGATGATCAAAATAGATGCTCCATTATCCGGTTCAATTTGGATCGGTGATTCTCACAGGATCACATCGGGAATTATTGTGTGCAGGTTATATTGTTGCTTGTCTGAATCATCACTTGTAGCATCCAGGTAATGAGGAAAAGTTGGCTCTCCTTTGCAGACTCAAAGATGAGGAGACTCAAGCCAAACAGATGGAGGCACTCCACCTTGAACAAATAGCTTACATGCAGGAGGAAGCAAGATGTGCTATTGGGAAAGCGAAGAAAAGAGCAGTCCAGGATGCACCCAGACTGATGCACATTTGGTAGCACGGAAATGTTTCTCACTAATTTCCAAGGCCACATGAACCTATATGAAGTTTCACCCAAATACAGGACAGCCAATCTCATTTCTCTCCTCGACCCAGTATACCCATGAAATCAAGAGCAGATGTCAGACATTGACAAGACAGTGTCCGAGACAGTCAAGTCAGCACTGATCTCCCTGCACGACATCATGCCTAACCTGGCAGACTATCTTTTCATCCATGTGTCTGACAGGAACTCAGGAACTGACTGTCCTGCCACCATCTTTAGGAAGCCCAGTCTGCTGACCAATCAACTGTCTATCTTGCACAAGAAGCAAAAGGAAGGGACAGTCTCTATATTTCGTGGGCATCATGACGCAGCTGTACCCCACCTTGCCAGAAGGAGCCACTTGAGCAGGTCACTTGCCACAAGGCTACAGAGAGTTGTTACTCAAGATAGCCAACATGGCACCTTGGGCGAGTCACTTCAGTCACAGGAGGTTAACCCTTTACCATTTTGGGGGGTCAGGAGAGAGACAGGATATCTTGGATATCTGCAGTCGCTGCCAGACCTGCAAGCACATGGCCCAGGGAATGACCAGGAAGATTCTGCTAGGTCCTATCCTAGTCATCTCTACACCCATACCCGCATTGCCATGGACATGGTGACCTCTGCTGGATACTGAGGAGGGTCACAGGTATATCTCACCACTGTGGACTATGGCTCCAGATTCCCAGACACTGTATCTCTACACACAACCAGTAGCAAGGACATAGCATAGGCTCTGGTGGAATATTTTTCGAGGGTTGGTCTGGCAGAAGAGATCTTAACAGACAGGGTCTGAACTTCAACAGCCAACTGATGGACAACTTCTATGACCTCTTCGGCATCTATTCCATTAAGATGCTACCTACCATTCAGAAACCTCATAAAATGGTATAGCAATATAGCACAACACTCAAGAGCAGTTTCCTTAAGATGCAACCAAGTCAATGCCCTACTTATTGTTTACATTTCGAGAAACCACCCACAGATCGACCAGATACTGTCCCTTCGAGCTGGTCTTTGGAAGAAATCCATGTGGGCTCAACGTGCTCAAGGATACATGGCAGGAACTTGCCAGTTGCCTTGCCAGCATTGTCTCACCAATGATGGCCTCACACTCGTGGTTTGAGGCAGCCAAAGACATCGCCCCCATCTCGGAATGGGACAACAAGCAGAAAATGAAGTCATGATGACCTGAAGGTCAGGAAGAGGTCATTTGTGGTGGATAATTTGGTCCTTGTGATGTTCCCATTCTCCACCAACAAGCTGCTTGAGAAATGGCAGGTGCCACTTTTCGTCACTGATGTCCTCCCCAACCACCTACCATGTCAAGATGGTGGGCTCCAAGAAGCCTTCTCGCACATACCATGTCAACATGCTCAGCAGGTGGGAGTAACCATCGGTGGTCTGCCTGCTTACCTCTGACATGGTGAACATACAGGATCACGAGGATATCCCTAAGTGGTTAGCCATACCCTCAATAGATCCACCCATAGTAAACCCGGAACTGCTACTGACCCAGAAAGAGGAACTACTCCATGAGAAGGTGTTCACCAATCAACCCGTACTCACAATACTCAATTCCATTTCCATCAACACTGCTCACATATAGCAGTTACATTGATTAGTGTTATGCAGTTACATAGGTTGGTGTTATTTGCTCATGTCAGAGATGCCTCTAACAGACCCCCTGCCAAACCTCAACAATGAGTCAACAGGGTTATACAGAGACTACGACCAGCCCTGAAAGAACTACATGTTGTGAAAGGATTCAACAGGATCTGTGGGCAAGATAACCAGATTCAGGTGCAAGACCACAGGATCCGTGGGCAAGAATAAGCGTGTGCATAATTCGTGTGTATAAGTAATAAAGTTAGCTAGCTAGAGGGAGAGAGACATTGACTCAGCTGAACTATCGTATAACAGGATAGTCAGCTGAAGGATAAGATACCTGGAGTATATGTGATCTTATAGATGTTATGTATTGTATGATTGTATGTCTTTTCTGAATTAGTTAACCATTTTATCATTGAATAGGAGGGCTGTGTGAGAGAGAGAGAGCCAAGTGTGGTTAACTTGGGCTAACCAGATCAATACTG
This sequence comes from Cladorhizidae sp. MBARI D1340-BT2, assembly GCA_028752905.1. Taxonomy (NCBI): domain Eukaryota; kingdom Metazoa; phylum Porifera; class Demospongiae; order Poecilosclerida; family Cladorhizidae; species Cladorhizidae sp. MBARI D1340-BT2. Next base: position 17,342,435 of record JAQNBH010000001.1, read on the forward strand.
AGGCAGTGAGGTCAGGGGTATTGAGACGTTAGTCGGCGCATACTTTGTAGTTTTCCTAATAAAGAGAGGTCAACAGGAGTACAACATATGACATTTGGTGGCAGCAGTGGGATAATCACAAGAGATTGAGTGTGATCCTGGATTATCTGTGTTGACTAACCAAATTGTATTTTGTTTTGTTGTGCAACAGCTAGTCTTGACTCAGGGGATACAGTCACATGGCTAGTAAGCTGACCAGAACCTGAGGAAGAAATCAAGCTAGATTATTGTGTTGTTTTATTTTTGTTTCTTTGGATTACTACTAGAGATCCAAAAGGAGGGTTCTGAGTATACCCTAGGAAGTATCAACTGAGGAGAGAGTTTGATACCAGTTAATTGGTTTGGTGTTTAATTCAATTGTAGGAATGACACATAGAGGAGAAGAGACTACCCCCATTGGTCTCCACGAGTCGTCACGATGCTTTTGAACAGCCACTCTGGAGGGATAAAAGGGATCGTTTCATGGCGCAGTGGATGCAAATGGACAATGAGAGAAAAGAAAGGGAGAACCAAGAATGACAGGAGGATCGTCGGGAGTGACACGAGCAGCAGGAGAGGAACCACAACCAACAACAAGAGTTGTTACTGGCGCTCACTGACCAACGTGGACCAGACAGATCCCCTGTTCCCGAGGCACCTCGAGGACCCAAATTAACTCTACACAAATTTTAAGAAGGAACCGATGACATGGGAGCCTTCTTAGAGACTTTTGAAGCAACAGCAAGAGCTGGAAAATGGCCCAGGGATCAATGGTCACTCTTCCTAAGGGGCTCATTGGCTGGAGCAGGCCCAACTGCCATGGCATTGATGACGGCAGATCAACAAGCTGACTACAATGCAGTCAAAGAAGAACTACTGCGGGAGTATCACATCTCAACTGAAACTTTTCGAAAAAGAACCCCTTCGATCTGAAAAACCCTGACTCTTGGCTGTCACAACACCGCCACAGTTTCAAACAGTGGGTGGCTTCATCAGACCAAGATATCGAGACAACCGTATTGATGGAAAATATGCTCAGATGTTTACCAAGGTAGTTGGAGGGCCAGATTAGGAACGCCAACCCAAGCTCGTATGATGAAATGACAGAAGCCATAATCAGACGTTTGGATAATCAGAGTCCCTCGAGAAAAGAAATGGATACGAAGAGAATAGACAAAGCTGGAGAAAGAGACCGCTTTCGATGAAAGGAATACAGACCACCACAACAACAATACATGGATTGCCCTATTCAAGGCAGAAACAAGGGGTTGGGGTCCGCACTCGCCCACCACCCAAGGACCTGTCAAGAATAGAATGCTTTCATTGTGGAAAAATAGGACACCTCAGGAGAGACTGTCACGTAAAATTGGAGAGCGCCAATTTTGGAGGTACCGGCTCATCGACCAAAATGGACGAGAAAGGTATGTGATGGTAAATCGGTGTTGGCTTTACTAGATACCGGTTGCACCAAGTCAAGTCACTCATCCGCCCGCGATGTGTGGATCCAGCCAACATGTTGGGATGGAAGATTCCGTATACACAACAGCAAGTTCCAAAAAAAATTGGTTTCTAGCAGCACATATCCATCTGGAGATTGAGAAGAATACCTGTGAAATGGATGTGGGAGTATCTCCCCACCTCACAGTGGACATGCTTCTGGGGCAGGACTTCCCGAGATTTCATACGCTATTGAGGACAGTTCTGGCAGATGAGAGCCTCAATGAGACAGAACAGCCAGAAACAATGGAACCTGGATCGACCAAAGACGATGTGGTCATGGTGACCACCCGAGCTGAAGAAAGAAAGAAGAAGACGGTGCAACAAGAGATTGCTAATCTCCAAGAACGAGAGGGAGCCATTAGCCATGACTTGGAGCCTGAAAAAAACAAGAATTAGGTGAAATATTTGAGTTTGATAGTGAGATGTTTGCACAGAAGGAAGCCCAAGAGAAACCTGTTGAAAAATCGATGAGGTTAGATCAGATTTCTCCACAACAACTTGGCTCTCTTCAGCTGACAGACCCCACACTCGAGGAGTGGAGGAGTCAAGCTGACGGAGATGGTGGGGGAGATTTCTGTTGGAAGGATGGATTGCTATACAAAAAAGCACCAGGGAAGGTAGAGGAAAACTTACTGGTGGTTCCCCAATATTGTAGGGATGAAGTTCTTCGAATGGTACACTGTTCCCCAACAGCTGGGCACTTTGGAGAGACCAGAACCCGAGAAAGAGGGTAGTCTGGCCCAGAATGACGGTAGACGTAAAGGAGATGTGTCAGTCAGTTTCGACTGTTAATAATTATGGCCAACTTATCCAAGGATTCACATTCCCAAGAAGGCTCACCCTGGTAAGCACGGATGCCACAATCTTCTTCCTCACTAGAGAGGCATCGTCAGATGAGTCAACAGGACCATCTATCGCTAGAAAAATGACTTCTGTTAGACTTAGTTACCCAGTCATTTTTTGGGTTATCCAAATTATGAACAGTCTATGTTTCAAAATTCCCCCCATTAGTTACAGGGTAGTGAGGCACTTGAAATTAAGTGGATAAATAGAGCAGGAAATAAGCTTATGGTTCATACTATTGCACGCATGCTTTTTGTTGTTTTTATCAACAATATCTAGAGTGCCACATGGCACCTGCAACAGTGTGAGGGTAAAGGTTACGTTGGTTACAAAGAGAAAGGCTACTTGTTACATAACAAACAAACCTAACAGAGTGTCATAACAAAGAAGAAGGAAAAAAAGAAGATATATATCCCATCCCATCCACAAGCTACAAACACACAGCAAAAACTTCTGTATATAATTTACTGACTAGGTAGCAATTATCTATTGTTGAGTTGGAATGCTTTGAGGTATGAGATGATGAACTTGAGTCATTCTTGCTTGCAGTAGTGCTGCCTTTGAAAGGGTTGGCAGACTGAGTACTGCCTGTGGTTAGGTGGGAATGCTTTGAGGTATGAGATGATGAACTTGAGTCACTCTTGCTTGCAGCAGTGTTGCCTTTGAAAGTATTAGTGGACCAAGTCTGCCTGTGGTTGAGTGGGAATGCTTCGACATACGAGATGATGAACTTGAGTCCTTGCCAGCAGCTGCTACAGTTTTATGAAGAGCATTACAAGTACTGCAAGGACTCTTCTCACCAGCTTCTGTGTACATGAATTCAAGATCAACACAACCCGAAGATAACAACTGTTCCAACTGTCGGATATCATTCTTGGTTTTATCAAAATTACTACCAAGCAAGTATTTATCCCGGCATGATGGAGAGTAGTATGTAAACTCTTGCATCCCCTCCGACCATTCCTGATCACAATCCACTTTTTTGTGCATGACATACCAGCATATTGGTGACATAATGAGGCTGGTGCTTCAGTGTCCAAAATGAAAAAACAAATTTCTCCCCCCCTCCCCTTCCCCTCCCATTTTCTTGCCAACACCACATATACCATCACGCTGGAAATGTTGATGGAGAATTAAATTCAACACATCGGCAGTCAAAGTGACTACCCGCCAAATATAAAACACACCAACAAACTGTAAGCTAGACAGCCATCGCTGTTAAGTTTCAAATGTCACTCGCATCTCTAATTCATGAAATTTTGTGACAGTCAACATTTCCAACTATTGGGGGTCATTTAGGGGTAATGTTTTGCCACTTTCCCCACTAAAATGCACTATTTGCCTCCTGGGCCCCAAGTGTTAAAACCATTTCTTATTGGGGGGTGGGCAGTGAATTTTTCCAACATACTTGCCAAAAGTCCCAAAACAGAACTAACTAGAAGTATGTAGTGGCTATCAGGGAGTATACTAGCACTCCCTACATATTGGTTTGCTCCACCTTTTTTTAATGGCAGACAGAAAAGCCCCCCTTCCCTTCCCCCCCCAAAAACCCAGCTCATATCTCGGCTAAAACTCACACCGGCAGCTTTGTTAACTTCGGCCACAGTGTGCCTTGATCCATTGCTAAGATAATAATGGCAGACCCCAAAACAGAAATGTAAAAACCAAAAAAAACAAAAACCTTGCCATTCATCTTCAAGGATCTGTTTTATTGTTTGGAACTTCCAGCTTCTCAGTTTATGGAGTTTGGCAAGGTTAGTTTGATAATCATACACGACATTTGAGGTGAGTCTAGAAAGAACATGGAAGTGTTCTTCTCTAACAGAGTCTGCCACAATTCAAAATGGTAGACCCAAAAAATCCCCACCCCAAAAAATGCTTATATCTCATTCAAAGGTCATTATGACAACCTCTTAGCAGCCTAAACAGTTGTTTCTGCAGTTGTAAATATTTCCAGTGTGCCTTGAATCCTTCGCTGATGTAGTAAACTGGCAAACAACAAAACAACAACTTGTTACACAGGACCTAAAATTTGAACTGATATTGTTAGCAGTTCTCCATCTTCAAAGGCTCGTAACTTCTGAACCATACCTCATATGCTAGTGTTTAAGCTCAAAAGACATCTCTCTCATTGGTTTAAAACACAATAAAATATTGTGGTCAGCTACGGGCACAGTCAGTGGTGTGCAAAGGTATTGGAAAATGGGAAGGAACAGTAACTCAATTAGAGTTTAAAGTATTTGTGGGTATTCTCTGAACATCTGATAGCCTAGTGGTATAAAAATTGACAAGTTTAACGGCAGGGTTCTTGCCTCCACCCTTCACAGTATTAGAACATCACCTCACATTGGCTCTATTTAAAGTTCTGGTTTCACTGCAGAGAGGAAAGAAAGAACTTTCATATGATATAAAATAAAAAATTAAAATAAATGACTTTGGACAGAAAAAGTCAAACCATCCATAAAATGTCACAAGAGTTCAAAGTTCATTTTATTGACTGAATGACTATGTCCTTTTAAAGCATAGCGACAGAGAGAGAGAGATCGGGTTATTTTTAGCACAGATCATCAGCATGGAGCATGCGGGTATGGATCAGAAACTATGAGCCCTTGAAAATGGAGAACTACCAAAAAATATCAGTTTGACATTTACGTCTTCCCTTTAAGGATCTTATATCTCTTCATGTACCATCATCTCTATCCTCCCATTCCCATGCCTTGAGTACTGTATGTTCATTCATAACAATTTTAGTAGTAAGTGACTGAATCTGTTTCTTGATTCCAATAATTATATTAAAAAAGATCAATTTCATACTTCATGTCAAGACTGATTACACATGTTGTGTGCAGCTGAATTTGTCTGGTGCCTAACTCACATGTTGTGTGCAGCTGTATTTGTCCGCTAGTAAGCTAGTGTATCTAACTCACATGTTGTGTGCAGCTGTATTTGTCTGCTGGTAAGCTAGTGATCTAACTCACATGTTGTGTGCAGCTGTATTTGTCTGCTAGTAAGCTAGTGAGAAGTCAGTTTGTTTACTGAGAATATTGCTCTAATAAAAGAGGAACTAGAGCAACAACACAGCCAGGTCTGATAACACAGATATTCTATACTGTGCTGCTGGTTTGAATTTAGTTCCCTATGCACCTGTTACCACATCCTTGAAGGAGGCTGTAGTTGATTCTCTACAAAGGGGCTGACTTTAATAGTTCTGGAGTTATCGAGTGCAGCTGTTACCACATCCTTGAAGGAGGCTGTAGCTGATCCTTTACAAAGGGACTGACTCTAATAACGAATGACAAGACATAAGATATGCTAAATTGGGTAGTGTACATAAAAAGGAAACAATTCTCCCAGAAACTTGGCCTCAATGGTAATGGCCAACTGGTATGTAGCTCTCAACAATAATTCATACACAGACAGGCACACACATGCACACACACATGTAAACAAACATACTCATCATAAAATTTAGAAGAACTTTAACCATTTAAAACCATGCAACCATGTTTCCCACCCAAAATCTGGAAGAAGTAGCAATCAAGGATGGTGGGAGAAGTAGCAATCAAGGATGGTGGGAGAAGTAGCAATCAAGGATGGTGGGAGAAGTAGCAATCAAGGATGGTGGGAGAAGTAGCAATCAAGGATGGGGGGAGAAGTAGCAATCAAGGATGGGGGGAGAAGTAGCAATCAAGGATGGGGGGAGAAGTAGCAATCAAGGATGGTGGGAGAAGTAGCAATCAAGGATGGTGGGAGAAGTAGCAATCAAGGATGGTGGGAGAAGTAGCAATCAAGGATGGTGGGAGAAGTAGCAATCAAGGATGGTGGGAGAAGTAGCAATCAAGGATGGTGGGAGAAGTAGCAATCAAGGATGGTGGGAGAAGTAGCAATCAAGGATGGTGGGAGAAGTAGCAATCAAGGATGGTGGGAGAAGTAGCAATCAAGGATGGTGGGAGAAGTAGCAATCAAGGATGGTGGGAGAAGTAGCAATAAGGATGGTGGGAGAAGTAGCAATCAAGGATGGTGGGAGTACTTATGCCAGTGAAGCTCTACTCAGATTTTTTCTCCTTTCTTCCCTCCTCCTAAGCAGACCATCTTCACAAAGCTACTCCATCAAAGGAACCTCAACAAAGACCCTGTCATTCCTTTCTTGTTGTCATTATTTTGCAATTCATCTGTGTATGGATTTTCTTGTTTCCCTTTAATCTCTTGCTCTCCCTCCAATGAACAATTATCACTTATATAGTTCCATGACAAAATCACTTCCCTTTGAACTTGACTCAACTGCCTCGCTTCACCTCTCTCTCCTGCTATATACATAAAAAGCAGCCTTCCCCCTTCTTGGGCCACAAAATAAGAAGTTTTTATTCTCTCTCTAATGCAATGGCATTCACTGAAACTTCAACCACCACCCAAGGCTATAAATAAAAAATATAAATAAATAAATGAATTAAAAAAATCGTTCTCCCCCTACAAGTTTGGCACTAGGTTTTACCCTAGTATGACTGACATCCCCAATCTTTCAGGTTACATTCTAATGTGCACTTCTACAAACTCTCTAGAAAAGAACTACCAAGTAGGAAAAGAAATGTTTTTTAGTCAACTCGTACAATATTGGTAGTAACAGCATTCATTGGAAGTTTGTCAATGTGTAACTTCCTGTCGTATTTGTGTAACTTCCAGTCCTGTTTGTGTAACTTCCTGTCCTATTTCAGACTCCCTCAACAACAGTGCTGCATAATGAATAAGGTGTGGGTGTGGCCATGGTCTGGCATTTACCACACAACCTCTCAACCGATTAAGCGCCATAAGCGCCATATGGCGCAAAGGGAAATCGGACTCGCGAAAAAAATTATATTAAAAAAACTATTTGAACTAAGCGCCAAATTCTTGGTGATGCACATGCCCAAAAGAATGCTGAATCATTCTAAAAACGCGTGCTGCAGGCCGCGCCCCGCTTTTTGCTCAATAACTTCGGTTTTCAAGATGGCGAGGATGCTTTGTTTTGTACGAAGTAACTTTTCTTCTTTTTGACGACGACACTAGCGGCTCTGGCTCGGATTCTGGTGGGAAAGAAGGCCAGAGATATATGCCTACCGTGGTTGTGCCCTGGCTCTAAGTCAAAATGCTCGGGTGGAAGGATTTCTCGGATGGTAAGTTTGTTTCTACCTTAGCGCTTGGTTGCCATTGTATTCCACAATCTTCTGAGATAATAAATGGATCATGTAAAGAGTAAGACTCCAGAGTCGGAAAAATCAGTGCGCGTCAATTAATTTTTCGCGGTATATATTTTAAAACGCTACTTATCTTAAACGCGCGCGCTACAACTAGCGCGCTAAAATGGAGGGTTCAGAAGGCATACCTCGGGACAGAACAATATTCAGTTAACATAACTTCATATTAAAACTTCATAAAACAACAAATGCAGCAAAAACCACAAAATAAATAAATAATAATAAACATCAGAGGACAAAATTATACAGGGTACTGTGTTTTGATTGCTTGTATGATTTGATTGCTTGTATGATGCTGGCAAAAGCTTCAGCAGTTGTGCGGGCATTCCTCTCCCTCCACATAAACTCATCGAGGTATGAAGGAAGTTGATCACGGTGGACTTGTCTCCCTGGAGACAAGAGCAAAGAGAGAACCATCAAGTATAATTATCTCTACTATTATATCTAAAAATATCGACATAGACATACAAACCATGCCGAATCGTCTTTACGGTTTTACACGCAGGACACCCCCATGCAAATCCATCTTTCAGGCTGGACTTCTTATGTCCAACCATAGTTACATTGCAACTGTACACCAAGATACAACACCAAACATGTTTATCATAATAATTATTATTATCCTATTATTATTACTTTTTAGATATTTTTCCCCTTACATTCCACAAGTAACAGTACTTGCCAAAAGAGATTTGCTCCTAAAGTAGTCAATGACTTCCTTGTTTTCCCCAAATGCAGCAGGAGCAATCGACCTGATCGTTGTTGAAGCCATCTCTGTACATAGCGCGCGCGTTTAAGATAAGTAGAGAAAAGTGCGTTTTAAAATATATGCCGCGAAAATTAATTGACGCGCACTGATTTTTCGGACTCTGGAGTCTTACTCTTTACATGATCCAATTCGCTAACCAAACTGTAGCCTATTCTTGTGTTTTTTGAGGATATAAATATTTCTAACGTAGCAGTTGAAGATTAGTTATAGCCATAAATGTAGGTTGAGCTTTTTTATTACTTATCAAATTTGAATTTGAATTTTCAAAAAAAACGTTCGTCTAAGGTTTATGTTATCAACTTTTCTTTCTTGGCAGTCCGTTGGAGATGAAGGTGATCCATTGTTACCATCTACTTGTGGGAGCTCTGGACTTAGTGTAGGTTGGTACAAAGGAAAGTTTGTAGAGTTACTATTATATATTTCCTTTCAGCCTCTGAAGAAGAGAGTGACCATTTGAACACTCCTTCCTTACCATCTACTGACCCTCCATCCTTATTACCATCTACTGACCCTCCATCCTTATTACCATCTACTGACCCTCCATCCTTATTACCATCTACTGACCCTCCATCCTTATTACCATCTACTGACCCTCCATCCTTACTATCTACTGACCCTCCATCCTTACTATCTACTGACCCTCCGTCCTTACTATCTACTGACCCTCCGTCCTTACAATCTGCTACAGGGGACTCTTCTGGAATAAGTAAGTTATCAAAATTGATATTTGAATATTTGTTTGTATACATATTTATGTGTTACAGAGAATGTGAGGTCTGGTGCTAGTAATAGGCAGGCCCAGTCCCGAGTTTGTAGTAGTAAGGCTCGCTCATCTAGCACTAGTTATCAGATAATACCAGTCGAAGGTCGCTGGAGAAAAAAAGAGACAATTCTGGCCCAAACTCAGCTTTGCTCGGTGTAACAAGTTCGTTACTAGGTGCTTTTTATCTTTTTTTAATTACTATTGACGTGTGGGACCTCCATGTGAGAGAGACTAATATGTATGTTTCTAGGATGGGGCTCCCCCATAATTGGCATGATACATGTGAAGAAGAAATGGAGGCTTTTGTAGAACTTTTGATTGTTATGGGCATTTCAAAACTTCCCCATATAGACATGTACTGGTCTTGTGAATATCCTGATTTGTCATGTAGTTTGGTGAGTAGAGTAATGCCCCTTTGGAGGTTTAGGCAGTTGATGCGGCTACATGCATGTCAACTCCATTGCTAGCTCACAGGTAACATCTGGTAATCCCAATTATGATAGGCTGTATAAGCTTTGAAAGCGAGTATTGTTTGCATCAGGAGCTTAGCATTGATGAAGCCATGATTCCCTATCAAGGGAGGCTTGGCTTCAAGCAATTTATGAAGGATGAGCCTACGAAATGGGGCATAAAAGTATTTGTGCTTTTGGATGCAAGGAATGGTTATATTTATCGATTACAAATTTATACTGGGAAGAATGTGGAAACAGGAGATAGTACAGGTTTGTGTAGTCGGGTAGTGTTAGATTTGTTGGAGGGATTTGAGCACAAGAACTTTCAGGTATACATGGATAACTTTTATACAAGTCCTAATTTATTTCACACGCTGACTATTAGAGGGGTTGGTGCATGTGGCACAGCTAGGCCTAATAGGAAAAACTTTCCTAAGGAGTTACTTACAAAGTGGAAGAATAGAGGAAAATATGATTACAGATCAAATAGTTCACTCCTGGCTTTAGTGGGTAGACAAGGGTGTGATTGACATGATGACTAATATGCATGCAGCTTTGTGGCAAGGACAACAACAAACTGTGAAACATCATCAGCTTGATGGTTCTCGACTGTATGTGTCTTGCCCCCCTCCCTGTTTACCTGATTATCAATCATTCATGAGGGGTGTCTAGCAAATATGCAAACACCCCCTTCCACCATCTCTTTGATTTTCTACCGAAATTGTAGTAGCCCATTCTTTGGTCTGCTCTGGTAGAAGTTTTTTTTTTGAACGCCTTTATTGAATGCCTTTATCTGTTTTCTCTCTACATAAGAGGCAGGATAGTTATTTAGATCTTTGGATTAGCTTAGTAAAAACATTGATTGGTTCCTATTCTTCTCGCTGGCGTATAGGCATTGTACGTTTCCTACATCTCAGCTAGAACGTCTCAATTTGCAACTAGGTCATTTCCCCCTTCTACTTCTGTTTGGTGTGCATAAAAATGGTTCGAGGCATGAAAGCCTAAATGAGTGTGGTTACTGTAGGTTCATTTGTGCATTGGATCTGACCGTATCATACCTTGGTGGAATATTAGTGTTGCATGTATTCTCTTTGTTCTCGTGACCATGAAATATAAGTTGTGTATGGTGTATGTTTGTGCCTCTTGGTAAAAAGTGTGGATACTTGTGTCTAATAATGCATTTTTCTCTATTGTTGTGTCTTTGTGTTCTAGATTCCTAGGAAGTGTTGATAGAGCCTCGTCTTGCCCTTCTACACACACACACACAACATGTATTACAATGCTACTCTCTCACTCTCCTTCATTCTTCATCAAATTACCCACTACCCACACACACATACTTTTTCTATTCAAATATTCGATTCATATATTATCTGTTCAAAATGTTTTGTCTTAGGAAGTTTTAGGATTGTTATTGTCTTGATTCTGTGTTAATTAAATCGTTAATTATTTTACCGCGGGTACTATATAGGAAAGTCGGCGCTTAATCGGTTAATTATCTCCAAGATTCCAGGAAGCACATTAATAAAACATTAACTAGAACAAGTTCTACAGGAACAGGTACCACAACATCAACTACCACTCACAGTCATGCCACTTCCAGAACAAATCAACAAGTCCAGCACCTTCACGCAGCACCAAGTCTTCCTCCCCCACCATCATGGAGCAATAAGTCTACTCCCTCACCATCATGGAGCAATAAGTCTACTCCCTCACCATCATGGAGCACTAAGTCTTCCTCCCCCACCATCATGGAGCACTAAGTCTTCCTCCCCCACCATCATGGAGTACTAAATCTTCCTCCACTACCATTGTGGAGCACTGTAGGGGCTCCCCTAACACCTGCTCCACAACCTTCCAGAACATACTCTTCCGAGGCAGGCAACTCCTCCGAGGTACTCAGTGATTCCCAATGCAGGATTTCCTGATGTCCCGGCAGCAGTCAACGTCCATTCCAAATGCACTTGTGGCAATCACTATTCCGTTCAACCTCTCTACAACATTTCAAAACTTGTTGCTTTTGTCGGGAGTCAGCACACAGGCAAACATATTGACGAACCGAAACAGAGTAAGATCGGGTAGACTGGTGGTTTGGCAATTTCATAAGCCATTGTTATTCCTTATGCACGAGTGCTTAAACATAATCTTCGTAGGCACTCTACACTTAGTTTGATGATAAGGAGAAGACTAAATAAATAACAACTTGTTCCTACACCTGTAATGTCAGCTCGTAAGCACTTGTCTTGTCATAGACTCTGTAAATGACGTTTCTATATCAGAGGCAACGCTATTGATGTTGGAACCTCCACACACACAGGCGATCATTACCAAGAACCAATTCATCAACCGAGGTAGCTGTTAGGCCATGACTGATGTTGGGATCAACTGCAGACATTAACAACCTCTTCAAAAGCTGTCTTAAGTCGTTACCTCAAGCCTTCACACAGTGGGCTGCATCACTAACCTAAGCAACAACTTCTCTTGATGATGACCTAAAAGTAACATTTCTCCATCTGTAGAGTTAGGGATGACATTTTCAGAAGTGAAGAAAATGAGCTGAAGCTCTCTCATCAGTTTTTGCCCTACATTTGGCGGTCTCTTTGGACCTCGCCAACTAATGCCAACTAAGTTTCCTTCAGTGAGAACTTGGTGCACACACCACTCATGGTGCATTGGCCCACCAAGGTGGAGGTAATGGACAAGCACACACCACTCAGGGTGCATGTGGCCACCATGGTGGAGGTAATGGACTAGCACACACCACTCAGGGTGCATTGGTCCCCTATGGTGGAGGTAAGGAGCAAGCACATCCTCTAGGCTAGTCAGGGAGCAACAGGTCATATTAAATAAATCCACCAAGCATTTTGTGGTGAAAGTAAGCCCCCTGACTAGATATTTTAGAGGGGCATAAAAACACGAAGACACATGTTGCCAAATAATGCAACCCTGTAGGAGGTATTTTATAGGTACTTTTCAAAATGGGTGCCAAAAGAATGATGTTTGTTGCATATTTAAATATCCTAAGGCAGCAAAGAATGAGTCACCCACTTCTAGTTTAGTTGGTTGGTGGTAGGGAGTCTAGTAAAATAGTCACACTTTGCATGCATGTTAAATATCTTCCCCCGATGCGAACGTCATTTTGTATTCACACTAATTATATAACTAAGGCTCAACCAACCACTAGTCCACTAGCTGAGGACACCCCTAGCCAGCATCCTGCAGTAAATCCCCTCTTTAAAAACTCCCTGACGTACTCAAGGGATGACCAAGTCACTGACTAATGAAACACATGCGTGTGATATGCAAGATAGAAAACCTCTCAGCTAGACATAGTATACAGTAGATACAATGACCTTCTCGATAATCAAATTAGATTTGCTCACTCGACGTTCGGCTACCCTCCGTCAGGAATATTTTAGCAAGATGGTCTATCTTTAGTAGCATCTAGCTGAAATGTTGAGTGAGCAAATTTAAGCTAGAAAATACTGATTTGAACAAGGGAAAAAAACACTCTATAGCACTGAGCAGACCTTCATGTATAAGAGTCAGGCTAACGTAACTATAAATGCTCCTATCTTGAACCTCTCTCTTCAAAGATGCCCAGAGCCTTGAGGAGCAGCCCGTATGAGCATGCTAATGGAAATACAAATATGCGCGCAGGATCATTTATAACAAAAATACAACCATTCATAGAAAATATCAATTGTTCCACTAGGCAAAGGTAAATGAGTACCCATTATTTGCTGAGTCAGTTCAATCTATGTACTGAATGGTCTGCTGGCCATCTTTTACCAACCAAATATGACTATACAGTGCCCGTCCCCCCCTCCCCCCCCCCCCCCGGATATTTGTAAGCATGTCATTGGTGTATATAGTAGCTAACTAATAAACCATGATGGTATGGTCTTGTATTCGATATTGTGTTAACAGGTTGCAGGAGATAGACATAATTTGTTACATTGTAAAAGAGCTATGAATCAGTACAGTATCATGCTACAAGCAGTACATCATACAATTGACATACATACTCTACAAATCATACCAAAGCTGAATGCTCATATTATAATAGTGAATATAATTTTCTTGGTATATTTTATGGATGAGGTAACTGTTGTGTACTGTTTACAATGATGATTCTGGAAGAAATGGTTTCATAAATACCAAGTGAGAGAAAAAAAGGAGACTCTTTAGGTGAAAAATGAGGGCCAAGCTACAATCTCTCCTAGCCACTGCACCATCAGCCCCAAATCCAAGTCAGTCTACCGTGATTTAGCACTCGCTATTTGCATGCTTCACTAAGCTCTGCCTTGTTAGAGTTGTGCGAGGAAAGTTGATCCATGTCGCTCGGCCGATGGCGAACTTCCTAGGCCTACGATTATGTTAACAGCACAGCGAACGTGCCACACCTTGCCTATCCTCCAACTCAAACATCCAGGTGAAAGTGCAACTTCCATTTTTTTAAATCAATGCCAGCCTTCCTGTGCTTGCTTGAGCTCTGCTAGGAACACCCTCGTCTGGATTTCCACACTTCAGTCTGTCTGAAGTGTGGAAATCCAGACGAGGGTGTTCCTAGCAGAGCTCAAGCAAGCACAGGAAGGCTGGCATTGATTTAAAAAAATGATACAATCAGAATTTTCATCTTCACAAAAGGACATTTACCTGGCTCCAAACTCGTCGAAGTGTCACGATTATACGCAAGGCAATTATATGCATGGAGTCTGAGCCCAACTGCTCTGTCTGGTGGCACAGGGGGCTAGGCATGAACTAGTGCAAGACACTACTAAGCTGACAGAGGCACCTGAGGGCTTTAATTCTGTGTATGAAAAAAAAGGCGGGAGCTTGAACTATGATGAGATTGTGGTGTACGAGTCTAATGCTGTATGGCCACAGTACGTGGTAGTGTATAAACTCAATGGTGTGGCTAAATAGTTACATGTACATGTGTGTAGTGATACAATCAGAATTTTCATCTTCACAAAAGGAACTGTTTCTGTCTGAGATAGCAACTCAATTCATCAACATACGCAGCTATGGAGGTGTGGTACACCATTTTTGACATGATACAGAAACTATTTTCAAGTAAACCCATGCACTGCCACTCCCTTTGAACAGGGAGAATTGACTACATAATTTGTGTATAATAGTAAGGATAACTGATGCACAGAGTAAGTAGAGTGATGTGCTAATGATGGAGTATACTGAACACACTAAACAGTGTCAAGATTTTAATAAGTTCTTGTATGCTTTGCACAAACCACATCAAGTGAGTTCAACCCTACTGTAGTGTGCTTTCCATCTTCAAGGGAAGCTGTTTCCAAGCACTTTGAACAAAAATCCCCTCCATATCACTATCCAGCAACATAATGGCATCATTAATGTAGGATCAGAACTGTAGGGCCTTCAGCTATATTAGGGTTAGGACAATAGTTAGAGCAATGCATCTAACAAACTAGGATTTTATTAATTCTTAACTCCTTCCCTCTCTCTTTCACACCTTTGCTCGGTACTGAATACGGAATGCCTGCATTCATCTCGGGTCTTATGAATTTATCATACGACCAGTTAGTCTGCAGTATGTGAGCAGCCTATACTTGTCTACTAGCTTGTTACAAGTAGAGAAGCAATTCCTAACTCCAGGTCTAGAGATGTCTATAGCTACTGATAGTGTCTGTTGGATTTTTTGGGGGTGGGGAGGGGGGCGGAGGGTTGGGGGGGTTGAGCAGCGTTGTGGCGGGATGCTCTAGCGGAACACATCCTAAGTAAAGTAGTCTAATTGGATCAGATCTTCATGTACAAATGGGCTAAATATGGTGATATGTATAGTTACAATAACATAAATGCAAAGCTAAATTGTCATGGTGTCGGAGTGAACAGTGCCCTCCCCCAGACCCCTATGAATAGTGTCTCCACCCAGTGAATAATACCCCTCTACCTGGATGATGACCATAACTTGTGCACCAGAGAAGCTCTAGTTGAATGGAGGACTTTAATTGAGGCCTACTAGTTTTCATAATAAAACTTTTTCGTTGGTCTCAATGAACTGTCTATTGAAAAAGTAGGTAGGATGTCTTTCTCAATTATCATTTACTCACTCGACATTCTAGCCTTCATCAGATGCTAACAGTCTTAGCATCCACACAGAACCAGGTTTTGGCAAACTGATAGATGTTGACTCATTGCTCCTTTATCACTGATAGACTGTGGTGATAGACTCTCTTCAATGAGAAGAGTGCATTCTGTGGAACTATTTTGAGAGTAGTGGCCCTTCTGTGACAGTTGGACATAATTATTATGATAGACCATAGGTCCGTCTTTCAAGTTAGAGTTTCCAGATTTTTCTTTCTCCATGTTTGCTCTGCAGTCCTTCATCTTATGTCTAAACTTGTTCAATGACAGCTCCTCCCTGAGCCTGGCAGAGAAATTTTCAATTCTCTTCTATGCTTGCCTCCCTCTCACTCTCTCCTGAATTTGTAGTTGGTTAAAGAGTTAATGAACTGCTCCTTGACACTCAAACCTTTTATCTCATCTCTCACCTTGTAGACATCGATCCAGTTGGTAGCCAGGTCATCTAACCTAATCATCAACTCGGGATTTGTCTCTCCAGTTTTTCATTAAAAATGCTGGCAATAGTTTTCTTCATTTACTCCATAGCCTCTTTAAAGTGGTTGTAGTATCCTTCATTGAGCCTCCCCATTGGCAGTGTATGCCTGCTGGGCCTTTCCCACCAGCTGTGGGAGCCAATTTGTGTGTGCCCACCTCTCCTGCAGTATTTAAGATGTTGCCATGAGCCGCTCAAACATTGTGAGGTTCACCTCAATGTCATCTGCTTCTAATAGTTTTGTGGCCTCCAAATCTCAATACCTCTCTGCTCTCATAGCTGACAATTCTCTTTGCTTCTGGATTCCTTCCACCAAACCGCAGAGGATATTGATTTGCATCACTTCAGCTTCCTGGTGTATCTCTTGCTGTTCACATTAAGCTGCTTCTTCGGTTTGTGCTGCCTACCTCACAGTATCTCCTACCAGCAGCAAAACTCCTGATTCTGCCCACTGCTGGCTCATGTTGCCTGCTGGGATCGCCTCTTTGTTCTTACATTGTTCCCTCTCTTGTATAAGTTTTTTCAAATGTTTGAACTTGATTTACAGAGGGCTCATGATTAGTTGTCAACCTGCTATCACTAAAACTCATCAACTATGTACCAGTATATTATAGTTCAGCCTATAGACAAAAAAAATGCACTGCTTATACGAAATGCAATGGAGTATAGCTGAAGTTTCAGAGGTAGCAAACAATGGAGCAATAGGGTTGAATTAGTATAGCAATGACGACAGCATACAACAACTAAGATCCTAAATAGATCAGCACACAGTCAAACAGAAAATGTTCTTGCAGAAACCTGCACAGACCACAAACACTCATCAAAGGATGCAGGCCAGAACTCACAGCAGCCAGATCTTGAATGTTTGAGCAAGCCTCTGCAGGATAATCCTGACCACAAACCACAGCTATGAGCTACCCTATCATACACATGCTAGAAACAATACACAATGCTGAGAGAATAGGCATCCATGGCTCTCTTGCATCTCCCATGTGGATGGAAGAAGCGATGGAAAGTGACTTTTGAAGGCATGTGAACTCGTCTCAAAAGGTGCCAGGAGACTATAAGCTGCGGCTCATCCATTTCTGGAAAACCATTTTCAGATACACAGAGCTTCAAGGCTAGCAAAGTTAGCAAGCCAATCCTCTACACCTACTGGTTCTGTGAACCCCATGCACATGAAGCAGGTTTCTTCTTTCTCCTATCTTGACAACTTCTTCCAAAAGTGTTTCCCCCTATTATGTCGATGTAACATGAAGTATCTGGTTTTAAGTATGTGATCGGTTCCTTGTGCAGTGGGCTTCATCTCTTAATAAGGTACTAATTTTTATTTTCATTGTGATTGTTGACGTATGCTATATGGTACTAACTACATAGTTTTGTATATCCCCTAACATGCCTTTGGCTCATGGGGGCACTTTCATTGGTGATTTATATCCCCCTTAAGTGTCTCATGAGGGGACACCATTCACTAATGAATTATATCCCCCTAACATGCCTGTGTCTCTGGGGAGATTTTTACTAGTGAATTATATTCCCCTAACATGGCTGTCTATCCTGGGGGAGACTATTCTCTAGTGAATTAAATCCCCCCTAACATGCCGTTGTCTCGTGGGGGACACTATTCTCTAGTGAATTATATCCCCCTCCCCCTATCATGCCGGTGTCGCATGGGGGAGAGGGGGAGACTATTCAATAGTGAATTGTATGCTGAAGTGAGTTGCTTTCGACAAGAAATGTACTCTCACAAAACACAATGACAAGACTAAATTATCAAACATGGATGCAGTTCTTTTCATAGCCTAGCTATTCACACATCAAAGTTGTCTAGAACCTTCTAGAATCCCAGCAAGAGTCAACACCCGCATGTGTTGATTGGCTTCAATTAGTTGAATATGCAGCCGCAATGACTAGACAGTTTGAGTAGAGTGGCACCGCCATTGTCCCCCCCCCCCCCCCCAGAACTGTGTGTCCAGTAAGTCTTTTGTATTTGGTGGACGTCCCAGCGCCATGTTAAGGCTGTCTACTGAGAGTGTGTCCGACTTCCCTCCGAAGTCGATTGTGAAGGACTTGGGACCCATTCAAGGATGTAGAAAGGGCCTTCTTATGGGTGCTGAAGAAGCATGCAATTGACTGTCCGAATGGTGTATGATGCCCATCTCTTCCATTTTCTTGAATTCTTCCTTAGCTATTGTCCGGCGATAGCCGACGTGCACGTGTGTGGAGGGATGGGCCATTTGTGGGGATGAATAGCTCAACTCTGTGCTTGGGGATGGATTTAGGAATGAGGGCGTGGTGACGTCTGGGGCCAGCAATTTGGCAAACCCATCATCCACTGAAGTGATGAAGCCGAGTTGGGGCGGTTCTGCAGTGATACTGCAAAGGGTGATGGACGTAAAATTTCCCGGGTCAACGAGGCATTGACCCTTGATATCAACCCCAGAATTGAGTAGGCTCAGAGAAAGTCGGCACCGAGCAACGGCCGAGAGACTTGGGCGATGGTGAAGATCCACTCAAAGTGGCATTTGTCAAAATCTAGTTGGATGGTGCGCTTTCCGTAGGTGCAGATGTTTCTTCCATTGGCAGCAGTTAGGTTGGATCTTTGGCAGCGAGATCTTCTTGTTCCTATCCACTCTAGTGGCTGGAAAAATGCTTATTTCCACCCCCCATATCAACCAGGAAACAGCAGCCTGAATGGTGATCCCAAGCATAGAGAAGGTGAGTTTTGTTAAGGCTGACCGCCATTGCTACTGATGGCTGGCTAAGGCATTTCACAAAAACGTGCAGGGTTTAATGCACTACTTAGCCTTGTCTCCAAACTTGTTGTGGTAAAAGCACCATTCAGCATTGTTGTTGTCGGTCTCTTTACCTGGGCCTGTCAGCTTTGCCTGAACCTGACATCGGGGTGCTGTCAATTTGTGAATGGTAGGATAGCTGTTGAGACTCATGGACTGCCACAACTTGTCAGCATGCTCAGCGAATTTGCGGGGGTCCATGAAATCAATGTCGGCCAGTTGAAGGCAAATGGGGTACGGCATCCAGTTGAGAAACAGTTTCGAAAAGCAAACATGGTTGATGTCCATCAAGAAGAGAAAGCATCTCATCCATTAAGACAGAGGACTTCCTCTCTACAAGGTCACCCATTTGGAGGATCCTATTGGCTCGGACCCTATGGGTGAGGCCAAAGGTCTTCGTGAGGCGGGCCTTGATGGTCTCATACTTCTTTTCCAATGGAGGTGCATGGACTAAGCTGAGGAGGGGGCGTGCTGTGTCCTGGTCGAGATTGGCCACGGTATAGCAATAGGTCAGGTCTGAAGTTATGTTGCGTATTGTAAACTGAGCCTCTGCTTGCTGGAACCATACCTGAGGTTGGGAGGTCCAGAAGGTAAGGTAGCTTGAGGCTGATGGCATTGGCTTCGGTCATTGTGCTCTAAAAGAACGTTTTGGAGGTCAGGGTCACCACTGAGGTGAGTTGCTTTCAACAAGAAATATATTCTCACAAAACAAAGACTAAATTATAAAACATGGCTGTAGTTTTTTTTTATAGCTTAGCTATTCACACATGCACACATCAAAGTTGTCTAGAACCTTCTAGACTCCCAGTCAGAGTCACACCCCCACATGTTGATAGGGTGATGATTGGCTTCCACTGATCAGTTTAGTGTGCAGCCGCAATGACTAGACAGTTACACCCTAACATGGCTGTGTCTCATGGGGGAGACTATCACTACTGAATTATATATCTCCCAACATGTGCCTTGTGGGGGAGGCTTTCAATAGCGAATTATATTCCCCCCCCCCTCTTCCTAACATGCCTCTGTGGCATTGGGGAGCCTTACCATGCATGTATCACTTAGGGAGGGAGGCATGAGGGCATTATTCACTATGACTGGCATTGTGCCATATTATTTTGCACAACTTATCTGAATGTTATTCAACTATGAATCCAAATCCACAAGTGCATGGATATATAGTATCCATGGTAATCCTGGCAGGAAGAAAGTACATGGAATGAAGATCGTTATTGTGGTCTTTCCCCCCTTTTCACCTCTTAATCTTGTATTTGTTGTTCTAATCACTGCCCTTCATTAGTCAAATAAATACAACTTTGCAATTGTTATATCATAATAAATCCCCCCCACCCACCCCAATTCCTTAGGTATTGCTGCTACACATGCCAGTTATCCAGGGACATCCTGAGTTTCCCTCAGTCCAGGATTTTTCTTTCTTCACAATTATATGGAGTTCAGCTAGGTATTGGTTCATCCAGAAACCTACTGCACCACAAGTTGTGATTCTAGCATTATACTGCTGCTGCTATATAGATCAGCACACTGATGCTGCTATATAGATCACCACACTGAAGCTGCTATATAGATCAGCACACTGAAGCTGCTATATAGATCAGCACACTGAAGCTGCTAGATCAGCACTTTGAAGCTGCTAGATTGGTACACACTGAAGCTGCTACATCAGCACACTGATGCTGCTACATCAGCACGCTGCTAGATCAGCACTTTGAAGCTGCTAGATCAGCACACTAATGCTGCTAGATCAGCAAGCAGCTTGTCCACTTGCAGGCACCACCATCACCGAGTATTCTTGCAGCCATTTCAAAGTTTGACTTTCACAAATACCTTCGACGAATTCTCAACAACCTGTTGAATCGTGGAACTATAGAATTAGAGGGTAATTGGTTGTTATTTTTCATTATCAGTATATTATGTTTATGAGACATTCATAGTAAATAGTAACAATAACAAGTACAATTTGACGCTGAGCTCACCCGTAGGTAGAGATCCAATGCTGTAGCTATGTCCAGGGAAGTGAGCAAGAAACAAGGCAGTTTTATCCAGGGTTACGGTTGTCATGTGTTCCATAACTACATGCATGAAGCACTTCTGACACACTTGTGCCACAAGGATTATATGTGATGCTACCTGCACTGATGGGCAGTGGGGTTCAATTAATTCAAAGTTGAATTAGTTAGACTGTCATTTGGGTATATTTAATTCAACTGGTTTAGTTAGTTTGTCACAGTTATTTTATTTATTTGAACTGGTTTTTGAAGTCCATTAATTCAAAGTTGAATTAAAATTGAATTAAGGGGCATAGACCATATTTGTGGTCACCAATTTAATGCTTCATCCATTTTGAATGCTCATTCTCTGTGCTTTCCAATGATATTTATAGCCTATAGGTAAAGCAGTGTTGCCATCAACATCTGGCTGACAGACTGACACACTGGCAATAGTACAGAAGTGTTTTTTAATACAAATTTTCAGCCTTCACAAGACTTGCCATTTATCTTGCTGTCAGTCAGTTTCTAATAAAACTCCCCCCCTCCCCCCCTTTTTCATTCAGCAGGAAAAGTGAGCCTACAGAATGAACCGTATCTCATGAAAAATTGGCTGGATTGAAAAAGTGATCATTCGTTTTGAAGAGCAAAGAGAGAGCATTCAAATGATATAAAAATTATATACTATGGACAAAAATTGAGTGAGCAAAACTGTGAATAATGTCGGGAATACACATTTCTTTGAATTATGAGAAAATAATGTTCAAAATAGAACACTCCAGGGGGCAGGGGTATCCAGGGTGGTTGTAAACCCCTCATTTTGCTCTTGATCATGACTATCATTCTTGCACTCTTTCATCAGCAACACACAGACTCACCAGAAATACAGTGACTGAGCAGGGTTGACACAGGAGCAGGCAGGCCTGTGATAGCCAGCGCTAGGGAAGGACCAGCTACAGACACCATCTGAAGGTAAAGGGTAGAGCATAAACGGTAAAGCCGTTAATACTATAGTTCCAAACTTTCAGCATCATTTTAGTCTTCAGCTTCTAGATATCTCTTCTTCTCCCACGATTCTAACCCAGAAGATATCCTTCGTAACTCTTCATGACTCCATACTTTCGTCTTTCCAGACCTTTTGTTTGCATTCTTCTTGACATGGAATTTAATAGTATTAATAATGCTAACAAGTAAATAGCAGTACCAATGTGGGTGTGTGTTAGTGTGTGTCATACCAGTGGCCACAAAACCTGAACATAAGGTCAGGTGAAACCTCAAATAGAGTTTTCAAAGCCCTCAAATAGAGTTTTCAAATCGCACTTCCAAGGAGGTGGGAAAAACGAACATGAAAATGAAATGAACGGACTTGCCTTAAAAAAGCCAATCTTATGGTATCTTTATTTAATTCAAAATTAGTTCATTTTAGTTGACTTGTCATGTCAATTTTAGTTGAATTGTTTAGTTAAACTGTCATTTCAAATTTATTTGAATTAATTAGTTAACTTGTCACATCAAATTTAATTGAACCCCACTGCTGATGGGAGACTAGCATTATTGCTTGGTAGATCTGGTAATAATCTTGGGACAGCAAGTTTGGTAGATGATCCCACATTTGCATGGAGATTTAGAATCCTATACTGATCTGTTGCTGCTTGTATCAGATTCACACTGGCTCTACATATATCAAGTAAGCTGCTTTTATGCTGACATCACAACCTAGATATATAGACATCACGACCTAGATATATAGTTGCACTATGTACTATATATATACTGTACTGACATCACAACCTAGATATATAGCTGCACTATATATATATACTGACATCACAACCTATATATAATTACAGCTAGCTACAATATATATATATACTTGACACCATAACCTTGCACTATAATATATACACTGACATCACAACCTATGCACTATATACTGATATTACAACCTGCTATATATACTGACATCACAACCTAGATATATAGCACTATATATATATATATATATACTGACATCAAAACCTAGATATATAGCTGCACTATATATATATATATAATATATATATATATATTGACTTCTAACCAAATATATATATATATATACTGATATCACAACCTAGATATATAGGACTATATATTTATATATATATACTATCATTATTATAGCACTATATATATATATATTATACTGACATCACAACCTAGATATATAGTTGCACTATATACTGACATCACCACCTACATATATAGCACTATATATATATATATATATACTGACATCACAACCTGCTGCACTATATATATTTATACCGACATCAAAACCTAGATATATATAGCTGCAATGAATTTTGAATAGCAGAAAAGAACTGTTACTTTGTCTAAACCTGTCAAATAATAGTATTTTCTTCACAGAATCACACAAAAAATTTACTTTCTTGACCGTATCCCTGCCCATATTGGAATCCGTTCAATATTGACTTTTTCCCCTCTTCTCTTCAAATACCTGATTATCCGGGGAGTCAATAATGTATTCACTACCATCAAAATTATGAAACTAGGTCAAGATTATGCAACAAGGGGAATATAGCAGCTTCAAGCCGTGTGTGTGTGGTGGGGGGGGGGGGGGGGGGGGGGGGGGAGAGAGAGAGAGAAAGTGTGTAGGAGGGACAGAGCTCCCCCCCTACAATAAGCCAACATATCATATCAGCTTTTAAATCATGCTTCTCTCAGTCTAAAACCTGACCAGTTGCTCTGGTTCTGAATAGTTGTTCAACTACTATTGTGTTTGCAACAACTTGCGCATTACAATTTAGCAAATAATATATGTATAATCAGGTTATAGAATAAGTATACAGTAATCATAATAATTCAGATGAGTTTATTTTTACAAGGTTGCATGTTCTTCATTTTGCAATTTTATGTTCTCCATCTTTTCGGTACAAAATGATGTACTTGGGAAAAATAGCATCAGCCTTGGGTAGAACTATCTCTTCATAATTCAGACTCACCCCAGCTTTGCCAAAGATGGAGTGGTAAGTACTGGGTGGACCACTGAGACTCCTGTCACCTTTTTTCAAAATGTACTTGTTGCCTGTACAAACTTTGCAGAGCAGCAATGCCCTGTACGAATGAGCCCCCTGGGTATAGTCATGAATTTTGGAGGATTTGGGAGCCAGATAAAATCCCGGACCAAACCATTGAAAGCTGGGTATGTTCTGGCCAATTTTTGAATGGTCGAATCCCTGCTCTGATATTCGGCAAATCCTGCAGTCTGAGGCCATACAGAGGTCATTATTGACAGTGAGATTGCAGCACAGCTTGGTTCCATGATAGTAATCCTCCTCTCCATAAAAAGATGGAATTGTGTGCTTGTATGCATTCCACCTCCTTTCTAGTGCTTCATTTATGATGACAAACACTGCTTTAACCTCAGGGGCTTCTCCTTTAGCATGCGCCCAAGCTCCTTGAAACTGTGCTGAAATCTGTGAATACTCTGTGCTTGATGCAAGTCTGATAATATCATCTGAAAATGGAAAAAAAAAATCTATCAGAATTACCAATCTATCAGAATTACCAAAAAATATATCAACATTAATAACCTCATACCTTAGACCCTCTTGGTGCCTAGCATGAAAATAAATGTTTCGAATCCTGTCCAGTTTGGACACTATGTTCTCTAGCACTTATCTTGTGAATGGAAAATTCATCTTACCTCAGCGCATAAATATAAGTTTTGGTTCAAGTAAATAGGTTCAGCTGGTCTTGGTTAAAGTTGGTTTACATCTTAAATGTAGGCGAATATCTTAATTAAAACTATCTGTAAAAGTTGTCGGCTTATATTAGTTAAAGTACAAACCCACTATCCATTGTCAGATCCCCACCTCAGCCACTATTCTTGTTAAAGTTGGTATCAGTCAGAATAAGTTAAAGTCGCAGCCATCCAAAAATATGGACCTGTGCTGATTACACATAGAAGTGCATGTCAGATATCAGTATCATATCATGGTATCTACTACCATATCAAGGTAGTAGATATTTGACATGCACTTCTATGTATAGTCAGAGCAGGTCCATATATATATATTGGTGGGTGGGGTGGGGTGAAAATGGAACCGCCCTCCCCCAAACACAACCCAATGTACAGAAATAACTTTCTTTTAGAAATTCAGTGCATGCACTTTGTATTTATGCTTTGTTTGGTTTTTGTTAAGAGTTTTATTTTCATTGCAAAGTGGGTCCTCCTTCTCAAATAATAAATATATAATGATGATAATAATAGTAATAGTGAGGAGGAGGAGGAGGAGGAGGAAGAGGAAGAGGAAGAAGAGGAAGAGGAGGAGGGGGGGGGAGGAGGAGGTGGCGGAGGAGGAGGAGGAGGAGGAGGTGAAATCACAACAAACTTCTTAATCAACTCGAAATTTATTCTAGTCAAAATGTCGAGAGATAAAATTTTATGTTGACAATTTAGGTCATACAAAAATTGTTGAGGTCAAAGTACCATTTTACCTGGAGCATCTGGAGCATTGGGTTTTTACCTGGAGCATTAGACCCCTTACCTGGCCCTTTATCTGGAGTTGGACCCCTTACCTGGAGCATTGGGCCCTTACCTGGAGCATTGGTCCCTTACCCGGAGCATTGGGCCCTTACCTGGAGCATTGGGCCCTTACCTGGAGCATTGGCTCCCTTACCTGGAGTATTGCACCCTTACCTGGAGCATTGGGCCCTTACCTGCCCTTACCTGGAGCATTGGGCCCTTACCTGGAGCATTGGCCCCCTTACCTGGAGCATTGAGCATTGGGCCCAGGATGAGATGCGAGTGGACCCCTTACCTGGAGCATTGGGCCCAGGGTGGAGATGCGAGTGGTCCCCTTACCTGGAACATTGGGTCCAGGGTGTCTGTTTGGGGAGTTTTTGTCAGTGCAGCTGTTGCTCAGCCAACTTTCACATACCATCAAATGAGAGTAGCGTGCTACTGGTTTGTGACGATATGGGCACTGCAAACATGTAGTAACGAAAAGTCTTTCAATATGAAGCACGGATAGACTTGGACAGTCAATATTGTCGTACATACTTTCTAAAGCAAGTCCGAATACCCAAGCCAACAAGCAAGCATTTATAGAACACATGTACTCCACCCGCGAGTGTGCGACTCACCTACCTGCCATCTGGCTCTGTGCTAAACGACTGATAACCAGAAAATCAATCCACTATGGTTGTTAGGTTTGATCAGAATCAGCATAGCATTTTATATTCATTATATGAAGTAGACCAAGCCATAATTAAACTATAATTAGAGTGAATTAGGATTGAGACTTGAGCTTGCTGCATTGAGAGGGCTAAATCATTTCCCAACTCTTCCCTTGTAAAACTTCATAAGATGTCACAGATGTTGTTGGTGTTTTTTGCAGTGAAATTTAGACCTTAAGAGATGTTAGAAATCGATCCATTCATTGGGATATCAAACACGCACACATACATGCATTGTCTGACGTCGTGGCAAGAACCTTACAAAATGTTATGCTTTCCAGGAGAGGTCCGGACCACTGACTAGCAAGGATCTATATTCAACCATACAGGTGCACTTCGTGAAGGGGGAGGCAAAAACATTTTAGTAGTGGTGTTTAAAAACTTGAGGTTACCACTTTATAGCTCCATAGATTCTGCAAGCTTCATGGTATGGACTTAATTTATAGCTCAAAAGATAGGTCTCTCTGTGTGCTCTCTTTTGATGCTAAAATATTTTTCATAGCTATAACTATACCATTATTTAAAATTCTTTTTCCAACCATACGCTTGAACAAGTACTTAAGTTTTAGCGCCTAATGACCGGTAGAGATTCCTCTAGCCACTGGTGCTAATTTCAACTCTCTAGCACTTGGCAATCTGGAGGAAAATATGTTCCTAACTCCAGCACTCAGATTTTGAGGTACCCCCACGTTAGCTCCAGTAACTTGGCTATAGTTATAGCTATGAAAAATGTTTTAGTATCAAAAGAGGGCACACAGAGCTATATATCAAGTCCATACCATGAGAATCTATGGAGCTATAAAGTGGTAACCACAAGTGTTTTTTGACACTTTACTACTAAAGTGGTTTTGTCCCCCCTCTTCATTCAAGTGCATAACACCAGTTTACTTGAGAACTAGTCCGTCTAAACATAACAAGTTCATATTTACAAGACCAGTGCTAATCTTAAACTGTGTTGTCATTGAAATGCACCTTATTTGGGGTGCCATAGAGAATAAATCTCAAATCCAAGGTAGTCAGTCGTCCAGAATTCCTAGAGTAGGAGTTAGCCAACAAGTCAGGCCACACAAAAATACATACCTATGGAGGTCAGCACAATTAATTTACCATACTTTGAGCATGCTCAGGAAGGTAAAAAATTTTTTTTAACGCTTCCCTGCTTCAATGCATGCAACTGGCATACTTACATGGTAACTATCGGTACAAATACCAGTGACATAGAAGTTGCAATCTTGGTACTGTCGTCTGTCATTTTTTGGGGTTGGTACATAACCGATGTTCCCGAAATAAGTCCCAGCGTGTCCTCTGCTTCTCTGCTCAGCTGGTCCCCTTGCTCTGATGGTCCCTCCCAACACACTCTGACCATTAGCACCCCTTGCTGCTCTTTCTGCTGTGACCTTATCTCCAAATACAACAAATGCCCAATGTCTACGAAAATGAATAATAATATTTGCATAAGCATGGCATAACCTGAAACATGCTAATCATGTATATTATAATATTTGCATCAGCGTGGCTATGACTGCATACCTGAAACATGCTAGCTGTTATATATATAATATATATAATATTTGCATTAGCATGCCATGGCTGCATGTTAGCTTATAATAATATTAAAATCACCTTCTCAATAATCAACTTCAATTTTTATTCACTGGACATTTCGACTAGATGCTCTAGCCTTCATCAGGAATAATGAGATGCTTAGGCTCACCTGAGTCTGTTATATACCAGTAGCTAGCTATCCACGACGTGCCAGTACACGCGCCAAGCACGTGCACCGGATGTAAACAATATATATATATATATATACAATATTTGCATCAGCATGCCATGTGCATACCTGAAACATGCTAGCTGTTATATATATACATGTACATAATGTGACATCTTAAAAGGTATAGTTGCTTACTTCATAAGCAAAAAATCCTTGGCTCTACCTGGAGCCCTCATCGGTATCCCAATGGACCAATCAGATGAAAGGAGGATGGAAAGGAAGAAAACTTCAAAGGGAAGGTGAAGCAGTAATAATTCAGAGGGTCTCACAATCGAGAGCGGTAGCTTCAAGCTTTTGTGAATTTTTATCCAGCGACACCACTTCCTCATTGAGGCCAGTGTCTGAGTTTAAACAGGGTGATGTGGTTGACAGGGTGAGGTGGTTGACAGGGTGGTGTGTGGCTGACAGGGTGGTGTGGTTAACAGGTTGTGTGGTTGACAGGGTGGTGTGGTTGACAGGGTGATGTGGTTGACAGTGTGGTGTGTGGTTGACAGGGTGGTGTGGTTGACAGGGTGGTGTGGTTGACGGTGTGGTGTGGTTGACAGGGTGGTGTGGTTGACAGGGTGGTGTGGTTGACATGATGATGTGGTTGGCATGGTAATGTGGTTGACATGGTGATGTGGCTGACAGCGTGGTGTGGTTGACATGGTGATGTGTGGTTGACAGGGTGGTGTGGTTGACAGGGTGATGTGGTTGACAGCGTGGTGTGGTTTGACAGGGTGGTGTGTGGTTGACAAGGTTATGTGGTTGACAGGATGGTGTGGTTGACAGGGTGATGTGGTTGACAGCGTTGTGTGGTTGACAGGGTGGTGTGGTTGACATGGTGATGTGGTTGACAGCGTGGTGTGGTTGACATTGTGATGTGTGGTTGACAGGGTGGTGTGGTTGACAGGGTGATGTGCTTGACAGGGTGGTGTGGTTGACAGGGTGGTGTGTGGTTGACAGCATGGCGTGGTTAACAGGTTGTGTGGTTGACAGGGTTGTGTGGTTGACAGGTTGTGTGGTTGACAGGGTGGTGTGGTGGACAGGGTGTGGTTGAAAGGGTGTGGTGTGGTTGACAGGGTGGTGTGGTTGGTGCCTCGTGTCATAGGAAGGGCTGAATTATTTCTACCCATTGTTATTGCTTTCTTTCTCAGTCATTTCCCCACATTTGCTGTCAATCACTCAGACCTGTTCACACCTGCCTTTTATTGATTCTCTATCCCTTTTAAGTCCCCCCCCCCCCCCCCCCCACCAAAACCTCCCCCCCCTCCCACCCCACCGCCCCTTTCTCCTCTCTTTCACATGACTGGTCAATGAACCTGAGATATGAACTCATGTGATGTGGTCCTAGGCAGAGCCAAAAATCCAATTATATATCCATGCTGTCACTTCTACTTTTATTAAATGTCATGGACATGGCTAGGGTGTAAACATTACCCGGCATTACCCAGGATAAGCAGTTAGACCAATGAGCATGTGCAAACACTAGTCAACTATGCAAGGGAGCGAGGAGCAGCAGTATATGTACTATAATATAGTATTGGTAATTGGTTTCTAATAAACAAGTTTTTCCCCCTGCCGAATGTAATCACATGATATTTTCAAAAGAGAATTGTTTTTAAAATTTATTTTGTGAGGGGGGGGGGGGGGGGTTCGGGTTTGGCCATTTCTCTCTCTCCAGTACTCGGAGAGGACTGTTTGGAATTCGAATAGGTGTGCAGCAATTGGGGATCAGAGCATAGCTCATCTTCTCATCAAAACAGTCATCAATCAACAATCATGTAAGCGAGATTTCTTACGATAAGTTGTCCCGCGCATACACATGATTTTATAGGCAGGTAGTGAGCCCATGCGTAACATCTGATTTTATATATATATACATTTGGGTGGGGGGAAGGTGATAAATAAGACAATCCAAAATTAGGGCCTATAGTTATGTATGTCACACGTTGAATGAATTTTTCTACCCGAGCTATGCTAGTTTTTACTTAAAGCCCCAAAGCCCAGGTTCTAATGATGCCACTATGTAGGATAAAAGACAGCCTCCACACCAAGTAAAAAAAAAAAACGACCTTGGTCTTCTTCCCGGAGCAAGGAATGTTTCTGAGGTCTGTGTGTAGACTTGCCTAGCCTGGAGCAAGCAATCTATCTGAAGTCTGTGTGCTGGACTTTCCTAGCCTCGAGCAAGGAGAGCATTAAGACCTAACTCCTGTCGAGCATTATCTTGTCCTGTACAACTAGCTCCTGTACTTATCATCACCACATATTTATATAAATGTTTAGCCATTGGTGCAATAATGTATTTTGCCATAAAATATTTAAACGTTCTATATCTCTATAGTTTAGAGGAGTCCACCAGCAGTAGACCTCCCCCTAGATCAAAAGGACTAGATCATCTAGGTTCATCATTGGTGGGTAATAATAGTACATTGAGATATTCAGTGGTCACGCAGACATGGTAAGTAGAGTGGCCTTGGAGATATTTGTTCATGTTCGGTCTTGATAGAACTGCTATACCATGTTCTAGCCGAAAGGCATTTCCCTTTACTGTAGGCAATAGGGACCATTGATAACCTGGGGTAACGATTGGCTCTGCAAGAAAGGTTTCAGTTAGGCACACAATATCAAGATATCCACTTCTGGAGCATTGCGTATAGTGCTCTTCAGGCCTTCCACATTCCATACTAGAAGTTTCGTTTTGAGTGGGGTAGGGGGCATCATGAGGAGGGGTAAAACATGGGGAGGGGTAAAACATGGGGAGGATGGGGGTGGGGAAAAGCATTCACCTGGCGGTCTAGTCAATCCATGGACTGACTAGGCAAGGCAGGCTTTGGGTCTATACAGGCTTTGTCGGAATCCTTGGTTTGGATGGTGATCCCAACCCTGTCAGGAGAGTGATGGAGGGTCAACTACATTGAGAGAATCAATAGCTTGGTTACCGAAGGAAGTCTTGGCAACTTCTTCATCTTCGTGGTTTCATCAATTATAGGTGTCGATCTAACCAGGGAGCTGTTGATGACATTAGCTTGTACAATACTTTGACATCGATTGTTGATTGGCGAATTTTGATATCCTACTGGTACCAGATTGGATCAGTGCCCATCTCTCACTCATAAGCAAATTCATATTAGCTCTCTCTTCTTTTGTTAAATCGGCTCGAATTGATATGTTACCAGTGCGACTCTTCAGTTTTGATAAAATGCATTGGACATCAAATTGGGCATGGGCTCTTATTGGGGTTGAATTTATCCATCCTTCTGCACTCTATAATCGAGTTATTGTTGATCGATGTTAGAGAGAATGCCACCAACACCCCGCAAGTCACTCAAGGATCTCTCTAAACGGTTGGTACCGAAAGCACATTCACTGACACCATGCACGACCAAGTTACTGCTTTGATCTTTAGAATTACTGACAGGAACCGACTCCTTAATCCTTATTGGGATAGCTGCAGGGGATACCCCTTGCACTCCTAGAGATTGGGCATATGATAAGGTGCCTGCCACTGCCCCTAGGTTCTTGGAGCACTCACTTCCGACGATACTGCGCTGAGCTAGTCTGGTGGTTTGAGAAGTTTCACCTCCTGGACCAATGTAGCAACTGAGTTTTCCAGAGTAGATAGGCGGCATCTGGGACACGAAAAGGGGGAGCTAGATTTCGACAGTACAGCGAACTTGGCTTGTGAAAGACTGGTACACCGACGATGTACCCATTCCGATCACAAAAAATGGATGCCTGAGCTTTCTTTTTCTTTGTGTTCGATTCTAAAATTTGTTCTTCACAGATTGGGCAGTTTACACGCTGCTTCTTCGTAGCTTTAGCAGTGGCAGTAGCTTCAGTAACAGTTGTTGTCGTCATTGGTAAAGGGTCGTTTTTCTTGAATGTGCTTACGCCAACACGCTTGGTTCTTCGTAGCCTAGCTCTCCTCAGTTCCTCAGCTTCTACAGCAAGCTTAGCTCTTTGTCGTTCACTTTTTGGTCCCATTTGATATTTATCCGTCGTAGCGAATTAAAGCACTGGCCCACGGCAGGGCATTTCCTTGTATATGTGCCTATTGCCAGTCCAGGCCTATGGAGTAAGGCTGCCTCTTGTGACACTAGTCATTTCAGAGACTTAGCTAGCACTTTCAAATCCAATTCAGGCACTAAGATTTTGAGGAATTTTGGCGGCATGTAACTTTGGCATGGTCGTACCTATACAATATTTTTATCTTAAAAGAGAGTGCACAGAGTGATTTATCTTTTTAAATATATAATAAAGTTCGTGCAGTGAAATGCACAGAATCTATGAAGCTCCAAAATTGTAACCATAATGATCCCCCAAAATAACTTGGCAATTTAGTCTCTAGCCAAAGTCATTTTTCTAATGACAGGTGATATGACATATATTATCTTGACTCATCTCATAATGATATTGGCGAGGAAGAAGATTGCAGAATTCATGCTTGCCTGGGTGAGCCTTCTTGTTAACACATGGATCCGTGGATAAATTGGGCACAATTTGAAACTATTGGAATGTGGGTGGATGTGCTCTGACAAGGACGGCATGAATGAAGAGGGCTTCGCAGGTTTGTGAATGGGATCTAGTGTTGTTAGTTGCCCAAAGGGAAGTAGCCCAGGTAAAACGACCTTTCCGGATTTTTTATTTATTCACTGAATACATTTTACACTAATGATGGATG
>JAQNBH010000001.1:17380090-17403068 GCA_028752905.1 Cladorhizidae sp. MBARI D1340-BT2
ACATTTAATACACCCACTAAGATGGGAGTGGGGAGTATAAATATGCAGCTGGTTTATAGGATAAGCCATTCCTACATATAATGGTTTTTCATGATTAGCGTAGTGTTCATCTTCACTCAACAATGATGAGCAACAGCTCAACAAATGCAGTGTTAAAAAATGCATCATGCTACTTGAAAATGGATGTAAGAATCATTAAGTACACTACGAACACTTGTTGATTAACACTCTGCATTGTTACGCCATCCTTATAGTCAAAGAAAATGTAACAGTAGTAATGACTAGTGAGCATTAAAAACGTGCCGAATTAAGTCTCCCAGCGAACTATCTTGCATTATCAGATGCTCGTCCAAATCCTTCTCTTGTGGAGTAAATTTAGGAAGCAGATTATAAAAATAATGAGCTGCAGACTTTTTCTTCCAGTTGACATCATGTTTATCATCTACCCACCTTATAACTTGATTATATAAAGGATCTTGTGATGTTGTTTCGTCCACGTATATATTGTAGCATGTATTTTTGCTATCTGCCTTCTTCAGCATGTCCCCTTGAACTTGGCCACTATTGTATATCCATCCTTTCCTGTAGTCAGTGTTGTATTTGTCAAGCCATTTCTTAGCAAATGATGAGCCTTTTATACATGAAAGTGCACCTATGTTGAGCTTATCCACCTCAAGAGAAAACACGCACTCTGATATATTCTGGTTTTGTCTCCACTTTGTTCAATTGACCATGATCACATCAAAATCAAATATTGTCCCCCCAATTTCATTAAGTATTTTTACTTTAGTATAATCCGCTTCATGCTGAATGTACGCAACCTTCACATTTGACAGCATTGGAACCCTTTCAACTTTGTTCATTTCTACCTTGGTGCCTTTCCATTTCTGTATAGACATCCAGTAAGCTCCCACAATGTCAGCATTGGAATGTAGTATAATTTTCTCAGGCTTGAGAAACTTGTAAACCGAAAGCAATGATATATAGTCACGAAATATGAGCTGGTATCGAGGTTTGGGCGAGATCATGACGTAGTGCACTATTTCTGGATGATGGTAGACCACTGAAGTTTTCTTGGGCTTGTAATTTTTCAATTTTCTTGAAATGCAGCCAGGGTTGAATATAGCAACATTTTTTATGTTACCATTACCATCCAAGTTCTCGTCGTCTAATAAGCTTCCATCCTTATTCAGTGCAATTCCTCCTTTTTGTTCTGCTCCAATTTTCCTAATAAAGCTGGAAGAACTTGACAGTAGCACACAGGCATAGGCAGCCACCACAAATACTAACAAAATCATGCAGCCTTTCAATTTTCTATCCATAGTCAGTTTCAGGTCATCCACTACTGGAGTACATAATATGGAAACAAGCAGACCCACCCCCCTCTACTAGAATACATATAAGGGAAATTAACCCTCTGACTGGGAAGTCATGAAACATCACAAGAAACAATTACATCCATAATTGCATTGAACATGGGTACCCATAATTGCATTAACATGGTGACAGACATGATGATGACTCAACTACCATCGTGAACCAAACCACAGGGGACTCGTGGACATCACCACAGAGCACAGAGGACTAGTGGACATCACCACAGAGGACTCTTAAACATCACCACAGAGCACAGTGGACTCTTGGACATCACCACAGAGGACTGTGGACATCACCACAGAGCACAGAGGACTGTGGACATCACCACAGAGCACAGAGGAGACTAGTGGACATCACCACAGGGGACTCGTGGACATCCCAACAGAGCACAGAGGACTGTGGACATCACCACAGAGCATAGAGGACTAGTGGACATCACCACAGAGCATAGAGGACTGTGGACATCACCACAGAGCATAGGACTGTGGACATCACCACAGAGGACTAGTGCACATCACCACAGAGGATTTGTGGACATCACTACAGAGCACAGAGAACTCTTGAACATCACCACAGAGCACAGTCCTGACATCACCACAGAGGACATCACTGTCAGGTGAATCACTAACAGAGCCACTCCCTAACTTTCCATAAGACACCCATTGGAATAATAAGGACTCACCACAACCACAGCAACCACAACTCATGGCTAATGAATTACTACACAACCAAACCACAAAGACATTGAATTAGTTACATATGGAATAGACCTTTCTAGACTGTTCCATCACAATCTGATTGGTTAGATAGATCATGTGACTGTTAGGAAATATTAAGATATATATGGATGTGAGGCAGAAAAGAGCGGGACTCTGAGATTTGACAAGTTCTATATATTAAATTATATGCTTACTTCCCAGAGTGACGAAGAGTCAGTCAGAGGATGATACCTAGTAAAGTTCCTTAGGAGAAGGACTGAGAGTAAGAGTTTGGTCTAGGTAGATGATTGGTGGAGATAGCCAATCCCTGGAGTACCTAGACGCCGTGGGGTATTTCACCCAGACATAGCTAACCGCTCAGGCTACCGTAGTGCTACTTTCTTATTGAGGAAGGAAGGTTTTTCGGCAAGGGTGGAAATATTCTCCGACAGGGGTGGCAGCGGTGGGATCTGCTCTTTTAGTGAGAGGAGATTCCAGACCAGCCTTAGCTAGCGAAGATGAGTTTGGAAGGAGACAACCTGGGCACGGCCTTGAGGTTTGAAAACCAACCCTTCGGTAGCCAGGAGAAGAGCTAGGAGGAGGTTTTATGGCTTATTTTAATTTGTGAAAGCTCTTTCTCTCCTCATGTCAGAGGACAGGGAGAGGAGTGGTGGGAGATAATCCAGAAGGGTTCATGGAAATACCCCTGAGGCTTCTGTACCTATCGACCGCATGGAGCGATTCCTCCAGTAGTGGACCCAAATGGATTGGTTGCGGTCAGACCGAGAAACCCTGAACCGAGAAGAAAGAGAGAGACAAGAGGCCCAGAGACGAGAAGAGGCTCAGGCTCGACCGGAGGGAGAGAGAAGCCCAGAGACGAGAAGAGGCTCAGGCTCGGCAGGAGGAGAGAGAAGCCCAGAGACGAGAAGAAGCTCAGGCTCGACAGGAGGAGAGAGAAGCCCGGAGACGACGAGAAGAGGCTCAGACTCGACAGGAGGAGAGAGACGCTCAGCAGCAGCAGAAGTTTCTGCAGATGCTGGATGATATGTCCAGACAACTCCCAGCTGTCCTTGCATCCCCTTCGATGTCAACACATTCAGGGCTAGAGGAAGGTGAGGTGTCAGGGAAATCACTAACAGATCCACTCCCTGACTTTCCATAAGACACCCATTGGAATAATAATAACTCACCACAACCACATCAACCGCTAATGATTACTACACAACACAAATTACTACACAACATGAATTACTACACAACGGAAACCACAAAGAAATTGAAGGATAATAAAAGGACAGTGTTAGTGACAGCTGGTACATATATACATATATGGAAAAGACTTTTCTAGACTTTTCTATACCTAGTAAAGTTCCTTAGATAAGGACTGAGACTAGGGTCGTGGTAAGAGTTTGGTCTAGGTAGATGATTGGTGGAGATAGCCAATCCCTGGAGTACCTAGGCGTCATGGATATTTCACCCAGACGTAGCTAACCACTTGGGCTACCATAGTGCTACTTTCTTGTTGAGGAAGGAAGGTTTTTAGGCAAGGGTGGAAATATTCCCCGACATCACCACAGAGGAATCGTGGACATCACAATCAACTCAGCCACTCACCTGATGAAGACAATGGAGACATACCATTGGCTGGAGCAGAATTGTCATAGCAACCAGTGACGTCAAACTGAACAGGAAATACTAATAGTGTAAAAGTAGGAAGACATTGTTAAAGAGAGAGAGGAGAGATAGAGATAATAAGAACTGAGAGAGAACTCCATTAGGAAGTGCTGTAGAGGGTTTAGTGATTATATGTTATCGGTATTGTATATATTCATGGTGCTGATTGGCCATGTTATTTCGTATATAATTATATTTATATATATCTACAGTTTATACAATAGCCGGGTAGCTATTGATTTTATTCTGATCAGAGAGTTTAGGAAGGGATCTGAAATCAGGGTCAGGCCTCGGGTTGAAGATTTGGATCTCCTCAGAGCAAGGTGCATCTGAGGAGGATGAAATATCGGCTACAGAAACATGCAGATTTATCTCTAAAAAATGCTACAAAAAAATGGACAATGCCGATTAAAAATTGGGTGCACAATTGGTTGCAGTGCTTAATAAATCTAAATACCCTATCAAGGCTGGCCTTTTGACTATAACAGACCCAAGAACCTTACTATAGGTATCCTATTTGGTATGACTCCACCACCACTCGAGGCAGCAAGGACACTAATAACCGCGTCAATTGGAAATATTCGCTCTCGTTCAATAACTGGTAAAGCATCTTTTTACTCCCTGAAAATATAATGGTTAAAAACCCGACTGCAAAAATTAAAGGATAGCAAATATATTTCTTACCTTCCCCATTGCACACCCAGTCACGCTGCAATCCGGTTTGAAAGCCGGTCTTAATTTTTCCGATGCTAATAAACCTAAAAGTTATAAAAAAACACTTGGGTAAAAACTCGAAGGCTCTTTTTTCTTGCTTATCATAATATTTTGGGTGCGCGAAGAAATAGTAGAATTTTAGGCCAAAATTATTTTGCATGTTTTTTTGGCCTCATTTACAAAGTAGAAAGCTAATACCTATAATTGTAGTACATTTTTTCCAAGAACTTGCACGCCTTATCCTCATTTGCAATATCCGCGAATTTTAAGGCTTGACCAACAATGTACAACCAAGCTTAACATATTGATCATGCTGACTATAGCTCAAATTAGTAGTAAATACGGTGTTCGTGCAACACAAATAAATGGTATCATCAAGTTAATGAAGTAATGTTGCAAAACAAAAGCTTTGCACGCTTTTTGATTAATATCACCGATGGAAAGAATACGACTCTGTATGAAGTTGATAGTGCCTCTAATCGTATTTGAGAAGAAGTAGGGGATATGATGCTTATTGGCACACAATGGGTCGAGGCTTATCTGTCCTTGAATAGTCAGATGACAAAGGATAAAACCGGTCAGAAATTTGCTAAGGCAATTTTGTCAATGCTATCATCTGTTAGTTGTGATAAGTTACTAGGAATAAGTGCTAAATCCTGTGCTGCAACTTCGAGATGATAATTCAGATATCATGTTATCAAGATAAGGAACAAAAATAGCTCGCCTCCAGTACACATGAAGTTTCACCACTAACATTGTTTGTTTGGCACATCTACGAGGCACAGAAATTTGAATGTTTGCTACTTCAGCCATTGTAAGTACACTCTCATATATATTTTAAAAAATGACTTCTCAGGCTCTTTTCTCATATCTTTGAATAAATCCAAAACACCTTGAATCTGCTGGTATGCTGCCATACTGGTTCCCTGAAGCATATATAGCTGCTAGTGATGATGTAAAACCAAAATATATCTGATGATGTAGTTAGCTGACATAGGAGACCATTTGCTTCAGTTACTGTTTAGCTATCCCACCTGATGTTAGAATCCTGTCTTGAATGAATGTCCTCTAGATATTCAAGCAAAGGCTCATACATTATCTGAAAATCAAACAAAGATATGTGTCTTTCGACCCAGCAAGTTGTACAAAGCAACTTAACTTTCTTGATTGGAATCAAATTCTCAGTTCTGATTGAGTTGTGGTTCTTGATATGCTTCTCTAAAGCCTTTTTGGTGAGTATTTAAAAAAGATTCCTAGCCGAGTGATTATAGATAGCATGCAGTGTATTTCTGGCACTGATGATGCTTTTGAGAGAGCTAGATTTTAAGGGGCGGTTTCCCTGTTTAACAAAAAAAAAGTTTGTCCTCTTTGCAATTGCCATAGCTATTTTTCTTGTGGGGAGAGCTCTAACTTCATTGAGGCATGTGAGGAGAGCTCTAACTTCATTGATGCATGTGGGGAGAGCTCTAACTTCATTGAGGCATGTGAGGAGAGCTCTAACTTCATT
Organism: Cladorhizidae sp. MBARI D1340-BT2; assembly: GCA_028752905.1. Lineage (NCBI taxonomy): Eukaryota > Metazoa > Porifera > Demospongiae > Poecilosclerida > Cladorhizidae > Cladorhizidae sp. MBARI D1340-BT2. The sequence goes on from JAQNBH010000001.1 coordinate 17,386,061, forward strand.
GAGGCATGTGGGGAGAGCTCTAACTTCATTGAGGTATGTGAGTAGAGCTCTAACTTCATTGAGGCATGTGAGGAGAGCTTTGCACTATGCAGATAATTTTGTTATCAAAGTGTTCATTATTCTATCTTCTTTCCAATGGTATCTGAAATGTCTATAAAGACACATTTTATTAGAAGATACAAGTGACAGGCCAAGATCCCTACCACTCAAGCGTTTGGCAGACCTAACTCAATACCACTAGAAGATCTTGCGCTCAAATTTCTTTTGTGGCTTCCTGAAGCACTTGGCTGTAATTTAAGTGAAACCAATTTGGCTTTTGCAAGACTATTGGTCAGTTGCAATTGACCGAATGGGTTGAACTCAATAACACCAAAAGGTCATCTGTTCTAATGACCATCACTTAGCGATGCTATTTTGTTTTAAAGGTCTGATTCGCTCAAATTACAGAACACACAAAGAGCTTTCAAATGACAGCAAAAAAAAAAGTTTAACTGTGACAAAGTTATGTTCGCCATACGCTTTTTTTAAAGGATTTTTCATGATTTGTATAATCTGCTTACGTAAAGGGCAAGAAGACATCCAAACACTTTCACCAAAAACTGAACGCGAGGCGACTGGAAATGCTGCGTGCGAACGAGACTATATATTCAGGACTTCTGCGCGAAGGGAAGGAAATGTCTCAGCAAGAAATTTGGGTATATACCTTTCAGTGGCAGATAAGCTTCCAGGTATAAGTGGTAGCCATTTTATGGCGCCGAAAAACTTACCTTTTCCGGAAGCCTTCTCTGTGCACGTCTCTTCCAATTTCGAATCGAGATAAGTGAAATTGCATGGACCAAAAGCCCCATAACTTTGAAATGGATACTCCAATGCCTCCAAACCTTTGGAAATGTCTAGTAAATGCTTACAACAACATTTATAAATGATTTTAAAAAAATTAAAAAAATCTCCAGCATCTACATGAAAGTTGATTAGAGATAGTAGATTCCCTGGATTTAAAGAAGCCTCCTCTTCCATGTGTCAATTCCTTCTCTCCCACAAAATGGACAATCAAGTGTTTTTGCAGTTTGTTCAGATATTGATCAATCTGGGTCGATGGGTTTTCAGATGTTTGAATAAATGCATTAAGGGGCCAGCTTCTGACATTTTGTGGTACTCAAGGCAAGAGTGTGCTCGCAAATCGCTTCGGGCATCTTTCCAATTTTGGTAAACTTGAGTTATCAACAATCCTCTTTGCCCATGTACAGGTTTGACATACTTGTAGTAAGCTAGTGAAAGACACTATCAATACAGTATTAACTTTGATCATAATAATGGATAATAATAATTTATAACAAATTTTAGAGGGGGAGGGGAGACTGAACCCCCTACCCCCCCTCTCCCATGGTCGGGAACATGAAACCACCTTATGCAATCTTGTCATTAAATTTTCATCAACTGTGGTGTTTTTCTAATAGAGTAGAGATAATCTACTAGAAAATTGTTCGCATTAGGTGAGCTCTAATGAAGCTAATGTATATATTTTGTCAGTAACTGTGGTATGTTGCATTATTTGTGTGCTATCATCGGGAATATGAAAAATGCATACACAAATAATTCCATACAAAATGACTGACTGACTGGCAATGCCACATGCAAGAAAAATCAGACAAGATTTTAGGATTTTACCCTAAATTGTCCACCTCATGGCAGGATTGATTACAGACCTGAATCCAGATATGTGATTATTTGGACCTATGGTCTTATCACATAATGTAGAGAAGTCTACTATAAATATCAACTTTACAATATTCACTTACAATCAGTGCCCAATGCAGGCCTGTGAAGTTCCAATGGTATATATATATATATATACCCAGGATTTTTTTCTGCATGCATTGGTTTCCAACACAAACATACACTGGTAATTTAAAGTTGATATGATTGAGTCTGTTAAGGCCACCACATATACAGCACAATGTGGCACTAAAGTAGCCTAAAATACTTAATAAAAATAATAATAATAGCTAAGAGTGCCAGCTGTTCAAGGAGGGGAGAGGGGAAGGGACCAAAGATCATTCATCAGCTCACCATACAATAGTTCCTTTCTCCTTTGCCATCACTTCCCTACCCACCTCCTCCATCACTGCATCACTTACTCCCTTCACGTCATTCCCCAACAGCAGTGCCATCTTTCTATCCTTTCCCACTCTTCCATATTCATCTAGCCACTCAGCCCCTACAATTTTGTGCACCTCATCCACCAGTACCAGCCAACCCCTCTCAAATTCCCCACACATCACCGAAATGTCCCGCATCCTCCTCTGCTCCACTATATCACATATGATACAATCATTACCACCTATGTAGCTACTTCCTAGCTTGCACCGATCAAGGTGGTGCCCAAGAATGATCTTTTTACAATCGCACCACCGTAAATCTGGATTACCTACTTCGTGTCATTATAATTATTTTTGTCGTCCCCACAAATCTACTGACGCGAGATAGAGTTTCTGACAGATGAAAACTTACGGATGTGATTGTTAGGCCATTCTTGAAAGAGGCTATCACATTTACACAGTAATGGTGTAGCTAAGGGTTTTGACTACGCGAAGAAATGGCGTAGTCAAAGTTAAATCTTGTACCCACCTCCATGAAATTAGTGGGCGAGGAACTCGTGAATTCAACCTGTCGTTGCACTGTGGAGTGTGTGACAAAGATGGTCTATATGTCGGAATTGGATTACAGGTTGCAAGTTTACTTAAAAGGGTCCGCCAACACGCTCAACTTCCCACCTTCAAATTTGCATGGCACATGCTCAAATGAAGTGACTATATATATAAACACTTTCCAACAAGTGTTATTGTTGTTATTCTGCACAATTCAAAGTGGAGCTGCTAAATTAAAACTCATGGTAAGTCTCTACGTGCACTTCACAAATGTCAGGACCCCTCACCTCTGTCACCTGGACTTCTTTAGCAAAGTACAACCACTCACCTCAAAAACACCCAAATACCCAGTGGTGCATTGAAATAGAGTCAAGTAATCATGCATGTCCACCTGATCTTTGGATATGTTGGTACAGTAGCATATACAATGTATGTGTTTGTCCAGGCACAAAAATATTGACATTACCAAATTACTCACTACATTATGATATGTTATGTTGAACACGCACAAGAGATGTTAGTTATTATATAGGATGGCTTCATATGGTAAATCTAAAAGGCAACTGGAGTAAGAGCACTATTTCCCTAACAGCTGAAGTAGGAACTACTCAGCAGCTGGGTGGGGTATAAAGTAGTTTTTGTTATTCTAGACAAGTTTGTACATGAAATTACATCTACAATGATAACCCCTTCTCTAGATTTACCACTGCCTTGTAACTAGAACACATTCTATTCCCTCTACCCACACCCCCCAACCCCCTCAGCATATTCCATTGATATTGTTTGCATTAACAAACTAAACTAAAGAAGTGCTGAACACTGATTATAGCTTTACTGTCTACTGCAGTGAAGGCTCTAATAATATGCAAAATTAGAAATACCATAGAAACTGCGATCACCTTTCATTTTGTTAGCAATAATAAGTTAGTGTTACTTGGAGCAGTTGATTGCATGACGTTCTCTGTAGTTTTGCTAAACATGAACTGTGGTACCTTTTCCAGGAGAGGGAGTAAAAGAAAAAAGGCTGTGGAGGCATAGTTTTCTACATTTCCAGCCAGAGGCTCCTTTATAACAGCCCATGTAGATTATCTACTGTCTAATAATTATTATCACATCATAAAATAAATTAACTAAAATTTCTTGATTGTTAAAAAATTTTATGTTTCAGGCAAATGCTTCTGTCTTCATGCCCACAATGTTTCAACCAAATGCTTCTTTCTTCATGCCCATATTAAGATCTAAGAATTCAGTTTGAAATGTAGCAAAAAGAATTTTTTTTATGAGAAGTCATTTTCATATAATTTTTTTCAACTAGGCTTCTTAGGCTTGCAATAAAACAACTTGTACCCCACACTGGCCTCAGCATAATGATTTGGTGAAAGGTCTGCATTGCCCTTTGTCATTTCCAATCTGCTTTTAAAAATCCTGTATCTGCTACTGACTTCTTGTCTTCCAAAAAAATATTGTTAGTTACAGCTAGAATATCATTTTCATGACACAACATAATACATATGTCCACAATGCACACTCAATGCACATTTCCTACATCAATCACTGATTTTGAATTAGAACATTGCATCTCCCAATGGTGGGCATGGATCCAATGCACCTTCAGAGATGGTTAATTGCAAGGTCATTATGTTGGTGTGCAGTAAATAGAACTTACCTTTCTATGGCTGCAGGTGTCTAGAACTTGGAGGAGACAAGAGTGCTAATCAGATAGCGTAAAAGCTGGTTGTTAGATGTATGTTCTGAAATGGCAGAGATTTTCATCTTGGGAAAGATGCCAATGGTCAAAAAAGTTTCCTTTGTCCTTCACTACTTGTACCTTTCCCCTGCTGAAGGGCCTCTAGCCATCTTATAAATGTGATGTCCTCGAACAACACTTTCCAGATTATGGTACGTTAAAACTGCTACGATTTGAGAGCCCATCGCTAGCTCTGTAGACCAATCAAACCTTGCTAAGCAAATGGTGGTAAATTTTGCATGCATTGCTCTCGCAGAATGTTTAGGCACTCATTCTTAGTTAGGTGCATGCTTCTTGTTAAAGCTGTGTTTTTCTCTGTGTTCTAAGTGCATCTGCCTAAGTAACAACCAGCTTTTATGGTATGAAACTGTTTGTAGTGCATAAGTAACTAGATCTAGACTAGTGAATCCCTTTTTTTCACTTTAACTACTGTTCCTATTGGTTTTCCCCCCTTGTTCCCCACCCCTCCCATCCTTCTTTGTGGAGCATCATTCTTTGATGACAGCATCATACTCCTTATCTCTGTCCTCCTTCTGTTCTGCAGCAAAAGTCTCCTTTGGATCTATAAGTAGCTCATCCACAGGAGATGATTTTTTTTTGTTTTTTTTTTTTTGTTTTTTGCCGCGCATGATCTTTCTTGAAACACTAATATGGTTGTGACCAATGCACCAAATTCAGTTTGTTCAGGACTGGATGCAATTTCAATGTACTTTTAATTTGGCATGATGTAGACAGGGTATAAGTCCAAAGTAACACCCAAAATATCTCAGTTCTGCATTTTTTTTTTACCAAGCAGAGATTAGAATTATTGAGGGCATGGCATGCATGCATAGTTTGGTAATCCAGTTCATGCATAGATCAAACAAAAAGCTGTTTTTGTATTGAGCTATAGCTTTATTGGCATTTCAGAGAACAGGATTTTTTAATCATAGCTGAATTACCAAACCCAAATATGTAGCTATTATGCACATATTGCTTGCTGCTCTAAATCATTTTTGTTGTATAGCAATTACTCTTATTATTATATTAAACCTAATCAACCTACGAAAAGGACAGGAAAAAAGAAGTTGGCTGACAATAAAGTAAAGAAATCGGTAAAGCCAAAGAAGGGAGGTAAGAAGAAGGGTAATAGGAGGTACCTGTGCCAGATCCAACAAGTTATGATGCCATGCTCAATGCATACTACATCTCACATGGACCAGTACAGTTCCTCCAATTCAGAGGCTACGACTGGGCTGGCACCGCAAGCACAAGGAAAAAGAAATGAAAGACCAAGAACAAGAAGAAGAAGAAATAATAATTAAAATAAAGGCCAAAATGCATAATGGCATAATTTACTGCAGTGTATAAAGTCATTTTTCTTATTGTAAGTTGCAATGCATACAATGGAATGGGAAGTACAAGATCAACTTTCCATGTGCATGCATGTACATGTGTGTGTTTGACTTTTTTATTTCCATCACTTTAAATTAAGGCCAAAGCCGCTTTCACTTTGATATAGTAATCAAAATTGGATATTCACTCCTAAAAATTCCCTCCACCTCTCTCCCCAAATTCTACTATTTCTCAATGAAACATCCTTCATTTAACCAAAAAAATTAGAAACAGGAAGCAAGATAGCTACGCAGATTTAGATACCAAAAATATCACATATACGTCTGGAATGAACATGTACATCTGGAATGCTAAAAGCTTTCACCCTGTCTGCATATCTTTGCCATTAGAGAAACCTGGAAAACCTGACCCTGGGATTCTTGAACTTCACTCATCTCCCATGTTTTTTTGTGTATTCCCTTTGGTGGTCCTAACTCATATCTCCATGATGTGCTAAATGACAGTTGTTAACCTTCAAATCATTGCTGATGACTTCAACCTACCAGATCTACCCAGACAACACTATTCTCATACTCTTTTTTTCTGGATGGACTCTTCTCCTTAAACTTACTCCAGCTAGACCAAGAAAAAACACATGTTATTGAAAGTAAACACCCTAGATCTGGTTTTCACAACCAACTCCATACAATTCTAGATTAACAGTTGACAAACATGCTTGTCTACAATTATCAGGCCATTTCCTTGTAACTTTTGCTGTGGCTGGTAGAGCTCATACAAAACCTATTCCATGTGTAGGTTCCTAATAATTTCACAAAAGCTAACCTCATTGGTCTCTTTATGTACATTGAGCAAGAACGTATCATCCATCCTAATGTCAACACTCAATAGCCTTCTTAAAGAATATCATGAAATCTAAAATCCCACCTACCCTTCACCTGCATGGTTTACAGCAGAAGTAAGACAAGCTAAACTGCATCCATTCACCGCTTAATGATAAAGAATGAATCTTCAGCATTATGATGACTGCAGCCAATCATAAATATGTGAGAAAGCTTACAATTCAAACTAATCCAACCCAGGTAAGCAATAAAACCTATAAAATGTACTCATGTTATTTCCAATAAATTGGCCATAGATAACTAGAAAGACTGGTAGAGCTTTTTAAAATCAGGTTTTTGAGAAGTAACTATCAGTTACCAAATAAAATCAATTTTTCATCGCAGCAAGAGCAAATTAACCAGATCCAGATAAATGAAGCTGAAGTTTTTTAAGTCCTTTCACATCTTGATCCATCTAGTCTATCAGGCAGTGTGCAGAATTATCAATCCACACAATTTTCAAATTGAGCAATCAAACACTGTACAGAATGGAAAATCCACAAATTTGTCCAAAATGGTAAAGAACAAAGATGTACTAAACTATAGGCCAATTTCTTTTCTCAGTACACAGGCCTTATTTCTGATAGCCAATTCAGCTTCTGTGAAAAGAGGTCATGCCTGACCTCAGTTACTGGATGGAGTTTCAAATATGATCTAAGCTCTTGATACCGTATATGAAGTTCTGAAATGCATTCAACTCAATATGTAAACTCTTGTAACAAAATCTGGTTATTTGACATCACAAATTCTACATATATTATAGCTCTGGCTGAAGGAATATCTCATGGGTAACACAAGTATGTCAGGAGTTACTTAAGGGAGTATTTTGGAATCTCTTCTATTTTTGTTATATTTATATTGAAATGATGTATTCCTCTATATACCTTTTTGCTGATGATATATAGCAAAGTGAACAGGCAGATGTCTTAATTCAGACTATGAATCCCTAAAGCAGATATTGAATCCTTTTTGTGGTGTGAAAAGTGCTAAATGATGACTCAAAATGCTCATGAGATTTACCTAGGCCACATATATATATATATACATACAAGGTCAAATGAAGCATTTAGAAGGATGACATGACCATCTTTAGCACATTTAACTAGCATGACATATATATTCTAGTGAAGTACTTGAAGTCTCCCTCACCCAACTTTAATGTAAGAGACCATAATCTCATTTGTTTCATCCTCCATGAGAGCATCATCACACTTCAACTTCTAGATATTTCTACTTCACAATAGTAATACAACTCTGGAAACTCTCTCCACTTTATTGATCTTGGCCTTACTGATCAAGTGCAAAATAACTGCCTATATGTGGCAACATTTCCTAATGTTGCCACATTAGGAAATGTTGATCCACCAACCCATGCTGATTCTACTCTTTTGCTCCCTGATATATAAACCATAAACTCACAAGTAGTTGATATGTCGATTCTCTTTATGTAACGACCAGATCACCTTGAAAAATGTTGGAGAAATGTTAGGCAGCACATGCAAGGAAGAAAGAAAGCTCAATGGAAGAATTGATGGACAAAATGTGCAGTTTCTTGCCTGCAGAGATTGGCATTAAGAAGACATGATCAGAATTAGAGAAATTTTTATTCAGCTTTTGATTTTGATAAATCATGACCAACCAGTCCAATCCATCAATTAATTATGCATTCACAATATAATTTGATGACTGGAAAGAAAGTTGCTACACAAGTCCAGAAAATCACAAAGAAATGTTTTGACTCATTTGTTATGCAAGTGGTATATAGTTTAGGATTTATTCCTGATGAAGGCTAGAGCATCTTGTCGAAATGTACAATTCCAAGTTTATTATTGAGAAGGTTATTGTATTCATCATGTGGATGATGTGTGCCTTAATCTGGGTGTATTATGCTATAGGCATGTTGGAGAAGATTTGTACCATTGTATATACAGATGTCACTGCCAATACAATTATGCAAGTCCTTAACAAGGCTTGGTCTCAAACTATATATCATGGTGCAGAGGGAAGTGCTATGACAGTGGTGGGAATATGGAAGGAGGTATGCATGGCACAATTCTTAGAGAAGAGCCTTGTTAATTATTTACACATTCTTATGGTCACAACTATACTCTAAAAAGTTTAATGTTTTGTTGCGCATTCTATAATGTCGGCAGAAACCCAATTGCATTCTGCAAAGTGTGAATGGATATAAAAAAAAGAACTGGACATTTTGTTGGGTACTGCAAAAAGTTTGCATGTTCGACTATTGAAATTTCACTATCAGCAATGCTGGTGTAAATTATGGAGTAATTCTAGAATTATGAAGCAGTACTTTATATTGTATATAGTCTTAACACTGAAACCAGAGCATGCATTATTAATTATTTTGCAAGTCAGAGAGAATATTTGCTATGGGGAATTTCTGTTACACTCTACATTCTGACAACAAGACAGTGGCAGCACACAAAAATGAGTGCTTCTGAAAGACACTGCCTGGCAAAAAAGACATTAACTATGCTGAAGGCAAGCAATTTAAATATCGTAACCACAAGTTTTGTTAGTGTTTAATTTATACCACTTCACATGACCTTGACCCTTTACCAACGACCACATGGTGGAATTTTGAGTTTGTTAGCCTAGTCTTTCGGTCTATTCATAGCCAGCTAGTAGGTTTGCCAGGAATAGCACAGTATCTTCATCCTTTAGGTTACCTAGTGCCCGAATAGCAGCCCCTGAAAGTTGTCGGGTTAAGGTTACTAGTTGTATAGTGGGCTCTATATGGAAAGTCGTCCATTATTTAGCTTGATCTTGCTTGATTGACCACCATGCCGTCGGTAGCATCACGTTGTGCAAGTCAGGTGGATGTAAGTTTAAATGCTGTTGGAAGTCATCCTCCCTCCCAGTCCATCTCCGTTCCCCCTTCTCGTGCCCAGTGTCCTGTGTGCGATCGATGGATGCCAGTAAATGGGTCTGGTTTGCTCAGGACTCATGGTCAAGTGGGAAACCGTTGCTCAGGCTCTCATTCTTCCCCAGAGGATTCCTCTAGCAGTGATGAGCAGGTTGCGGATCATGTTACACCATCGTTTGGTCTCCCACTTCCATCATCAGTGAGATTTCTCAAGAGACTTCCAAGGGCATCGAGATATTCAGCCGCCACAAAGCTAGCTGATATTCTGGAGGGAGTTTCCTTATCAAATGACGAGTTCAAGTGGGACCGCCTTTTCAGGTATCCATCTAGATGTCTTCGTGTTCCAAATAAAAATGGGTGTGAAAGGAGTTTAGCTACCCGTGTTAACCAGCTAATCCAGTCCGAGTCAGACCCCCTCCCCCCATCCAGCCCACCTCACAATATTAGGTCTTCCAAACCTGATCCTATTCACTCTCTATCTAAACGAGTTGCTTCCAAGCTCGATGAGGGTGATTTTAAGGGAGCTGTACGCATTGCCAGTTCTGTTGATTCCTTTGCAGATTTTAATTCAGAGACACTGGCATCCTTATGGGAAAAACATCCTCAGCCCCACCCTGACTCTGTTATACCCCCTGCCCCAGTGCCTGATAGTGATTACTTGTTTGAAATATCCCACTCTGAGATAGCCAAAGCTATTCGCTCCTTCCCATGTGGATCTGCAGGAGGGCCAGATGGTCTACGCCCTCAACACCTGAAGGACATGGTTAGTTCATCAGCGGGTAACGGTGGCACCAAGCTCCTAGCCGCCCTTTCAGCATTTGTCAATTTGGTCTTGTCAGGAGTAACTCCTTCTGCTGTTCGTCCCCTATTTTTCAGCGGTACTTTGATAGCCCTGAACAAGAAGGATGGTGGTGTGAGACCTATAGCTATTGGCTGTACGCTGAGACGTTTGGTGGCAAAGTGCGCCGGCAGTCGTTTGAAGCAGTCAATGAGCGCCGTTTTGTCACCTCGGCAACTTGGGTTTGGGATTCGTCATGGTGCTGAGGCTGTGGCTCACTCTGCTCGTATTTTCCTGCAGAACTTACAGCCAGGTCAGGTTTTGTTGAAGCTGGATTTCCGCAATGCCTTCAATTCAATTCGCCGTGATAAAATGTTAGCTGCAGTGGAGGAGTTGGCCCCATATTTACTCCCATTTGTCCATTCAGCCTATGCCTCTCCTTCTTCTCTCTTCTTTGGGAATGAGTCCATCCTGTCTTCTGAGGGAGTTCAACAGGGCGACCCCCTGGGTCCCCTTTTATTCTGTCTCACCATCCACAGAATTACACTTCAGTTGATCTCCGAGTTTAACGTGTTCTATCTGGATGATGGTACTCTCGGAGGTAGTTTGAGCGAAGTGCTCCAGGATATGGATGTGGTTGAGTCTGCAGCTCAGGAGGTGGGTTTGCAACTGAACCGGGACAAGTGTGAGCTCATTTGCCCCGACCCAGCAACATTGCGGGAGGCTCTTTGTGCTGTTCCAGGGCTCAGGGTAGTCAATCCAGAGGTGGCCACTCTTTTGGGGTCCCCTATCGGTGGTAATGCTGGTATTGAAGCAATGATCAATGCCAAGATCGATTCCTTGAGGTTTATGGGCAGCAGACTCAGACACCTTCACGCCCACGATGCCTTCTGTCTCCTTCGCCACGCCTTCTCGATTCCAAAGCTCTTATATTCCTTGAGAACCACCCCTTGTTTCCTTTCACCCACACTCCATGATTTTGATTCATTGCAATGCTCCATCCTGAGTGAGATCTCCAACATTCCTCTTGATGTCAATGACCCAGCTTGGGCTCAGGCTTCTCTCCCAGTCAGTTTTGGTGGTCTTGGGATCAGAAGTGCCGTTATGCTTGCTTCTTCTCCCTTTTTGGCATCAGCAAACGGTGCTTTCGATCTTATTCATCAGATCCTTCCTACTAGTCTTCATTTTAATTACAGTGATTGTGACTCAGCTTTGGAAGTTTGGAGCCTAGGTCACAATAACCTTCCTCCCGATAACACCAGCTGTTCGCAACAAAAGGCTTGGGACAATCCTCACGTGAAGATGGCGTATGCTTCCCTTTTAGATTCTGCAGTGGATTTAACATCTCGTGCGAGGCTTCAGGCTGCAGCTTGCAAGGAGTCTGGAGCATGGATTCACGCCCTTCCCATGTCCTCACTTGGGCTTCGTATGGATGATGATGTCATCAGGGTTGCTATGGGTTTACGCCTAGGGTTACCCATCTGTCACCCTCACTCATGTCATTTGTGTGGTCTTAATGTTGACAAGTACGGCACACATGGCCTCAGTTGTAAGTATAGCCAAGGGCGTCATTCCAGACACGGGGAAGTGAATGAGATCATCCGGCGATCCTTGGCAGCCATCAAGGTTCCCTCGCACCTGGAGCCTCCGGGCTTGTCACGTTCTGATGGTAAGCGTCCGGATGGGGCTTCCGTCATTCCCTGGAAGAATGGGCGTATTTTGGTGTGGGACGCTACAATTGTAGACACCTTCGCTCCCTCCTACGCCTCCTTGTCTTCTGATGGCCCTGGCTCGGTGGCAAGCAATGCCGAATACCGTAAGAGGATAAAATACTCCTCTTTGGCTGTCTCCCATTTTTTTGTGCCAATTGGGATCGAGACGGCTGGTTCATTTGGCAAGTCTGCAGGTCTTTTCTTTTCAGATTTGGGCAACCGTCTCAAACAGGAAACGGATGATCCCCGCTCCTCCTTTTTCCTTTCCCAGCGGATTGCAGTAGCCGTGCAGCGAGGTAACACTGCAGCTGTGCTGGGCACCAGCTTTAGTTGTAATGACGATTATTTTTTATAAGTAGTGTATTAAGATTTTTTGTTTTAATGTTTGTTTGTTGTTGTTTGTTAATGTTTGTTTGTTATTCTGTTTATATATATATATATTAAAATTGTTTTTGTTTATTTCAGTATTATTTAGGTATTTTTGTAATTGATTATTATATAAGTATATGTGTTAATTAGGTGTTAATGAACTTGGTATGTTGTGTTTGCTGTTTGCTCAATTATATATATTTTTATTACTTTAAAGATAATTAAATATTAAAAAAATTCCTTAGTAGCATTTATACTGCTCTGTCTATCACAGTTGTTATAGCAATTCAAGACTTGATGCTGGAAAGTAGTTGCTCAAGGAGTTTGGAGGGGTAATTTCACTTCACATTCACATTCCAACCTGCAGTTCTAAATGATTAACATGTATGGCAAAACAAAAATTACCATCAGAAAGCACACTGCATTGGCTACATTAAATCAGGATCACCATAGCATGAAAGTGTGCAGATATGGCACTTTAAATAAACCACATGTTTTACACTCATGTCCCTCCTGACTAAGTCACAGTCTAGCTCCACCTGGCCAAATATCAGGTGCACTCAAGCCACAGGACAATCTTGCCCATATGCCCATATGCCATCTCTATATGAGCAGACTCTCCAAGATTCCACTCTGTCCAGTTCATCACCGATGATCCCTGTCCACAGTACACAGTTCACTTCACCCGAAAAAACAGTGGCACTGTGTGATCTTGCCTCAACAGATAATTGGGCCATCTCAAAGCTTGCTACTTTGAATTTTTTCTTTGGGTAGTCCTTCTGCATGTGTTCCCAATCTTGGCAGTGGTAGCACAAGGTTCTTTTCTCACGATCCTAGTTGGTAACATTTCCTGTCTTCTGTCCTTTATCTGGGGTCAATTTGTCTGGCCTCCTGTCTGGAACTTAGTCATGCTGTCACCCTCTTCCTTCCTCTCTGCAAGTCTGGTTTCTTTTCCTTCGTGTCTGGGGAGCTCCAGTCAGTTTCTCGTGGCATTAGACAATGTGTAGAGAGAGTCCAGACTCTTGTCACAAACATAGACATCTGCCAAGTCTGCTGCATGTCATGTAGATGTTGGGTGCTGGGTGTGTGGGGAAGGAAGAAGTTCAAAAGGCTAGGTGTGAAGTGTGTAGATAAGAAGAACTGGAAAGAGGCACGAAAGAGCAATGAATAGTGTAGTAAGATGTTTCAGTGATAAGGTTATGTTACGGAAGCAGGATTTAATAGAGAAAGCTAAGGAGGAGTATATATCGGGACTAGAGAGATGGTGGATGGTTAGTAGATATTAATGTCACCAACACTGTACATGTGTTGACGAGGGATATGTTAAATAAGTTGGAACATAGAGAGAGTGGTGATGTGTGGATTAATATGAAATTGATGCAAATGGGTGATGTGCTGGCTAATGTTCTGTTGAGGGTGGAAGAATTGGAAAAGCAAGTGAGCATAAACAGAGAAGATTTGAAGTTTTGGGGAGGAAGTTAGAACAGTTGATGATGGAGGTTAATAAAGGAAAGAAACAATGGTAGGGTCTCTCATACAGACCAAGATAAATATGGGGGGAGTTGGGATGACAAGGATGCTGTTAAAGCCTTAAAAGTCGCAGATGTTGCAAATGAGAGCAAGGCCTTGGATAAGACGTGCAAGTTCTTTGAAAAAATGTACTACAATTACAGGTGGTAGGAAGGTCTACTTCATAAATGTAGGCCAAAAAAATGCAAAATAATTTTGGCCTAAAATTCTAACTACGTATTTCCCAAAATATTATGATAAGCAAGAGTTTGATGGGTATTTAGATTTATTATGCTCCGCCGCCAATTGTGCATTGTCCATTTTTGGCAGCATTTTTTAAGAGATAAATCTGCTTGTTTCCATATTATATACTCTAGTGAGTCTAGTAGAGGGGGGCGGGTCTACTTGTTTCCATATTATGTACTCTAGTAGAGGGGGGCGGGTCCGCTTGTTTCCATATTATGTACTCTAGTAGAGGGGGGAGGGTCTGCTTGTTTCCATATTATGTACTCTAGTAGAGGGGGGAGGGTCTGCTTGTTTCCATATTATGTACTCTAGTAGAGGGGGGTGGGTCTGCTTGTTTCCATATTATATACTCTAGTAGAGGGGGGCGGGTCTGCTTGTTTCCATATTATGTACTCTAGTAGAGGGGGGAGGGTCTGCTTGTTTCCATATTATGTACTCTAGTAGAGGGGGGAGGGTGTGGTTGTTTCCATATTATGTACTCTAGTAGAGGGGGGGGGGGTCTGCTTGTTTCCTTATTATGTACTCTAGTAGAGGGAGGCGGGTCTGCTTGTTTACATATTAGAGGGGGGTGGGTCTGCTGTTTCATATTATGTACTCTAGTAGAGGGGGGAGGGTCTGCTTGTTTCCTTATTATGTACTCTAGTACTCTAGTAGAGGGAGGCGGGTCTGCTTGTTTACATATTATGCACTCTAGTAGAGGGGGCGGGTCTGCTTGTTTACATATTAGAGGGGGGTGGGTCTGCTGTTTCATATTATGTACTCTAGTAGAGGGGGGCGGATCTGCTTGTTTCCATATTATGTACTCGAGTAGAGGAAGACCTGAAACTGACTATGGATGGAAAATTGAAAGGCTGCATGATTTTGTTTGTATTTGTGGTGGCAGTCTATGTTCTACTGTCAAGTTCTTCAAACTTTATTAGGGAAATTGGAGGGGAAATTGGAGCAGAACAAACAGGAGGAATTGCACTGAATAAGGATGGATAGCTGCTCGTAGCAGATTGGTGCTGTAGTGGCTTGAACTAGTGTCCAGGCCCGAGGCTCGGAACACGTAGCCGAAAAGAACTTTGATGGTAATGATGACATAAAAAATGTTGCTATATTCAACCCTGGCTGCATTTCAAGAAAATTGAAAGATTACAAGCCCAAGAAAACTTCAGTGGTCTACCATCATCCAGACATAGTGCACTACATCATGATCTCACCCAAACCCCGATACCAGCTCATCTATCGTGACTATATGTCATTGCTTTCTGTTTATAAGTTTCTCAAGCCTGAGAAAATTATATTACATTCCAATGCTGACACTGTAGGAGCTTACTAGATGTCTATACAGGAATGGAAAGGCACCAAGGTAGAAATTAACAAAGTTGAAAGGGTTCCAATGCTGTCAAATGTGAAGGTTGCGTACATTCAGCATGAAGCGGATTATACTAAAGTAAAAATACTTAATGAAATTGGGGGGACAATATTTGATTTTGACGTGATCATGGTCAATGGAACAAAGTGGAGACAAAACCAGAATATATCGGAGTGTGTGCTTTCTCTTGAGGTGGACAATCTCAACATAGGTGCACTTATGTATAAAAGGCTCATCATTTGCTAAGAAATGGCTTCACAAATATAAAACTGACTACAGGAAAGGATGGACATACAATAGTGGCCAAGTTCAAGGGGACATCCTGAATATGGCAGATAGCAAAAATACATGCTACAATATATACGTGGACAAAACAACAGCACAAGATCCTTTATATAATCAAGTTATAAGGTGCGTAGATGATAAACATGATGTCAACTGGAAGAAAAGTCTGCAGCTCATTATTATTATGCCATGCTTCCTAAATTTACTCCACTGAAAGAGATGGATTTCGATGAGCATCTGATAATGCAAGATAGTAGTTCACTGGTAGACTTATTTCGGCATGTTTTTAATGCTCGCTAGTCATTACTACTGTTACATTTTCTTTGACTATAAAGATGGCGTAACAATGCAGAGTGTTAATCTTAACAAATGTTTGTACAAACTTGATGTAATGTACTTAATGGGATCTTATATTCGTTTCAATGAGCACGATGCAGTTTTTAACACTGCATTTGTTGAGCTATTGCTCATCATTGTTGAGTGAAGATAAACACTATACTAATCATGAAAAATGAAGGAATCGCTTATCCTACGAACCAGCTGCATATTTATGCTCCCCACTCCCATCATAGTGGGTGTGTTAAATGTCAAATTCACAAGACTAAGTAAAGATGATAATGAAATAAAATTGTTATGTGAGAGGTACCTGCCAATTGCATATCATTATGCAATGTCTGTTAGTTAGTGTACAAGAGACATGCTCATTACTGATAATGGTGTTCAGAGAATGCTTGCAGAGAAGAACTCGCCTACGACAAAGCATTCTAGGGTGGTGTTTTAGGTATATAGCAGAGAGGGATCCAAGGATACTTACCTTAACCCTCTAACTGTCGGATTACTGGGAGAGATTAAAAAAAATGCTACCATACTAATTATGCAATAGCTTGACAAACATTGTGGTCAGGTGTTTTGACCACCCAATGACGAATGTCATTATCTTTATTTATATATTAGAGCACAGCTATTTTGCATATAATGCACAATCTGCTTATATACATTCAGCAAACATTCTTCTTCTTCTTCTTCTTCTTCTTCTTCTTCTTCTTCTTCTTCTTCTTCTTCTTCTTCTTCTTCTTCTTCTTCTTCTTCTTCTTCTTCTTCTTCTTCTTCTTCTCTTCTTCTTCTTCTCTTCTTCTTCTTCTTCTTCTTCTTCTTCTTCTTCTTCTCTTCTTCTTCTTCTTCTTCTTCTTCTTCTTCTTCTTCTTCTTCTTCTTCTTCTTTCTTCTTCTTCTTCTTCTTTTCTTCTTCTTCTTCTTC